>CM029382.1:7712780-7874118 GCA_017165825.1 Hepsetus odoe
TATATATATATATACGTGTATATATATAATGTGTGTGTGCATATTATTATTATTATTATTATTATTATTATTATTATTCATTAATATATTATTTAAAAAATAAATATACAGTATAAGCAACAAAAAATAGCACCAGGAGCCAAGTTCTTTAAGTTACCTTTCTGTCCAATGGCCTTGCTGGAGAGGCAGCGCTGGCCTGGGGGGCATCTGGTGGGGTATCTGATGCAGTCCAGGGGGGAAATGGCAGGAAACACGCAGGTGTAACAGAAGAGAGGCACTGCAAAGGATGGGATCAGAAAGTGTTTTCACAAACAAAATTAAGGAGAACAACAATAGGCAATAATGCCATCATGTGCAACAAACAAAAAAATGAAAGAAAAAAGTATGTACATGCGGTAACAATGAATAATTTTATCTGATTGACTCAACTTTCCCACAGAACTGCAACAACATATGCAGAAGTGTGCATTTCTACAAATACATTCCTTTCCTTGTCTTCTTTCTTTCAGTTACTCACCCACAGATGGCAACAGGCAAATCAGAAGAAGGGAACAGAGGAGACAAGACATCCTCTCTTCTGGTGGAGGATTCCAGCTCACAGCTACCATGTAGGCTGCAGAAAACTGCCTTTCTCACAATTTAGATGAACTGAAAATATGTCCCCACCCCAACACATAATTCAATTTCAGGACCGAAAATGATAGATTGCAGCTCTATTCAAGCCAAAGAGCTGTCGCCCTTTAGTGCCCGTCACGTATTTGAAGAAGCACTAACACAATAATTGATTTGCATTCTTATTGAAATATTTTATTGCAATGTTTTTTTCTATTATTCTCATTAAGGCTGCCGTGACAGAAGTGAACAAAATTATACTTCCACTCAAGAACATTTTAAAAGCACAGTGAGCGTAAAGGTAGGCTGCATGATTTAATAATGGATGATTCCCTAATGAAAGGCATGCAGGGGAACCAGAGGTCTGTCAAATGACTCAGGTCTTGTGACTGAGAGGGGGAAAGTAGCTCTCTCGTGCCAAGTCACACCTTAGAACAGAAAGCAATCTTGGAACAGTTTTAAGTGTGGAAAAGTCTAATAACACTATCTGAATTATACATGTGACTATAAATACATGATAATAAAGTTTATACAGAATGAAGACTGAACTGGGAAAGATGAAGATGTAAGGCATTAATATAACATCAGTATTGGAAGCTGCACTAGGAAAGAGGTTGCATTACTAATTGTAAGAAGACCCTTATGCTATGTAACCATATGGCTAACAACTCTCTCTACCGTTCAAACTATCCTACATGGACAGAAAGCTTACCAGGTAAGGGTAAGTTGTACTAATTGAAATCAGAAGTTTGCTTCTTTAGTATAACTGACATTGACTGACATGATATCCCTTAAGTTAAAATTGTTTTGTAGCTCAACTAGAAAGCTTAAGAAACACATTGTATTTTGGTCTACCATATAAAAGACCAATTTTGATCAAAAGGACACATATATAACCCTTTTACTGAGTACATTCACACCAAATACAAGTTATTCAACCCTTTAAATCCATGTAACACTGGGTTTGTGTGTTTCACAGCTCTGATGTACGCCACCTTACAATTTCTGAATTTTAACTGTTTGCCACTTGGACAAACATAGGAAGAACATGTCTTCTGCGAAGACGGACCACCGCAGAATCCAATTTGGCTGCAGCCCGTTTTACACATGTGTCATCTGCCAACTGCAAACGGGACACTTGCAGGTCTTCTAAAGCTTTCTCGGCAGACTCCAGGTGTTGCTTCAGCTTAACACTCCCCTAAGGGACAGATAACATTAGTGTAAAGGGCCTTACAGTAAAAACACTTCTGCAGGACCACAATAAATATGCAGTAATAGCCAATTTAATGCAGTGGCTTTCATTAGCCACAAAAGTCTCATTAACCTTAGATATCTACTAAACAGAGATTGGGAGTTTTGATTACATTACCTGTGACAGAAGCCTGGACTCTGGTAGGTTCAAACTTTGGTGCCTCTCATAGACCTGCACAACAGGCCTGTCCAGCCTCTCTCTGCAGAATAGGTCATCACTGGAAACTGGGCCCTACAGGAGAATGCATTACTTCATACATCCATCCATCGATTTATCCATCAATCCATAGATTATGCTAGAGACTTATCTTGACTAGGGTCACAGGGGTTACTGGATCTTGGAGCTCATATTGTGCAAAGCAGAGAAACACTCTGGACAGCTCACCATTTTATTGCAGGACAGACTGACAAATCTCTCATACCCACATTCGCTAAGCTTTCATGAATCTAAGTAATAAGATGGAACTTAAGCTGATGCCGACTGAGTCAAACAGACGGCACTCATGCTACAACTGAGTCATTAGTTAACAAAACCAAAACATACCAAAACTCTGCCGTGACTGTAGCTGGCACATTGCATCTGTCTCTGTTTACGGTAAATGGCCTGTCTAGTAGCTCCCGAGCTCAGTGTTAGATGATGCTGATAAAAAGAGCAGAAATGAAAGGTTAGACATTATTAACATTTTACACTCTATTTTATACGCTATTTTATGCACTACTGTGCAAATGTCTTGAGCCACCCCTCAGTTCTTCATATTTTGCTTCCAAAGAGCCAGGCTTTTTTATTTGTTTTTGTATTACATATTTATTGTATTTTAATGAAATGGAGGAATCGTTCACCAGGCTTCCTGAAGGACTGAAAGAATGTTTTTGGCTCTCATTTTCAGTTTCAGAGCACTGTTTTTTTTTGTTAAGCTGCACAGTGACCTATGTATTAATTATTAAAGCACAACAAAGCCATCTTTCAAGGCATGAAGCAGTTTAGAAACAGATGATTCCAGATTCAGGCTGGTGATTGGTGTACTGATGATGCTGAATGCTGAGTGGCTAGCACCTCTTTATCTAAGCATCATGTACCTTTAAGTACTTTGCAACCTATTGCATGAAAACATTAGTCCCCATTTCTTTCATTTCATCTACTTAACATGCCAAAGATTAGGACTTTTAAAAGACATAAATAGTATTTTCGCAGCAACAAGATTCCTTAGCAAGATTTCTAAGAGTGGTGACATAAGACTTTTGCACCATACTGTACTGTACTGCACAAGGTACTGAACAGGAGTAATGCTATAAGAATGAAAAATTGCCCTTTTAATGAAAGTAAATGATAAATTCTCATCTCACCTGCAGGTTAACCGTTTCTGAGATTTTCCTCAGCAGCCCTTCATTGACAGAGTGATGAAGATTTGTCTTTTTTTCAGTGGCATCATTCATGAGCTGTTTCATACTCTCTCTGAGCAGCTGAGACTTTAGTAACACAGCTGCTGATGCCTCCAATGCTTCTTTGCATTCTGTTGTGTGATAACAGAAAATTTTAAAAAGTACAAAAGTGTGAACAAGATGCAATTTACACACAAATCTAATTGATAAACTTCCTCTTTTTGTTCCCTTTTGTCATTACTTCCATCAGTCTATCATTATGCAATGCTTAATATATACCTTTTATTTGAGCGAAGAAATTTAGCATCTCATTAAGCGATGTCACCTGAGAGTAGCACTGTCATTACCTGGGGTATGTGGTCCAGAAGGGTCAGGTTTCATGGAGAGGGGAAAGGGGGAGGCGTGCACAGTTGCTGAGGGTGACCCATGCTGAGGGAGAAGCTCTATTACCCTGGACCTTTCAAAGGCACAGTTTAATAGCTGCTTACTGCTCTGGGCTAGGGCCTTAAAGTAACAGAGAGATGTGTCAGCACATCGATATCCCAGGATTGTGTCACATCCAATTACAGTGTGTGCTCTTTTAAATGCATGTACCATTTACAGGGATAAGTGGAATCAATCTGAAGGGTCACTTACTAATGTGTATCACTGTTTTGTAGTTCAGACTGAAGTTCTAATTTGTGTATTCTTTAAATATGAAAGCATAATGTACACTCTCACCTGCTGTTGAGTTAATGTATCTCGCAGCATGGCCTCCAGTTTTTGCTTAAGGTCGTTCAAGCCCTTCTTCTCATCCCAGAGCAGAAGATCTACACCATCTTTTCTCTGAAAGGAAAAACACATTCAGGTTTCCAGTTACACGCCCAATATACAGTGATGAACAAAGTAGGGCAAAGGTTTTGTCTTGTTATCTGATCATTTATTATTATGTCAAAACAACCACTTCACTCACTGCCTCTGTGGAAGTGGGTCTTAAAGTCCTCCCATATGTGCTTTGCTGGTTGACATATAGAGCTTTCCTGAAGCTCCGAAGAAGTTTCTCCAGCCGCTCTCGCTGATGCTGCAACTTTGTGGCCTCCTGAGTGACCTTCCCTGCTTCCCTCCGTAACCGTCCTTCCACTTCCCTCACACCACGCATGTACTCACCAGCCAATCCGATGCTTGCTTCTGCACTTTGATCACGCAGGGCAGGTGGTGGGAAAGGGCTCATATTCAACTGCAACAAATACACATAGATATATATTCATATAAAATATTTATATTTTAGATTTTGTTTTATATACATATATCATGATGTTTCATTCATATATATATATATATATGATTTTATATTATTTATGCTAGATGAGTGGCAACCGGCATGCCAATTATTTCATTTCATACCCATGTTTCCCTCCTACAAAGGCTCTGCATAAATCTAACCAGAGATTTATGTGTCCTCAAATTACACCCACCTCAGAATATAGCTGATTAAACTGCAAACTAAGGAAATCCAAGATTGTCTTTAGATGAGCTGCCAGCTTCTGCAGTATTTATGTAGAAAATTATTATGGTTAATACTTTAATACTTTTTCACAGTATTCCTAATTTCATGTTTTAAATGTTAAAATGTTGAAACGTCTTAATGAGAACGAGGGAAGCTTACAATCAGTGGGCAGTGTGTGGTTCATTTACATCTGATCACATGTTTAAGTCTTGGGTGTCCCAGTGTTCCAGTAAAGCTAATCTTCTCTGACAAATGACTCTTCTCTTGCAGGACACCTTTGGACTGCATCGTAGCATAAAGAGGAAATGTGGTCAAGCACAAACTGCGGGATGTCTTTAGTGGTGAAGAGCAGGAGTTACTGCTGGCAATTCAGTAAACCTGAGGTTTGTAAACCTACAAAATGACTGATCCATTGGACCCAGATACATAGATATAGTAATCCACATCAGATGAGTACTGACACTGATACTGTGCTTATTGCTGTCTACTTTCAATATTAATAAATAATAGTGTATTAAGTTTCATGATGATTGTCTTATAGTTATGGTCCTGTATTTTGAGTTGTCCGCTGCAACCTGCAAGAAGACCTTCAAATGAGAACGTATATCCGATACATTTGCCAATAAATCTTCCTCATAAAATACCACCCAAATAAACTTTTTGGGGATTTTTTTTTATAGATTTTCCACTATTTTAGCATGAATGGTATAAATACTCCGAAGACTAATGTAAGATCTGATTATAAATAATATAATAATAAATACATTTCATTAAACTTCACAGACACTGCAAGCACAGCTTGCAGGGTGCACAGGCGGGTCTGTGCAGAAGGCTGAATGAACCTGCAGCTCTTTACCGGGGTTGTGGCTTTATTCTGAGGCTGGTCTCTCTCTGCGGCAGGCGGGGCTCTGCGGAGGCGCGCGGCCGAGGGAAGCGCGTCCATGTGGGACTGAAAGACTAAAGTCCGCGCGCGCTGAATGGAGCGCAGAGACTCGTCCCTCCATCGCTGATCTCCCACCGACACCGAGAGCGCCGGAGCCGAGCACACCCCGCTCTTCATGGCCGGTTCCTCACCCGGACAGGTCGCTGCTGCGCGGAGCTGGAAGGTGTTGAGCGGTTTCCAAAGCGACCCTGGCGGAAAGGCGCTCCGCGTTCTGATTGGTTGAAACTGGAGACCCTGGGACCGAGCCTGCCTCTGATCATGGGTGTGCTTTTTATTTTTTTGATTTTGTGACCTTAAAATACTTGTGTGCTTTAAGAATATAACAGTTATTTACTGTTACATTAAACTTCCAAAATAATAAAAGTGCCTCTTAGAAAGATTTTAAGCCAGTTTTTAATTTTAAATAAAAAAAGTAACAATTCGAATGAAAGCATAAAAAAGACCAATGGACTATAGCATTATATGCTTAGATATGAGGTGCAGGTTTCCTGTTTCTATTTATACACTTGCTGGAAAAAATTAATTTTTACTGGAGATTTGGCAAAACGATATTTAGAGGGAATAATTTTATGATGTGCTTTTTTTGAGAGAAAAAATATATTTCAGATTTTTATATTTCCGATTGTCTTTAAACTGAGATTATCCCAAACAGCAATGAAAAATGTTTTCTCATGCATGAAAGGAACACTAAACACCACTCCAAACCTAAAAATTAACACCGGAGTGGATAATGTTGAGGGTACAGTTCCCCGGAAATTGGAACTAGGCAAGGATTACAGATGGGAACATTACAAGCTACTCAGCAACTCAATCAGTAGCGATCATGTTACTCTGGCCTGAAGCCTGGCACACATACCCGTAAAGCAGCTCTCCGGGCCTGTAAGTGCCTGTGAATGGAAGTGCTTAGTGCTTGTGAAGATATCAGAAATGGCTCATGCGCTAATTTAATAAATAGACTGTTTATTAGTGTTCTCCAGAAAGAACCAACACTGACATAAAAATGAACCTCCACCCAACTATAAGGTCAAATTACAGGCAGTTTGCCTACAGGTGAAGAAAACTGAATCAAGAGGGTTTAGTGTAACACAGCCGTACTCCCTTATAAATACACAAACAAACCAAGCAGCCATACCTTCACACACAAACAATAAAACAAATTAAAATGCACAAAGAAAATACATTTTCTCTGTCTAAGGGCAATTTACATACCAGATAAGGTTGTATAGCAAATCAAGAAAGCCACACCAATAACAGCAGTAACCCGAGAGGAGGTGAAGGAGGTTTCAGTGTGAACACAGAGTTACTAGAAGGGCTTGGAAAGGCACTGTAGTGTTTGAGCAGGTAGTATAAAGAACAAAATAAATATTTCTGCATGGCACTTTACTGTGGCACTCAGGCACTCTTAGAAGTTGAAACATATTTAATGAACACAGTTCACAACCTACTAGAGTGATGGCCAAGATCAGAATTCAAATTAGCAACCATGCACAAAATATGATGTGACCTTAGTCAGCCTGGGCTCAGTTTACAGTGGCAGTTGAATTATGGCAGTGTCTTTACATCCATGTTACAAATACATCAGCATCTGATAGTCATTGTCTAGTGCATATCTGCCATTTTCTTACAAACACACACACACACACACACTTATAAAGTGTCTTTTAAGGCATCCTTGGGTTCAAGCTTGTTGGAGATGTTTTGGTGAAGTTCTATAAGCATGCCATCCCGTTTCTCTGCATCCAAGAGAACTTGCTGGTTTAAAAAAGTGGAGAGAAAATGCAATGTCACACCCGTTATTTGTAGCCATGAAGAACTCTTTACATATATAAAACACGTGTGTGACCATAGAAAAGCAGCTGTCATTTGTGAACTGTTCAGTAACAAGCTTAGAACAGTGTGAACACAAACCTCAACGAGCTTATCCCTTTTCTGCAAACTCTGCTTCAGTTTCTCCTCTTCCAAGTCTCTCTTTGCCTTTTCATCTTTCCATGCTTGCTCTGCTTGCTTGTTCTCTTTGATCGTCTCCCTCAGCGCCTTACGCAAGTCTCTCAACTGCTCTGTAAGCTCTGCGACGGCTTGTTTATGACTTTGTGTCTGGTCCTGTCAGAAAACGATGATGAAATCAATGAAACACGATTAAAAAATAATGCTTAGAGACAATAACAGAAGCAAAGATAGCATGGGACTACAATTCTCTGCAAGTTCTCCTGATAAGCCACTAGATGGAGAACTTGCACAGGAAATTCACAAACATAATGGGGGGTGGGGATTGGGAAGATTTTGATTTGTGATGAGTGACTCAACACCACAACAACAATTTTATCTTAAATAGATTTCTACCTGTATCACAGTTTCTGCTTCTCGTAAGGCTGCAGAGAGTTTGGAAACCTCCTGTTTCATGAAGGAAGTGTGGTGTTCCTGTTCTTTAAGGCAGGCTGCTAACAGAGCCTCCTTTTCTTGAACCTGCCTGGCCAAAGCAGCCTCATCTCCACCCCCTGGCAGTCCCCGGCCGATCAGTGAATCAGAGAGGGCCTGTGAGCAAGTAATGTATAGGTACAACCTTCAGGCATTCAGCTGTAGTCCTGCAGAGCCCTAGCTGAGCATGGTACAACAGTTTCCCTGCTCTAACTTGCCTGATTCCAATGACCAAATAGTCACAAACTTAAGCTGACATTTTTGGGACAATAAAATCACCAAATTTCAGGACTGAATGAAATACCTCTGACTTACAGTGCAATTTCTATTGATTGTTTTATGAGTTTGTTCTTGTGAGGTATAATGACTTATTCCACAATGTTTGTCATGTCTTAAGTGAGGATGTCAGAAAAGGATAGGATGGGAAGAAAAGAAAAACCTCTCAACCTGAACATCTTTGTGGGAGCTCTCTAGCGCCATCTGTAGACGAGAGATTAGACTCTCTTTGTCCTGTAGCATTGCTCCGAGGGCAGAGTCGCGCTCTTTCCACAGCTCTCTCTCTTTCTGCACGCCCTGCAGTAATCGTGTCTTTTCAGCCAATTCTACCCTCATATCCTGAAATAGAAACCACAAAAAGTAACTGTTTCAACAAAACTGTTACCCAAACATAGGCTTACTCAGCAGTAGGGATGTCTAGTGCGAAAGGTATTGATTTGAATCCTAGATGTCAGATATTTTCAGCCATGAGTCAACATCCAGGCTGATAAACAAACAGTGAGAATGTGTGGTGCAGGGTTGTATGTTTGCCTTACGTTGATGACATCCTGGTTGCACTGGAGCACAGTGTTCAGAGTGATTAGGTCTCGTTCTCGTTCTTTGCCAGCCTGCCGGAGGGCCTCCAGTTCTTTTCGGAGCCCACATTCTCTCTCCTTCACTTCAAACATCTCTGCCTCTAAGACATCCTGATACATACACACACACACACACACACACACACACACACACACACACACACACACAGTTTCACAATTTTTTTTGGGAGGGGGAAAAAGGCCAGAATGCACAGGAACCCTGTTCAATGAAAGTTTTCCACACAAAAAAAAAAAAAATGTAAAAAAAAAAATCAGTGAGGCAAGTTCAAGGTTAATGCATATTAGTAGACTGTTAAATTGAATCTAATTAGCCTACTATCAGCCATTCACCATGAGCCAGCTAGTTACTTCAATATAAATTTCAATTAAAAGTAGCTGGACACTTGACAGTGACATGTTCATCCAGATGATAATATTTTAATTTGTAGAAAGATTTGGGAAATTCTTTTTCTGAATAAAATATGGAAAATAAATCCAATTTTCATAAATTTGTTAACTTTCATAATACTCATTACTAGAGAGTATGAACCCTGTAAAAGTACAAACAGCCACCTCACCTCACGCTCTGAGCACTTTTCAGTCATTGTCACCTTGCTGATGAGCTTATCAGCTTCTTCTAACCCTGCACCCAGCTCAATACACAGCTTTCGGATCAAAGTAACACATTCCTAAAGGAGTGCAGAATTCCAGGTCAGTTGTAAGTCGAAGTAAGCACAGTGGAACCTCCGATCACGACCATAATTCGTTCCGACAAATGTGTGTAAATAAGATAAGATTTTTATAAAATAAGATTTTTAAGCACAAAAATAGTTAATTATACCATAGAATAGAGCGGAATAGCAAACTAAATGTAAAAACATTGAATAACATAGAAAACTAACATTGCAAGAGTTTGTGCTGGACCAAGTTCACACTTAAACCCTTACAAGCCGTTCGCTGTAAACACTTTTTTAAATTAGTTTTAAGCACTGGGAAAAAGTAAAGTTAGAAAAATCCTTAATTTAACCTAAACGGAGGAGGTTACAGTTTTGGGGAGGATCCACCTCCACGATGGAGAGACGTTCTCCTTGATGTGTTTTCTCTCATGATTTTTTTTCTAATTCAGGGGTTTCTTGTGTTTTGTGTCATTCAGCTGGTGGAACAGACTTCAAGAAATAGCGGTTTAATGTGACGTGCCTTTTCCTGAGCATGAGCACTTTTCTGAAATACAAAATGACGTGGTCGTTCATCATGTAGTACGAACCGGAGGGGAAACAGATGTGAAAATTTGGTGAACATTTTGATTGTACGCGTCTGGACTGATTGTGTTTGGAAACATTCGTGACCAGAGGCTCCACTGTAAGTTGTAAATCTTGGTGGAGCAATTATTTTTGTGCTTTGAGTCTATAACTTAATTACACCAAGGTGAAAACTGACCTCAATGACTTTTTCCCTGCTCTGCAGTGAATGTCTGAGATGGTGAATCACTCTGTTCTCATCCTCCATGTCGCTCTGTAGATGCTGTAATAAACCAACAGCGTCACAAGCATAAATCTACCAATTACTTGGCATAAACAACAACAAAGATAGTCATTATTCTGCCTGGAGGGCAATTCTAAATATGTGAATGCAAAAGAACATGTTGCAGATATTTAAACACACTGAGGGGGGGAACCCACACAAAAAAGATTCATGATGGGCTTTTAATGTATGATCATTTGAAGCCGGGGAAGTTTAATGCATATGGCAGCTAAACAGTTGGTTAATGATCTGCCTAAAGAAAACAGTAAAAGCCCAGGGCAAACTCCACTTGCTGGGGAAGATTCCAGGAAGAGGTGTGTACACATGCATTTGTGCAATCCTCAGTAGTGCACACCCTGTGCATTTTACATACACAAAACCAACAGTATTACTATTGGGCCTGTGGAGTGTTTTAAATTATAACATTGTGACATGAACACTTTACTGTGATTAACAGCATATTGGGACTGCTAAAAGAAGGAAAAGTAAAATCTATTGACCCTTTGACCCCATAACTTTCAGATGTAACATAGACTGGATGGCATTCAAACTGCAAAGATCTGTTTACTATCCTAAATTAGCACAGTAATATTTCTGAAATACCAGAGTGCATAGCTAAATGGAATGCAACTCCCTAACCACTAGGCCACCGCTCGTGACTGATGTGATGGAGTTAACTGTGGGTAATCCAACATGTATGTTATATTCCTCACTGCTGGCAGTTGTGGACATGGTAGCGTGGCATTGCTGGAGTTTGATTGGGTCCCATCCTGAAGCCCTGCCTCCAGGGTCCTGATGCGAGCCTGTGCTTGATCCAACTTTTCCCGTAACTGCTTAACAGCAAGGTGCACTCTGCCTGTAGAGACCTGCATCACAATAAGACACAATACTAAACATCCTCATGTTAAAACAGTGTTTACTGAGAAAACAGTCATACATTTGCTAAATTATGAGCAATCCATTCTTACCAGATTACTAACATTTGACATTGTTAAGATACATATTAGGTCTGTAATTGCTACTGCTCTGTATTTAAAATAAATCTCTGTTCTTATGGCATAGCAATTAAAGGCCTCAGTAAGGCCATGATTAAGAGGTAGAAATTTATTTTACTAACACCCACGCAACTCACCTCTCTGTGCAGGGGCAGAAACTCATCCCTTAGTTCAGTTAGTACATCCTGACTCTCTCCAGCCACTTCATCCTGCTCCTGGTCACCTCCCTCTTCAAAATTCAGAACCCGCACTAACCCAGCCTTAGGCGATCCATCTGGTACACCACCATTCCGCTCTTGGGCTCTGTCCAAAACTGGGATGCGACTTCCTGCGGGTGTTACGACTGGCTTTCCTTCGATACCTTTCAGCTCTTGAAGGATTGATACTATGTTTACTGACTGTTCCTGCAGCCAATCAAATGGATCAGCACCATCCAGAGAGTCCAGGGATTGTGCTGAGCCTGTGCGAGATTGTGCTCTCAATGAATGGCAGGAACCAGATAAGGAGGCAGGACTTGAGTTGACTGATCGAAGTCTAGGCCAATGTAGAGGCATACTCTGGGACTTGTCCCGTGACAGACCAAGAGGAGACAAGACTTGCTCAGGCAGGTGACGAGGAACCCCACATACAGACTCATAATCAGAGTCAGAGACTCTTAGCAAATCACAGCAAGGACATTTTTTCCCTTTACTGCATCTTCTACCTGTTCTTTTAAAGTAAAGACATGAGTCTGACTTTTCAGACCAAAATTCATAGGCAGAGAGAGCCATGTTGTCCTTCAGAATCTCTCTATAAGGGTTGCATGAGTCCCTTTCTCCCAGCTCTGCATCATCTCCACTTGAGCTTCCTCTGCTCCTAAACCCTGAAGAGTGTCGTTGTCTATAAGCGCCTTGAACCCACCTTCTCAAGTTATCCCTTTCCTGAGTCAATTTCTGGAGCCTCTCTCTGGACAGGACTTTGACTCTGGCGATGACTGTATCAAACTTAAACACTCGCTCTAGCACAAACACACATTTGCTACACACAAACTCCCCCAATCCATTTCCACGAGGTACAGACTGTCCTAATATATGTGTCAGCACAGAGAGCACGTCTGTTCCTTTATTAGGAGTGGGCAGGGTATGTGACTTGAAAGAGGATCCAAGAGAAAAAGAGCTGCCTGTGAGAAATAAAAACACAGATTTCACGAGTTTGACCTTAAACTGCTAAAAACAAAACTTCAGTCCCATCATATGCTGTGGGATTCATAGTACGTTGGTTTCCAAACAGTTATTATCTTAGTGCTGGATTAAATATTGGAGTTGTGATTGTGCCAACTCTTGTATACTATTAGATTATGTAGAGATAATTTATTTCCCAAAATATTAATTTACAAAAACATTTCTCAAAGAACAGTTTACTGAAATAGGGCTGGTCTGCGTAGGCAAATTTCTACCATTGCAAGTACACTGCTACATACTGTGATTGAAATTTGACTTAATATGTTATAAACACAATGGCTGATCAGAAATGTGAGACAGGGAACACATTTAAAAGAAGGACAATGTCAAATATGAGCCATAAACCCTTAAAACACATACTTGAGATGTTTTTAAGTGGCCAAAAATGTTTTTTTTGTTTTTTTTTTTGGTTGCATGAAATCGCTGATTCATCAAAAACACTCAGCAACACTGCCCTAAAGCTGGGATTGGCCACCTATTCAAAAACACTGGTTAAAGGCTCATTTGCATATTGCAGCTTGCTGTGATATCAGTGTCACAGAGACCGGCACCGTGATAATAAATAAAAGACAATACATTGTGAAGACCTTATTTTAAATTAATAATCATTTTCAGTGAAGCTGTATTCTCTTACCCCATGGGCTGCTCTGGGCAGACCTGGATGGAAAAAGTGTGCTGGCAGATTCTTTGGAGAAAGAGCCTGTTGGGGTTTGAGCCTGGCTGCCTTTTCTGTTCTGACCCCCAAAGAGCCATCGTCGCTGGTTCCCCTTCAGGTCGCTCCCGCATATGCGGCATCCATCAACTCTGCTCCTAGGGGTCATCCTACCAGAAGACATCTGGGCCTGCAAGAGTTACATTTGGTCATGAAGGTTAAATGCTGGCTATACAAATCCAGGAGCTCAAAACAGCAAGATGTTTGATTCATTTCACTCACTCACTCATTTATTTAAACCATGTTAAAAATAGAACAAAAAAAAACGTCTAGAATAATAATCATTTACAAAACGTACAATTAGAACCCGTTTATTACTGCATTTTAAGAAAAAATAAGAAGTAGTACATTCAAGTCTAGTCCTCTTCCTGCTTCTCCACCTACAGCTTTAATCATTATATATGAAAAATCTACCCAAGCCATCACATTCTCACCATCATGATCTTCAGCTTCATCATTTTCATAATCCACAACATCAGTAAGCAACCTTTCAAAAAAAAATTTCCTTGTACAGTTTTTTTTTTTTAAGTGGACGTAAAGTGAAAAAGACTTAAGACATCACAGCACACAGTGAAGCACAATAAAATGCTTCTCTGCATTTAACCCAGCACAGGGATGGTGTCTTATTCAAAAGGGGCCTCAGGGTAACTTACTGGTCTGGGACTCGAACCAATAACCTTCTAATCAAGGGGCCTAGTCCCTAACAATTAGGACACTGCTAATAAATGATAAAACTTTGATACTTTTACTCAAATTCTCTATTCAAACCATTCCACAATATTGCATCCCAACTGAAATACTCCTGATTAGGACAATCCCAACATTTTTTCATGCTAGGATTTCCTCTTAAATTGAATTTGAGCATGGTGTGCCTCCTGATCTGAATCGAGGCTTTGTAAAGCTACAAGCAGAGGTGGATGGGAGTCTGTCCTCTCTCTCCAGTCAACACTGGCTGTATTTAGAGCTGGGTCAGACTGAACACGTCGCCACTCTCAGCACACACACACACACACACACACACTTTTCCACCTCCAGCACTGCTTTTTGCTTCTTACACACGTGGCTGTTGAACCTGACAGACCTACAGATGGAGAATTGATTCGAATAAAATCAGAGTCTCGCACAACTCAAATCTTTCACCTGAAATCTTTGGGTTTTTTTTTTTTTAATATTTCTCATAAGAGTCCCAGTCGCTAGAGCCAATAACAGCATGGTTAAAAAGCCACGCAGAGCGGGTCACAGAGCAGAGAGCAAATAAAAGTCCTGATTTCGGAGATACGAGTTTTTCGTGCTCATTTCCCATAGTCGCACCACAAGAAACACAAGGTGTTTGCGGCTTCAGGATAATATCGAAAGGTCACAAATCTTGGTCGGAGACTAAATTTAGGCGCTGAGCGGCAGCCCAGAAAAACCAGCACAAAGTGAGAAGAACCCCTTTTAAACTCGTTTAGCTGCGGCGCGGAAACGAAAAGTCTTAGTTTAAACTAAAAGAAACGCATGTGTTGAACTTACTGCAGAGCGAAGGAGCTCCTAAAATCTCGCCCAGGAACTGAAGTGCAGTGCAGCCCTCCCCGCGCTACCTGCGCTGCTGACGTCAGCAATCATACCTGTGTGGCCGGAGCCGCAGCTGCGGGAAAAAAAAAAACTCTCTGTGTGTGTGTGTGTGTGTGTGTGTCCTTGGCCGAATAACGAGCTTATAGTGCGATCCAGGCTGACCGCCGAGGAAACATCTCTGAATGAAAAGCTGCCTTTTCTTTCTCAGAGAAGTGCTGCTGTGGTTCAATGTACAGTACAACAATAAGGACAGCACGGTGGCGCAGCGGCCGCCTGGGTGGTTCTTTCGGTGTGGTTTGGTTGTTTTCTCTACATTTGGGTTGGTTTCCTCAGTTTGCTCCGATTTCTTCACACAGTGCAAGTCAATGAATGTCAGGACAAGAGATAATACATTACCCCCTGGGTAGGAGTGTGTGTGTGTGTGTGCACCCTGCAAGGGACTAAACTGACACTCCCATGACCTTGATTAGGATAAATGGCTCAGATGATGCAGTACATAATAATATTCATATCTGAATATCTCTCTCACTCATTTTCATAGCCGCTTATCCTAAATGCTGGAGCCTATCCCAGCTATTATGGGGCAAAAGGCAGGGAAACACCCTGGACAGGTGGCCAATCCATTGTAGGGCAGATGCACAAGCAAACTCCGCACAGACAGGACCCGGACCATCCCGTCTGGGAACTGAACCCAGGAGCTTCTTACGGTGCGGCGACAGCACTGCCCACATGTCTGAATATCTGTATTTCGCTAGCACATACAAGAGCATGAAGAGGTCAATCAATTAATACTCATATATTCACAAATAAATGTACCAGCTTAAAAAAAAGAAAGATATTTGTTTGGATATGCTTATTTATTTATCTTTGAATTACAGTAAAATCTCAGAATAGTTCTTAATAATTTGAGAATCATTTTTAAAGTTTCCCTTTTGATCAATACTTTTCAGATTTACTGATAATATTGTATCATAAGTACGTTTATGCCTATTTATATTACAGATCCCTCAGGTCAGCCACTTGTCGATGCAGCCTTTGTACACGGTCAAGTTTGAATGCCAGTGGACGTGATGGACTCCAGAGAACACACACTGGACCATGTCCTTTCTGTCGTTCAGTGTTTTCAGGCCAAACACATCCTTTTTGTACCACTGAAGAAAGAGGAGAGGACACTTAAAAAACTCGCCAGAAAGCAATCTCTTTTGATTTTATTATTAAAGTAGGATTCGTGCTCCAGCTCACTTCCTGTTCTTTCATCTCCACCACCACTTCATTTGGGTCATAGAATCCAAAGAAACTGTTGGAGAAAATAATTTGCAGTGAGTACAGCATATTGTGAGCATTTTATCTAACTTTCCATGGTTTTCATGTCATGCTCTGCATAATCCTTCTAAAGACTGTATGACTTTCTGTATTTCTTACATTCATTCCAGTGTACCAAGCTCCAACCATCTTTACCCATAACCCCTTAATGACCATATGGTAAATTTTACACTTACTTTAGACCGGTTTTGTGTGCTCACCTAAGTTTAGACTATAGTATTAAAAAGTAAGTAAATGTGACATATCTTATGTGACATATCATAGCGTTAGATTCGATATGTGGTCACACATACAGATCCTTTCTAAGCCAAAATACCTTGAAACACCTTGAACCTCCTCTCCTTAAGAGAAGAGGAAGACATGCTTCGAGACTTTTCTCAGTCCTGTCTCCTCAATGGTGGAATGAACGTGTCGACTGAAGACGCACCGTTCAAGGAATTTCTGGGGAAATAACCTTCCCTATACAGCTCTACTCTTTCATCTCTTAAAAATATATATATTTTTTATTTTTGCCACATCTTTTGGAACTCTATACCACTCTATACATTCATGCTCACACTGGCTCTGTCTTTATCGAATGTCCTATGTTGTGCAATTGTTTTTGCAATGGTTGTCGTTATGTGTGCACTTCGTTAGTCCTGTCTGCACTTGTCCTGTCTTGTGTTCTATGTAATGTTAGATGTCTTCTTCTGTGTAGCACCAGAGTCCTGGAGGAACGTTCTTTCGTTTCACTGTGTACTGTGTTTATGGTGGAAATGACAATAAAACCTACTTGAACTAGAACTAGTATCAGTTACAGGGTTTATAAGTAGGTTACTTGGCTGAAAATGATTCATCAACAGTTGTTGATTTCTAGCAGGCTACTAGAGTGAAGATCAGATGTGGAGATAAAGCACTGATGTACATTGCTCTGGATAAGAGCATCTGCTAAATTCTGTAAATGTAAATGCAAAACAATTACACATATTCAAAAAAATGAAAGTAGGTACTGCTAGATGTTTAAGGCTAGATGTTTAACTACACAACATTTTCTTTCTTTTGACTGACCCAAATATTAGCAGTGGTATATTTCCTTATCACTTTAAGTTTTCTCATAAGGCAACAATGGGACAGCAGTGGCCTAGTGGTTAGGAGCTAAGAATCCCTTACCAGTAGGTTGCTATGAGGTACCGTCCCTGTCAGTGCACCCCGGGCAGCAATTGAGCATTTGGGGCAGAGTTAGCCCCAGGATCAGAAGGCCATGGGTTTGAATTCCAGACCAGTAGGTTGCCCTGAAGTACCCTTGAGCAAAGTACTGCCCCCGTCACTGCACCCCGGGTGCTTTCAATAGATGTTGCATGTGTGTGTATGGGTAAAATGCAGAAGTGTAATTTTGTTGTGGCTCACTGCTGTGCTGCCTTTCACAATGACAAGAATATCACATTCACAATGGAATAAAAGGGCATTCTGGCCTAAAACTTACTATATTTTGTGTGTTTTGTTATACAGTATGCTGTAGAGCAGCATTGTATCAATCAGTTGGGAAATTCAATTCAATTCATTTTATTTTCATATTTTTTTATTCCTCAGTTTTCTCTCCTCACAATATCCAGCCTGCTTTATGCAAGTACATAATATATTCTTCCTGTGGCTCTAATGATTTAATTTTTAACAGTTATAAAATTGAAATATCATATAATGTAGAATTAGCTTTTTGGCTTCCTTACTCAATGGATAGTGTAAAAAGCAGTAGCAGTAAGGTTAATTTCCAGGTTTAGTCAGGAAACAAGGCCCCCAGGCCCAGAGCCCCAGGTCAAGTCCCTGGAGAGCAGTTCAACACTTATTATTTCAACACTTATTTATTCTACACAAAATACCAGTCAGATGTATTAGTTAAAGATGACTAGTCTGTTACCACAGTCTATGTTACCACACACCTCGACTGCCAGGGTGTGATGACACCATCATCTGGCCCTCCAATCAACACCAACGTTTTTATTCTCAGGAAACTTTCTCGCCATTCTGAAGTAAAGAGGAAATAAATGCAGAAAAGTATTTGAGGCCAGTTAAAGACAATTGTTTACAATGTCCATAAAAAGTCTAAAATTGCTGCAAAATAGATATTTTTCTATCCAAGCAGCTCAAAATCCTGATAATTTTTAGTGTTCATAAAAAGAGATATTACCTGTTAAATTAGGATGGTCGGTCTCACCATTCAAAGGGGCAAGAAAATTGCTGCTCTTCAAGTAGCTCACTGTGTGATGTGGATCTAAAGAGTGGGAGCCAAAAATATATACAAAATGGTAAAGTACTGAACATGAACTAGAGGCTCTACAAAAAGACTATAAAAATGGAAAATATCTGAAAATCAGATAAAAAGTCAGCAGCAGATTTCAGTTTTTCAGCAGTGCAAAACAGTCCAGCCTCTTACCTTTCCAGCCTCTTACCTTTCCAATAGTTGCAGATTGAGATCTTTTGTCCCAAGCAAGTATAGCATAGTTTATAAACCTTTGACCTCACACATTTGAAATGCAAGTAAGATGTATCTGTAAAAAAAAAAAAAGAATTTAGTGAGGTGCATTTTGTCTGTTAGAGAATTATCTTTGTGCATCGCTACTGGAACGAAAAAATCTCATACCTTAGAAAATCAACACATTTTAATCCTTTTAATTCCTTTTAACTTTTTAATTCATGTATTTCACACGCACACACATACACAAGCATTAGTGGCTCAATGGTAGCACTCTTGCTTGCCACGCGAGAGACCTGGGTCTGATTCCCAGCCAATGCAGCAATTGAGCATTTGGTGCAGAGTTGGCCCCAGGATCAGAAGGCAATGGGTTTGAATCCCAGACCAGTAGGTTGCCCTGAGGTACCTTTGAGCAAAGTACTGCCCCATCACTGCTCCCTTAGCGCTTTCAATAGCTGCCCCCTGCTGCATGTGCTTGTGTGTATGGGTGTTGTGCTGTTTTTCACAATGACATGGCTAGTCACTTTCCCTTTTCACTTTCAAACACACACACACACACACGCACACACACACACACACACACACACACATATATATATATATATATATATATATATATATAATATATATATATATATATATATATATATATAACATAAAACATTTATATACATAAAAAGTTCTTTGTATGATTTGTTTTATTCTATAATTCAGTTGTTTAAATATTATATTCCAATACATGCATTATTATTATTATTATTATTATTATTATTACATATTTTTTCCCAATCCAAAAAAATACTGCTGCATTTTTCAAAAGATTAAAGAAAGGTATGAGTAAAATTGTCCACATAACAGCCACAGCATAATAAATCGTATACATATTTACACTGACCTCCATACTGCCAGCCAGTGGTGATGAGAGAAGGACTAAATGAATGGACATTGTGTTTGGGAAGAGTGGCAAGAACTCCTCGGCATACCAAACCACCTGCAGAGCCAATCCGTTTGAATATACAGGGATCAGAATTTCAGTGTTCAAGAACAATAAATGCTTTAAGAACTGGGACTGAGGCAGAGGTCAAAGGTTGATCTTTTGGGAGAAGTAGATGAGGTGGACTCCATCTGTAGCATTTCTCATGAGGGGCCATATTGCCTTTCTGAAGCCCTCAACCTGCTCCCACAAGGGTTTGAGGCTTGCCATTTCATCATACAGGTCTACTGTGGTCACGCTGGTACCTGGGTGAGACTGGAAGGCAAGATGAAAAAGAGAAGTCAGAGAGTTTCTTTCAGAACTGAAAGACAAAAGCAGAACTGGCTGCAAGTTGTAGTAATGATGACCACCACACACTGGTATGATAATATATTACTGACTGCTGTTTCATGTTGTCCAGCTTGAAACATCCAAACATATTGGGAAGGGAGCGTAATTGGAACAAAATGCAGATCACGACTCAAATCTAAATTCAATTTTGTCAAATATATGAAGTCTGAATAACATGTTGGGCTCACAAAGTAGATTGTTCCTGTTGTACACCATGGAAGAAAAAGTGGCTTCAAAAAACTTCTTAAAGACCACAAGAGTTTAAAAGAAGGCAGATTTTGGTCCTACACTTTCTACATGTTCTGAAGATGATGAGATGTAGCTCCTTCACTGTTCAGGTGTTTGGCAAACTAACTAAAACTGCATAATCATCAGTAACACATTAAAGACATAGTTTTTATCTTTACCTGTTTGATGAAATTGGTCAGTTTGATGAAGTCTTTGGGTCCGTCAAACAGGCCATGGATTTGATGATGACTGGTTTATAGCCAGATGCAGCATCAAGCAGAGCAGCGCAGAAAACACACAGTGCAGCATAAACCTGTCATTTCTGTTATGGACTGACCTGCAGCAGAATGAGCAGACTTGCAGGTCTGGGGCTCCAACCAGCTGTAAATTTAAAGCTAGACTGAAAGTGAAGAGTGGAGGCCCACAGACTCACAGTCTCACAGTCAAAGTGGTTATCTGCTTCTCCTTTTTTTTTTTTTTTTTTTTTTTTGTCTCTTCAGGTTCAGTTCTAAAGACTTCTTCCTTCAATGCCCAGAATATGCTTTACCTTGAAAAATAAAGCAACGCTTCGCATTGCCACTGCCACGCCACTTCGGCTTAACTTCCTCACTTACTTCCTACCCCCAAAACTAGAAAGCCAGTAGATGCATATAATATGTCATGGCAATGAGCAGAGTCTGTCTGTCTATCTATCTATCTATCTATCTATCTATCTATCTATCTATCTATCTATCTGTCTGTCTGTCTGTCTATCTATCTATTTATCAGTCTCTGTCTATCCGTTTATCTGTCTAACTGTTTATCTGTCTGTCTGTCTGTCTATCTATCTATCTATCTATCTATCTATCTATCTATCTGTCTGTTCGTCTGTCTGTCTTTCTGTCTACATGTTTATCTATCTATCTATTCATTTCTGTCTACATGTTTATCTATCTATCTATCTATCTATCTGTCTGTCTGTCTGTCTGTCTACATGTTCTATCTATCTATCTATCTATCTATCTATCTATCTATCTGTCTGTCTGTCTGTCTGTCTTTCTGTCTACATGTTTATCTATCTATCTATCTGTCTTTCTGTCTACATGTTTATCTATCTATCTATCTATCTGTCTGTCTGTCTGTCTTTCCGTCTGTCTACATGTTTATCTATCCATCTATCTATCTATCTATCTATCTATCTATCTATCTGTCTGTCTGTCTGTCTGTCTGTCTGTATGAAAGCTGCTGGCTGATTGGTTGATGAATGCAGGGAAGGAACCACATGTTCTCGAAGAAGGTTTTGATGTAGCTGTATAAGAGGCCTCCTGCTGCGTGAAACATTTCCCAAACTGACACTTCCTCCTCCACCTTTCACTGACTTCTTAACACAGCTGGGGTTCAGCCTTTCCCCAGTTTGATGACGAACACGACGAACATCAGACCCAAATAAATTCAACTAGCTGTCATCAATAAAGTGAACTTTGGACCAGTTCTCCTCTGTCCACACAACATGCTCCTCAGCAAAGGCTAGTCTAGCCTTCCGATTCTTCCTGCTCATGAGAGGTTTGGTCACTGCAGAATAGCCTGTCAGTCCAAATGCTCTTTAACGTCGAGACACTGTATGATGAGACAGATCCTTCCCCCGTTCTAATTTTGATCTTCAGCCTATCTATCTATCTATCTATCTATCTATCTATCTATCTATCTATCTATCTATCTATCTATCTATCTATCTATTCTCATAAATAAATGTTTATGTATCAGTTATGTATTGTACCACACTTTAAAGTCTGTGAATTTTAGTTATTTATGATGGTGGGTGTTATTTTACTGCAGATAAAATCAGGTGTGCACACATGCGTGTGGGTGTTTTATTTATTTTATTTAGTTTACTTCATTTGAAGTGAATTCATTCTTTTATTTATAACTTTCATCAATGATTTAAGCAACGTCAAATAAAAAAAATTGTTTGAATATTGTGTGTTTAGTCCAAGTGAGTTTAACCTTTTAGGTGCTTTTATTCTGTCGGGTGGCGGCAGGATGAACCCGGAAGTAAATAAACCAGAAAGGAGAACGCGTGAACGGTGACTGCAAAGGTGTTTTAATAAATTACTGGGATTACAGATATTTTTGCAATTTTTATTTTTGTGTAGGCTCAGATATAACAAAGACAATGTGATAAAGTTGATACTATTTACTGTATTAGTGTGTGTTTGGTGAAAGAGTGGGGAAAGATTAATAAATCGCGAATTAGCTGAGCTGAACTGGAAATGGGCTCATAGTTAGGGACGTTTCTCCTGAACATCTGATGCTCTCCAAACAACCGCCACAAAACAGACATTTTCATTAGGTAAACTCACCCCTGTTTATCCCTCTGATCGATTAAGAAAACAGTAGTATATTGTTTGTATTTACTAGTAAACAAACTACATGAGGCAGGCATCCTCAATGTTTTATGCTTATAGTCAATATCTAGGATATATTCCTCATTTGTTCTCAGTCCTAGAAAATAATTTTAATGAAGTGCAAATGTTTATTTTGTGAACGTAGATAATGTCGCAGACTGTCAGCTGTTTTTACATTTACTCATTTAGCAGACTTTTATCCCAAGTGTTTAAAAAATGAACAAAATTCAGTGCAGTCAGAGCTTTCCAGGAACACAATTAAAAATTACATTTTCAGAGAATGCCACTTGAGTAGGTTGAGTGGTGACTAGGTACTGACTAGTGTGAGATGTCAAGACAACAAGAAGCAGTATAATAATCCAGTATAAATGTGTATTAGATGTAATATTTAAATATTTTCTTGCAGCTTTACCACCTGTCTTCAGCATGGCCAGTCTGGAGCAATGGGTGAGCGACCGGCTTCATGACATCTTGGGCCTGAGTGACCGGTATGTGTCCCAGTTTATGATTGGCCTGGTCCGAAAATCCTCCAGCCCTCAGGACTTTGTGGCTCGTCTGCAACAGACGGGCACCATTGATATTGATCAGAGAGTCACAGCATTTGCTCATGAGCTATACAGCAAGGTACCAGCATGATTTACCCCAAATGAATTTCAAACAATAATAATAATTTAATAGGAATTATTGATTCATTTTTGTTATTACCTTTTTCAGGTCCCGAAGAAACAGGTTGTTGAGAAACCTGCAAGAGCAATCGAGCGACAGGCAATTGAGATGGAGAGGAAGAACCAAACATACACTCTCCTGGAGGACAGTGAAAGTGATGGAGAGGTGGTCAGAGAAAAAGAGAAGAAGAAAAGCAAAGAAAAGGAGAGAGGGAAGAAAAGGAAGCACATCAGACCAAAAAGAGATGAAAGTTCATCATCTAGTGAAGAAGACAAAAAAAAGAGGCAAGCTGTTGCGAGTTTTTACTTTTGATGGGGAAAAAATGGATCTTAATTAGGTTTACAACTTTGTTTTTGGGTGACACAGCAATTGCCCTTGAAAGAAATGAATACATTGATGTAACAACAATGACAATGCATATTTTCACAAAAGAATGATCATTAAAACTCACTATTAATTCATGATAAGCAGCACTGCAATTGATGAGTCAAAAAGTTGTGTTTATGAGCAAATAAGATGATCTCCATTTTAATACATAGAATGAATTTTTGCCATATATATTATATCCTATAATTTAGCTAATTTATCAGTTTGCTAGACAATTGATTTTTATTTGTTCAATCTTGTTCTTAAACATGTTTATTTGGTCCACTCAGCAGCAAGATGCCTTCACAAGAGCCAAAGAAAGCAGTGAAAGCTGAGGAGGAGGAAGAAGAATGGGAGAAAGAGGAAAGAGAGAGGCTGCAGGATTTGGAAGAAAGGGATGCCTTTGCAGAACGAGTCAAGCTGAGAGACAAAGAGAAAACTAGGCACATCCTGGAAAGAAACGACAAAAAGGTAAAGAACTAAAACATAAATATATTGCAGCATTTTTTAAAAATATTGTTCTACTTAAGAATATGGTTGGTAAATATATAGAACATGCAAAAATCTGTGAACAAATCTACTCGTTAGGCATATGAAGAGGCTCAGAAGAGGCTGAAGATGGCAGAAGAAGATCAAAGAAAAATGGTAAAAAAAAAAAAAAAGTTCACATCTGACCTGGTACTAATGTATATATGACACAATGGTCTGAAATTAAGTGTTGAATTCATAGAAGAGCAAAAGACTTTACATTGGAGCAACCTTATGAGTTACACATGTCCTAAGAATATTCATTCTGCACTATAAAGTGTTCAGCATCAGTCCGTTTCTCATTCCTCATTTCTTTACCTTAGTTGCCTGAGCTACGAAAACAGTCAAGATGGGAATATCTGGCCAAGCGTGAGCAGGAGAAGCTGGAAGACCTGGAGGCAGAGATTGTGGATGAGGAGTACCTCTTTTCTGGTGATACCCTCACTGCTCAGGAAAAGAAAGACCTGGATTACAAAAAACAGATACTAGATCTAGCTCGAGACTACAAGAAAGCCGGAGCAAAGGAGAAAGAGGAAAGGAAGAATCGCTATTACATGCCAGAGGAGATCAGAAAAAAGGTAAAATGGAGCAGTTGGGATAGAAAAATGCTTTTGTATGCTTAATATTTTTCCGCAGTGCATATAACACCAAGTAAATTTCAGTAACAAAGATTTGATGCATTTATTGAATGGCTTGATTAACTTAATAACCCTGTGATATAATCTTGTTTCCAGTAAACAATAAACTGAAAACAATATATATTGTGTATATATTTTTCTTTTGTTTTTTTAATTTCTATTCTTTGCATTCCTCTTTAGTCTATCCCGCAGAGGGACTTAGAATTGGAGTTTGAAGAGGGTCCCAGGGAGGGAGGTGGGGAGCAGGGCCGTTGGGAGGAGGCACGAGTTGCCACTGCCACCCTGCAGTTTGGTGCCAGAGAAGAAAGAGAACGACGGATAAAGGAGGAGAAAGAGAAGTACCAACTAGTACTTGAGGAGGAGGAGATGATTAATTTTGTGAGCACTGCTATCACCATGAAGGGAACACAGTCTGAGAAGGTTGGTACCCGAGTTCATTACTTGTCAGCCACAATATATTAATTGTTATTTATAATTTAATTTATAATCTACAGGATTCAGTGTCTAACTCAGAAATCCTCTCCTGCTGGTTTTTCACAGGACAGTGAGCCTCAGCTTTCTCAAGCGGAGATACAGAAACAGTCTATCCAGGAAGTAAGACGCAGTCTGCCAGTGTTTCCATACAGAGAAGACCTCCTCTCTGCCATCAGAGATCATCAGATCTTGGTTATTGAGGGCGAGACTGGCTCTGGGAAGACCACTCAGATCCCTCAGTACCTTTTGGAGGATGTGAGTTCCTAAAACACTTTTCAGCCTCAGAAGCCAGTACATCAGTAGCATACCTTTTTGGGATAATGTATGGGATTTGCATCATTCACACCGAAAACCAGATTTCACAAACTGCCCTAAATAAATAAATCCTGTCCTAGAGGAGTAATCATGTTCACTTTGTAAAGAAGTGCAGTTCATCAGATTTCTCACAAAAGTCATAAAAAATAAGTTTGTGATGTAATTTTTTCGTAATAATGATCAACATCCACATATTGTCAGGACTACAAGCAATACTGTATGTTACTTTATTAATAATTAACATCAGTTTCTCTGTAGATTTCTCTTTTTTTTTATTCTTTGTTCTTTTCACAGGTTACACAAATTAATGTGTTTATAATAATGAAGTTGCTCTGTTTTTTAACTAAACTAATATTTAGATGTGTACAGTTTCTACTACATGTAGTGAATCAACACTTCTGAATAGTTCATTTCTGAATATTTTCCAGAATGTGTTTAATGCTGTGTATCATCATATGACAGGGTTACACCAAAGGGGGGATGAAGATTGGGTGCACTCAGCCTCGCAGGGTAGCAGCCATGTCTGTAGCAGCCAGAGTGGCTCAAGAAATGGCAGTTAAGCTGGGAAACGAGGTATAAAACTTTTTCCTACAACAGAGTTCTATGATGGATGTTTTAGTGGAAGCGTTGTGCTCAATATAGAAGCAGCTGGATTAGTTTGTATGTGGTTCATTGTCCTATTTGGTTTGTCCTTCTTAGGTAGGCTACAGTATCCGGTTTGAAGACTGCACATCTGAAAGGACTGTGCTTAAGTACATGACTGATGGCATGCTGCTGAGGGAGTTCCTCACTGAGCCTGATTTGGCTAGCTACAGGTATCCTTTAAAAACTTGTTTCTTAAAACGTGTATATTAAGGCAGTTTGATAGTAAGTATGAGTAAACTGAGAATTTTTAGAAATCAAGTATATAGGATTTCAAATAATAAAAATCTAAAATGCAGACATTTATGTATAAAAGTGCTTTTACTCTTCTGGGGAACAATACATACATTATTAAATGTCAGTTAAAAATGGTGAAATCCTTTTTTTTTGGTATTTAATTTTTTTTTTACAATTTGTTTAAGTTATATACTGCAGGTACCCATAAAATTTGGATGATTATGTCAGAATTATATGACACTTTGTAATATAAAACATAGATGTTAAATTTGGTGTTGGTTAGAAACATGAAATGCTCCATTTTCTATACATTTTGATAGCTTAACATTTACTTTACTGCCTTCTGTCTTATCTAACTTCCTCTATGATTTCTCCATTTTTCTTAGTGTAATTATCATCGATGAAGCACATGAGAGGACTCTCCACACAGACATACTGTTTGGGCTAATCAAAGACATTGCTAGGTTCCGGCCAGACCTGAAGGTGCTGGTGGCCAGTGCTACTCTGGACACAGAGCGCTTCTCCTCCTTCTTTGATGATGCGCCAGTTTTTAGGATACCAGGCCGCAGGTTTCCTGTTGATATCTACTACACCAAGGCATGTGCTGTACAATGACAAAATAAGCGTAATTGTTTTTCACAGTTCTTTATTCTCCTCAAACAGCATAATTGTGCGCTTGTGTACTTTTTTTGTTCTACAGGCTCCAGAAGCTGATTATCTTGATGCCTGCGTGGTCTCAGTACTCCAGATCCATGTCACGCAGCCTCCTGGGGACGTTCTTGTATTCCTCACAGGGCAGGTCAGTCGACTGCTGACGATTACATCAGCACACACTACCTAGTACATCTCTTCAAGTCTTTTGTGCTTTAGTCTCATGCTCCATTCTGTTTTTCCTCTTTTCTATTTTGTGTTGCAGGAAGAGATTGAGGCTTGCTGTGAGCTTTTACAAGAGAGGTGTAGAAGGCTTGGCTCTAAGATCTCTGAACTTCTTGTCCTCCCTATCTACGCCAACCTACCCTCAGACATGCAAGCCAAGATTTTTAACCCCACACCTCCCGGAGCTCGCAAGGTACTTTCTGCAAGGCCTGGTAGAAACTAAACAACTTTCAAACTTCATAAAACTTCATCATTTACCTGGACAGAACTGTAAAGAGAGTTACTTGCTCTAGTTCTTTTTTTGCATGAATGTATGTGAGGGAAAAGAAAAGAAAAGGCTCAAATATCACATAATATATGATGCATCAGGTAAGTTTGTAATGAGTTCATCTTCTTTCCGTAGCCCTAAAGCCTGCTCTTGTTTTGTGGTTTCAGAACAAAGTGGCCAGCACAGAGAAAGCTGCCACAAAATATTCACATTATCTTCTTCATAGTTTCTTATGCTATACTTGCTCACTAAGCATGCCTGGAAACTTTTGGGTGTCAGACTGGAAAATTACTACAATGCGATGCATTTACATAATCTGCATTTTAACACAGTCTTTGCCACTAGGGGGAAATTCAGACCTGAGTTCAGTCTGTATAGGTCTGTCCCAGAATAGAAAGCTAGTTTTAATGGAATAGAAGTAAAACATATATTATAAAACTACTGAAAATAATTTTTTGTTCTTAAAATTGGAATAGGTCACATTTTGAAAGAAAATGAAAACCACCTTGACTAGGCAAAATTTCCGTTGGATTTGTCACTTTATATCCTGATTATAACCAATGTTTAACCTAAAATTATGCACATGTAGCCAATTAAACATGCTGCACAGGTAAGAAAGTGCTGTTCAAAAGGAAATGCTGTTGCAGTGTAAAGAATACAGTGCCTTTTTCAAGACTTTGTCACCAAGACTATTAAAGTCACTTGCTTGTTGTCAACATTATTTGGATTTTATAAATAAGCAATAAATAAATAAAAATACATTTGCATCTAGAAATGCAATACTTGTTTAGTAATTTAAAAAACAGAAGGGGCAGACCTGACAAGGGACATTCAACAGACCTGACTTCTGCAGCTAAATTATTAATATATGTCTGTAAACAAGAGTGAAAACTGTTTTACGATTGCAAATCTTAAATTTTATTAATGAGTATTTTGCTTGTTTCAGGTTGTGGTTGCCACAAACATAGCCGAAACCTCTCTCACTATTGATGGCATCATCTATGTGATTGACCCAGGCTTTTGCAAACAGAAAAGCTACAATGCCCGAACAGGGATGGAGTCTCTAATTGTTACACCATGTTCACGGGTAAAACATCAGTTTTTTTTTTGTGTGTGTTTTTTTGCTTTTTCAGCAACTATAAAGTTGATAATGGATGCTTTGATGACCTAATGACCTGCATCACATCTGTGCTGGTTATTGAACAGAAAATTGTAGTTATTTGTGTTCAGGGTTTTAGCAAAAGTGTTTGTTTAATTCTCTTTCCTCCATATCTCTTATTTGTGACGTTGAATTGTGCTGCCTTTACCAAATTTTCAGGCCTCAGCCAATCAGCGGGCTGGCAGAGCTGGCCGTGTGGCTGCTGGGAAATGCTTCAGACTATACACAGCCTGGGCCTTTAAACATGAGATGGAAGAAACCACAGTGCCTGAGATCCAAAGAACAAACTTGGGAAATGTAGTCTTGCTCCTAAAGAGTCTGGGTAAGAATGGAATTTTGCATTTTGTTATGAAAAATACATAAAATTATATTCACCCATAAATCATGAGGGGATCATACATCATGTTTACAATAGTCAATTTAGAACAGTTTCCTTATGGCAGACTTTTCCATTATTCTTTAACGTCAGTGAGGATGTTATAGTATTTCAAACATTGTCACTCTTTACCCAGACCATTGTAGTGTGAACATTCCTTTGTGAGTTTACTCATTGTTTTGATGTACAAGTAACGCAGCAGGTAGAACAAGTTTTTTTGGTTAAGGTTTTATTTGGGAACAGTGTCACATCTTTGTGAGGAGAAGCTATTTATTTTATTCTGACATTTTGTATTGATTATTAAAAAGAATATTTGCATGTCTTTTAAAAATACCTAAAACCTTAATGCTTTCCTACGAGGACAAAAAATGTCCCCCACCTTATGTGGCAAGTGTGACATTCCTCACATTGATCAGTCAACACATGAGGAAGATTAGCAGCTGGATTCTTCTGTGAACCTGTATCTCTGAACTGGTGGTGAAAAAACCTGCAATCTCTTACAATGTTTAAACACAACACAACACTAACTGTACCCAAAAATAAACACAGTTTCTTTTATATAGTAACACAGTCCCCTGTAGCAATGTCTTAGTTGGGGTTTTCTTTAGTTAAATTAGTTAAAAGATTCCAAAACAGACATCAGAGCATTTTTGAAAGCCATTCGGGATGGGAATATCTGCTAATATTACATTCATGTGTTCTTTAATGGTTGACAGGCATAAATGATTTGATCCATTTTGACTTCATGGATCCTCCTCCACATGAAACCCTGGTGCTGGCTCTCGAGCAGTTGTATGCCTTGGGGGCCCTTAACCACCTTGGAGAGCTCACTAAGGTACCTCAACATTCATTTATCCTGCTTTGCGAAAGCCTTAACTCTTGAAATTGCACAAACATAGGCTGATAACCTGGATATGTAGCTCTTCAGGGAGTTCAAGTAACTGAACTGAGCAGTAGAGGATGGGGGATGAGAAGTATGTTATTGCTAAATGAATTCTGTTTTTTTATGGCAGTTGGGGAGGAGAATGGCTGAGCTGCCTGTGGACCCCATGCTGAGTAAAATGATTTTGGCTTCTGAACAGTAAGTCTCAATATGAGCACTACACTTTTTGAAAAATATGCAAAAACAGTTCAGAAAACATATTTGAAAAAAAATGTGGGGAAAAAAACTGATTTACTTCCATAAATACGCTTTCATTATTACTGTTTATAAAATCATGTTGGTAAAAGACTGGAAAACATTTTTAAAACTTAAACAATATTCATAAAGTCCAAAAAGGGTTCTGTAAACCCAGGAACATTTTCAGAACTTTGTATAGGCAAGGCCTTAGTGAAAAAGAAAGATTTTATGATATTTGTCTTTACTTTTTACTCTGATATTTGATAGTAGATATTTTTTCATTGCATCTCAGATATAAGTGTTCAGAAGAAGTGCTGACAATTGGCGCCATGTTATCTGTCAACAACTCCATCTTCTACCGGCCCAAAGATAAAGTAGTGCATGCAGACAATGCCCGAATGAACTTTGTGGTGCCAGGAGGAGACCATATGGTGCTCCTGAACGTATACACGCAGGTAGAATTTCTTTTTGCTTCTCTGCTTGATCCATTTGGTGTTTTTCTGCTTGCAAAAAAACTTTGTCTCTGGATGTGTGTTGTTGAGTGCTGTAACTGGTTCGACCTGTTGTAGTTGAGAATGCAGCGTCAGAGTGAATCATCGTGCATTGGTGCTTTCAGAAACATCACAGAAAAAGCTATGAGGATTTTGAGCCAGTTTGAGCTAGCTAAGGACCTTACTGCGCTTCTTGGAAAGTCTAGCTTGAATAATATGCCAGATGACTAAGAGTAGTTGGAACTGGGTTGTCTCTCATTTTGGACAAAGCTTCAATATGCCATCTACAGTTAATTTACCAGTCTAGCAATACCAAGAAGTCTTTTGAATTAATTGTTCAAGCCAAAAAGAGCTAAATTAATGTATACTTGGTGTAGTTCTTGTTATTGTATTAGATCTTATAAAATTGTAACATAGCTTTGTATTAAAATAATGACACAAATGTTTTATTAAATCATCATAATCATGATTGAAGGTTTGGTGGAAAAAAAAAAAAAAAAACCTTAATCCTTTGTTTGAATGTGTCTGTCTGTCTCTTACTCTCTCTGACAGTGGGTGGAGAGCGGTTATTCCACTCAGTGGTGCTTTGAAAACTTCATACAGTTCCGTTCTATGAAGCGAGCTCGAGACGTGAGGGAGCAGCTGGAGGGTCTGATGGAAAGAATTGAGGTGGAGGTGTGCAGCGCTAATGGTGATATCATCCCTGTTCGCAAGGTACCTTCTGCAGCACAGAGAAACATTTTTGTCCATTTCTGTTTTCTAATACCTGGAATATCAGCTCATCATTGTCCCCGCATGTTCACTTCAAGAGACACAGGACCTGGACTTGTGCCATGCAGTTGCATTTTAACAAATAAACACGGTCATGAACATTTACATTTTACACCACACCCGCCTGAGTGTGTCTAATGCCAGCTGTTCTCTCTCTTTTTTTTTTTTTTCCCCCCCCCCCGCTGCTTACTGTTGTTAACACATTTTATCACCTACACATTTACCATTCATTTTATTTATTTTTTTATTCTGGTAGAATTACTACTATTTCAGTAGATAATAAAGCACATTTGGCTTTCATGGTAACTCTATGCATGTTATGAGGCCATTATGTGATTGGAGTAGTTCCCAAAAGGATTGCCCCATTATTAATGGTGAATGTGATGATATTGATCAACCATTACGGTTGGGAGCAGTCATGGAGTCTATAAAACTTCTTTAAGCTTCTCTGTTGAGAGAAACTCATCCAGAAGTTGAAGAAGAAAACATAAACTTTACCTGCATCATTTTCACATGCCAACCCTACTATAAATATCAGTTTGTTGCTGTTTTCGTTACATGACCCAGATAGTCAAAAGCAGCTAACCAGTCACTTCCCCTTTTTGCCAGTGTTTGTCTAATGATGATAACTATAATAAATAAACATTGCATTCAAATAATGCTTCCAAATATAAATCCTTTTTATGGTTACTGCAACATAACATGTGCCCTCTGTCTCATAGGCAGTCACTGCAGGTTATTTCTACCACACAGCCCGCCTCAGTAAGGGAGGTTATAAGACTGTGAAACACCAGCAGACGGTCTATGTGCACCCCAACAGCTCCCTGTTTGAGGAACAGCCTCGCTGGCTTATCTACCATGAGCTGGTCTTCACCACCAAGGAGTTTATGAGACAGGTGAGAGCTTTAGTACTTTTCTGTATTATTACTTCTACTCACATCATATTTGCTTTGTGTTACAGAATACAAAAAACTTAATGCTGTTTCATGCTCCATCTTTTTCAGGTGATTGAGATAGACAGTAGCTGGCTTTTGGAGGTGGCCCCCCACTACTACAAAAGCAAAGAACTGGAGGACAGCAGCAGTAAGAAAATGCCTCGCAAGCAGGGAAAAGCTCGGGAGGAACTGGGCTAAATTAAGAACAGAGTCTTTTTGTCCTCTGTTCTCGTACAGACAGAGCAACAGTGACGCAGCATAGAGGAAGAAACCTGGGGAACAAAACCACCCTGTTCATGAATAATATTGTCAAGACTGTGACAATATGTAAGCTCAGGGGCTTGGGACCTTAGGCTCGTGTTTATATTGTTCACAGAACCATTAAAATTGAGGTTTCCTTAGAAAGACAATAAAATACCTCTTCTTGGAATGTGCTGTACTATGCTAAATGCAGCTGAGTTGGTAGTAGATGTCCAAACTAAAGGCAGTAGTAACCCAAAAGCATTGCAGCATTATGTGTGTTTTGCTGCAATTAGCTGGACCTTTTCAAAATTTGCTTACAGTTCCTACATTAAAATGGAAGAATATGCATCCTGTTAGAAGAATGCCAGGCATCTTTAGAGACTGTTGCCTTGAGTTTGTGTTAAACGATGGTAAACATGATTGTGTTGGGTGTGTTTTGAGATAAGTATTGGTGTACAGCTTACTAATGCTTGCAAATTTATGCCAGCCTTGGAATTATTTCAGATATTGTCTAGTTAAGGTTTTGTTAAAATTTGGTTTGCATCTGTGTTTGTAGGAAAAGAGTATATTTTTGAATACTTGCTCCTATTTTGCATTTTTTAATTAAATGTACTGTTCAGAATAGCACTAACAGTGCAAACGGATGAGGATGTTTAATATTTTACTTCTTCGTTGATTATTACCCTTGTGGTTTCACATTTCACCTGTTGAGTTCTGTGGGGGGGAAACAAAACGTATTTAAATGAAGAGGAAAGTGTTTAGAGGTATTTATAGTCTGTGGGCAAAATTTGGCTTTTAGATCAATTATAAACTTCCTGCAGTGAACTCTGGGTACAACAGTGTTGGCTTCTAATTTTCAGAAAAGGTTTCATCCTCTGGCCGCTAAGTTTACATGGTCAGTTTGAGCAAGGGTGTGTATTTGTGGGATCAAGGTTTTTTTTACATTTTTTTTTTTTTTCCCCTCAAACTACGAGCTTATAATGATGAACCAACCGATAGGGGTTATCAGAGGCTTCAAGGCTCTATTGTACTCTTAAAATAATATTTTCTTTTTTAGATGAGTCCATGTCTCTCTTTCTGTTTCATATGTAGAAAATCTTAGTTTGAGAAGGGAAGGGGTGCATATTCAGGACTTTTCCATGCTTGTTTAGGAGATTCTCACAATTAGTTGACAGTGTTAAAAAAAACAAAAAAAAAAAACATGCCCATGGCAAATGTACTGACCACTTCAATAGAATTACAATACATGCAAACTCTGTGACTTTAAGTGAATGGCTTAGCTTTTTAATGTATGTGTAAAGGTTCAGATACTACCTGGACCAGTCTAACAGGTCTGACGTGGAGAAGGGAGGTAAGTAATGATGATTAGCACATGAGAGAGGGAGGGAGAATCACATCAAGGAAGAAATCCTGGTGCGAGGGAAAGTAGAGAGAATTGAGTAGGGCTGAAACTCCACAGAGGTCTGGATCTTCTTTAAGCGTGCCTGGTGTGGCCCGTGGGGAGGAAATGAACATCTAGACTGACGAGCATACCACTGTACGCTGTTGGATGTTAGCAAGCTTGGACCATACCTGAACAATCAGATCTGCACAGGTAAGGAAGGTGCCAATGTCATTTATTCAGAATAATGTCATTGTTTACATCTGATCAGTTCATCTGGCTGTTTGTTAAAGGAGAAAAAAAAATCTTTCTGGATGGCTTGAATTTTGAAAAGTGCTACCTGGCACCTGCCAAATACAAGGTGTCTGGACCAGGAACTGAAATGTGATATTTTGAGGCTTGTGGAACTTTTGCCTACTGAAAGAATATATGGCATCACTGGCAATGGTTTCTCGAAAGCACCCTGAAAATTATCATACTTGGTAAAACTGACTTATATGGTAGAATTTTCAGAAACACTAAAAATCTGACACTAAACTCAAACATCTGATTCAAAATGTCAGCCTCATATCGGAAAGATTTTTTCATTCTTTCACTCATTATCTTTGATAAAAATAGGTTTTTGAGACAATTTGATATTAATGTAGTTGATGCTTTAGTTGATAGTATGATGCTTCTAACAATAAAGGAGTTGCTTGTCAAAACAAGCATGTGTATTTCAAGAGCCTGTGGCTGATCTAGTTGTTTGCATCATTTCTTTTGTAATGATTTAGTCTTCAGACAAGCGTGTACATTTTAGCCCACTTGTTTAAAAATGTACTTTCAGTGGAAACAGAACACAACAGACACTCACCTTTTGCTTAAATGTGCAGTGGTTTGTGGTGGAGCGGACTAAAGGAAGCTGTAAAAATCTGGTTTAGTCCATGCCTGATAAGACCATTGTTGTGTTAAGAAAAAAAATATTTTGTTCATTAAGCTTAAAGAGCTATTTCTAACCTCTATCTTTCATGTAACGTTATTGGTGAGACTAGATATGATCTTAAACTAGACCCTATACTACCTAATCTCAGTAGGATATTTATTAGATTAAAACTTTTTGCACTAAACGTGTCTGACGTCATTGTCTTTCAATCTGTAAACTGTGACTGATCTGTTAGTTTAATCTTCAGTTAAAGTAAATGTTATCCATCATGGATAAACTGATTAAGTTTATTGTTGATTATGCTCTTAATTTGATAAACTGCACTGGTTATTGAGGGTTTTTTGCATTTTTTGATTAAATCTTGTCGACATGGAAGCTTTTGTCAAAACTAAAACAAGAACCAAGTTACTTTAGCGCAATAAAAACCCAAGCAGTAGTAAAAGTACCCATTTTAAGGTCTATTGAGCGAAGCAGATCCAAAAAGTCCTCAAACACTGAGATCTCTGTATATGGCTTTAGGCCTGAACTAGAAACAAGTATGTCAACTCAAAGTTTTAGACCATATTCTTCACTTTTTGGGGTCAATTTGGTGTTAGGTAAAAATCCATAGAAGAGAGAAGTTTGAGCAACAGAAAAGCAGCCCAGGTGTGGATACAAACATAAAAAATGAACTTAATTGCAAAAGTATATTAATGTATTTTTAACATTAATTTAATTACTGTTAATGTATTTTCATTTTCTAGCAATCGTTTGAATAAGCAGTAGGAAATAACACTTTGTTTGGGGAGCATTAAAGAGAATATGTACTATAATATGACAACAAGAAGCAGAAGTATTTAATAACTCTAAAAAGTATAGACTTAGTATTAAATCAGTTTTGAAATCTAGGGTTTTGTCATTGACACCTTTATACTTTCATCCTATTCACTTTAATTTTGATGCATTTTTAGTTCTAACAAAGTTTTGAAACCCTACTAAACCTATTAGTGGCTAAAAATGTTGTGATCAGAGTTAAACCTTATTCTTAAGATAAATATAAAGCAATACTAAGCTAAGTTACTTGTATCAACATTTTGATATAATTTTTTTTACTTTAATATTCTGAAATTTACATTCAAACTTGCAAGCCTCAGCTCAGTCTTAACACATTACCTGTTTTGTATAGAGAAAAAGCAAAACAAAAAGCTAAAGGGGCTTGTTCAAAGTAATTCTCCAAATTAGGTATTAAAGGATGAAAAATCACATGTACAAAATTATATTGGTGGAGATAGTGATCAAACTGTGTGCATCTTCTGTCTGCCACTGACAGTGCATTACTTAATATCCCTTCACAGGCTGGCTGCTTCAGCTTTCCTGAGTGCTTCATCATCCTCTTATCTTGACCTCTGAAGCTCTGTGCTATGAGTGACAACAGAGAGAGGAGTGAGGAAGGAAGACAGGGTGACCTTAGGCCCAATGTCAAACCACAGTACGACCAAAACCAACATGGGACACAAGAGAAGTCTGAAAAAAACAAGTACAAACCCCCTCGGAGGAGCCGCAGCACAGATTCAGAGCGCCGGGGCAGACGGCGGGAAAAAGAGAGGGAGCATAAGGAAAGGAAGAAAAGGGGTCGAAGTGAAGAGGGAAGGAATAGGCACAATGGTGACAAAGGTCAGTCTGGATATCCTGAGGACAGCTTGGATGATACGGAGTGTCCTGTGTGCTTCTGTTCTTATGACAACATCTTCAAGACCCCCAAGATATTGGCCTGTGGTCACACCTTTTGCCTGGAATGCCTGGCACGCATCAATGTCTCCTCAGCGGAGATCAAGACACTCTCCTGTCCCGTGTGCCGGGAGCTGACTGAAATACGGCATGGTCGAGACCTGCCACAGCTTGGCAACAATGAGTACATTTTCCGAAAGTTGCCCCCTCAGATGCAGAGGGCATGGTCTGTGCGCTTTGAGCGCAGCAAAGGCAAACTTGTCCTAAAGAACCCTCCTCCAGGGGGCAACTCCTCCAAGAAGAGCATAACTTTGCCAGGGTTTAACAAGCGCCCGAGAGAGGAGCAGCCAGGCCCAGACGTGCCTGCTAGGGCTGTGGAGGAAGGCCTTGCTGTGGTTACCGTAATAAATGTGGGTAGGCCCCCAAACAGGATGAGCGGGCGATTCAGGAGGGTCTGCCACTCCAACCAATGCTACTATGCTGTGGTGGCCTCCATCGTCGTGGTCACTGTGGCTCTTCTGATTATAGGCATTTTGACCTTTGTGGTAGTGCCAAACCTGTCTGTTCATGAGCCCCCACCAACACAACAAGGGTTAGATGTCCACATCAACCACAGTGATGGGTAGTGGGGTGGACTAAGACAGGTTCGAGCATCAGTTAAAATGACCGACCAACCAACAAAACCAGCCCTGAGAAGAAGAGAACCTTTATGAGAAAAGGCCATTAAGCTTGTTAATGCTACAGCCTCAGGAATATTAATCAGTGACAGAGGGCACTGACAAGAGCCTTCTGATGAAACTGAATAGACAATAAGACTTTTTTAAGCTGAAAGACAAAACCATACTTTTTATAATTAATATGCCCTGGAACTGGACAACAAAACTTCAACTTCACACCTCATTGCTGATGATCATACAGCAAAACAACAGTTATATTTTACTTCGACAGAGGAATACTAGTACATGCTGTTTTTTTTTCTTACAACTTTGGTGTATGGGCATTTACATTTTGCACTTTAATAATGTTTCTGTTTTATATATATTTTAAAAACGGTTATGGGGGAAGGCTGAGGCCTTATTAAAAAAAACACTATTTTCAAAACTACTTTGAAAGAAAAAATACTGTGAAGACACCCATGTTAGACTAATCATAGATTATTTACACATCCCAGCCTGGCATCTCTGAACTGTAGCTTTGTATTAAACTTTGTGAAATTTCAAAAGCACAAGTGAGATTTTTATTTACATCTTTCATGGGAGTATGTGTGGATGAGGGTATCTTTGAATGTGTGGTGGTGGTCTAGTGGTAGGAACTTGCATATGGACCAAGAGGTTGGAGGTTCGAACTACCACCATTTGGTTCCTGAGTGACTCTTAACCCCAATTTGCCCCAGGGTGACTAACCATGTAATCATGAATTGGAAGTCGCTCTGGAAAAGAGCTTCTGCTAAATGTAAATGGTTATTTTTGTCAAGAGGCATTTTAGCATCTATGGGGTCCTGAGCCTACATTCATAATCCTGCACCTTTGATATTTACCTGTTGGATGTCTCAGCTGCCCTCTTGTGGAATGTACATAACTTTACATTTTGTTTCCAAATTTGATTAATACTTTACTAAAGTTCCAAAATTAGGCATAGGTGAGGAAGCTAGTCATCAGTTTCATATAATTTTTTTTTTCTACTGATGCTAAACATAGCTCATCATCTTAATGCTAGGTATAGATATACATATATATCTATATACACTACTCAACTGATGCAACACTCTCTGAAAGTGTCAGGCAGCATTATATCCCATCATATTTCACAAATAATCAAATTCTAAAAATTCTTAAAAAAAGGACATTGCATTGCGGGCATCAAAGTCAGGCCGCGGAACTTTGGGTAAAAAGGTCACGGCTGCCAAAAAGCAAATTAAAACTGCTCCTGAAGTGTCAGGGTCAGCACTTTTTCATTTCTTTCATATTCTTACATCAGTGTCCTTCTGTTTTTGCAGAGTGCAGAGGACACCCTGGTTGGAATGAAGGAGGGTGGTTTTAGGTTACACTACAAGTTATATCTTTCACAGGCTCAGGAAAGCCCTCCCACTAGGCTTCAATCCAAGTTAAATCACTGTGCTAACCTAGATGTGCTGGTCTGACGCAAGTCTGGCTTTCTCTGTGCTCCCAGTCACATGTGGCTGGTGGGCTTTATTTAACCAAACGTTTCTATTTCTCACAAACAAACCATCAAGACTGAAGAGAAGGAATACCAATGATGGCCTCCACCCCTTCGGCCTCAGCACTATCGGCTGTTCTGCGATGTAAAAGGTCTCCAGCCTCTGCCTGTTGCCTTGGACTGAGCTGTGGGGCGAGGCAGTCCGTGTCCAGGGTTGACAGTCCAGACCAGGGTGAGAGGAGGGGGCCTCTGTGGGGGGACACACTTGGCATTTCTTCTGTTTCTGTCCATCTGGAGTCTGCCAAGCTGAAGAAACAGAGCAATCAGATAAGAGGTTTGTATAGCAGCCCTGTGAGGAAAGCTTCTGGTTTCTTTGAGGCTGTGAGAGAAGAAACATGCACAAAAACAAGTGTAGATGTGAACCCTTCACACCCAGACTGTGGTTTGGGTCGGATTAGTGACTGTGTGGTGACCAAGCCTCTCCCAATGAAAATAACGGTAGTTTTGGAGGCTGGGAAAGTGTTGTGCGTATGTGTTGGCTATAAAAGGGACCCTAAAGTGGGTTCGGACGTCTCTACGCCCAGCTTCACCATGTTTACAGCCGCCCTACTGCTGCACTTCACCGCGCTGCTCTCTGACCTCCTGCTGGCCAAACTCAGGGCTGACAGAAAGAGCTTTCCTGTGCATGTAAGTAACCTCTCACTGTGTCTGAACTGGCATCTCACTTACTATTTAGGGTCAGTCCAAATGTCAGGGGACAATCAAGGTTACCTATTTTGTGGACTATATTGTTACCCATAGTGCACCTTAATAATAATGATCCACAATGCAAAGTGAACCCTTTCCTTAATTATTTTTTCCTGTAACCTTTCTTGATTTTTCACATTCATATAAATGTATAGGTTTTTTTTAGTTAAAGTTCAAATAAATGATTTACATGCTGTTATATAGTCAAAAAAAAAGTTCAACAAATGACTGATGTTCTAATGTTAATGAGTGATTGGGTTAAATAATTGTGATCCCAGTATAGATCAATCAGGGTGTGCGATAATTTGTTTTGCCGTAAATGAGCAATGGTTAGGATCTTTCTCAGGTACTAAGATCAGGTGGAGCGACCTGCAACTTCTTAGTCCAAAGTAAAGGATCCTACCACCGGACTACAATCACATGCTATTGGAATTATGGTAAATACAAGTTGCCAACTTGGAAGTTGCACTTGAACGCTCTCTCAAGTTGTACTAAAAAATACCTGAGTTGGGGTGATCGTCAACATGATCTTTAAAAATCATAACATATTGTTTATTGTGGAAAGTTCTTGTCCTATTTAGATATTAGGCTTTTGCCCTATCACACACCGCTATCGGCCAGCTTGCTAAATGAGACTGTAAACAGCTGTGTCTGAAATCGTCCACTTGTTTATTCGTTCACTAACCCCTTTATAGAATCCATCTTGTTAGACACTACATGTGAGATCAAAGGGAAACAATAACAGGAACTGGGACACTTACTTAATCCAAACTAAACTTTGTTGCCTTTAGTAGCATCAACAGACACCTTTAAGACTGAAATATGATTTGATTTCTCCTCTAACTGGCCACCCTTATTGAGAAAACAGTCTGGAGGAACCCCTGCTTATAACTTAATTTTATCTGGAGTATATGAAAAAGGATTATTATGAATCATGTTTACAATCTTCTCATACTAAGTGTAATTCATTAAAAAGATGGGTTGTCAGTTTTCCATGACGTGTCATGTAAAACAAGTCTGAGGGAAGTTTACGAGGTTAAGCAGTGGTGTTCAAGTCTTTAATTATGGTCTGTCAGAGCCATAACTTACTGCTGTTGTAATTTACATTATTACTCTGTAATTAGTCATCTGTGATTAATGTTTTGCAGAAAAATCAGTTGTCTGGATGTGCAAGGTGTGATGCTGATCGTGGAAGGAAGGATCAATCAAAGGAAGGCCTGCAACCTAGAACCTGAAATGTTCTGAAATGGAAACTGAAGACTTGGTCGTTCACAGCAGAAAAAAACATTACAAGAAAGTCTATAGATCTTAGTTTATTTAATCTAAAAATGTAGACTTTACAAGTTACAAGAGCTTGCAGCGGAGCCTGTGGAAACAAGGATCCTTAACGAAATCTAAAGCACTGTTGTCTGTAAGCTACTGCTTCTTTCCTGCCACACACTTGTCAGGTCCTTCAAACACATTTGGAGTGCACTGAGTGCTATGAATATCCTGCTTTTGCCACTGATTCCATTCTTAAGGGTTAAAATGACTTTATTAGTTTTAAGCTTTCAGGCAAAACCCAGATGTTGCACTGATGACATGATTCAATAGTATTTTTTTTTCCCCCCCATCAGGTATACCTTCCATTTTCCATGATGATAAACTGAAGCACTCACATTATTTCTGCTTGCGTTACAGGCTTTGTGGTTTAAATCTATGGTTCTCACTAAAATGCTGTTTGGCTTTAATTGTCCCACTAATCTTTACTTTTTATTTATATTAAGCCTTGTGTCATTAACTAATTAAAAAGGGTGATTTCACCCATTTAAAAATGACAGAAGTGGGCATTACACCACAATTTATGTTTGGAGTGCATTTCTAGAAGAGTTTGTGAGTATTATTTAAAAATGTATTATTTATCATTTTAATAATTTAATTAGTTGTTGTGTTGTTGCGGTCTCAAAGTAATGGGATTAGTAATAATAGGTTATAAAGTGCTCAAATGGTCTTTTGCATGGTTTAATGGTCCTTGCTGAAGTTTGTATGTGATTCTGTGAATTTGCACCTGAGAAACTGAACTGCACTGTAAGGTAATGGAAGGAAGTGGCCTGGACTGATAAATAAAATGATTCTTTTTCATCATGTGGACAGCAAGGCATTAGACAGAAGCCCAAAAAATTAACCCTGCCACTACCAAGATCTGGTAGTCGCTTAATGAACTTGGTTACTCTCTGTCTTTGATGTTCATTAAAGTCTTTAACATCATCATGCTGGAATATTAAAATAACAATAATGTGCGAGAACTATAAGCCACGACTAACATTAAAACAAAAAAAAGTCTGCACATTTGAACATGAAGTGTGTTTTTTTTTTTTTACTTTAGAAAAGGTCCATTGTAACACACACACACACACACACACACACACACACATATAGTGAGAGAGTTTTGAATGCATTATCCACTAGGCCACCGCTCCCCACAGCAAATCATAATGATGAAGGGAAGAGAAACGACTATATTGACCCTGAGAACTAAACAAACACACCACAGCACACAGCGCACCACAGTTTAGGGCTTCTGCTGCACTAAACTCATTCATGAACAGGAGCAGGAGTGGTGGGCTGCACACCAGCACGCTGGAGCACTGTTGGGGAGGTTCATTGCATAAGAGTAATTTACTGGGCCGGGACTCGAACCCATGATGCAGCGGTGGACTGGGGCAGCAGTGGCTTGGTGGTTAGGGACTAGGTCCCAGTATCTGAAGGTCGTAGGTTGGCATCCTAGACCAGTAGGTTGCCCTGAGGTGCCCTTGAGCAAGGTACCGTCCCCATCACTGCTCCCCAAAGTCATATCTACAAAAGTGAGGCCCTGCAAAAAGTGGGATTCGCTGTATTACATGTTTTGAAATGAACGTTGTACTTTATATATTGTACCTGTTTTGTAACGTTGTACTTTATATATTGGCGGCTCTGTACCACGTTTATCATAATGAAATGGATTGTTGGGAATCGACTCCGCCATGTGAATCCGAGTCAGAGTCGATTCTGGAGTCGAGCAGCGGAAAAGGTTCTCGAAGCCTCTACTGGAGGAGGCGGGACTTCCTAAAGCAAAGCTCATCCGGAAATAAACTCCACTTTCGCATTCATGACCGCAGGCTGACGGAGGTCGTTCCGAAAAAAATGGTGAGAAAAAAAAGGTCCCATGAGAAGAGGTTGACTCGGAATCCCGTCCCTGCAGAGCCGCTCAGTGCCGCTTCAGTCTGAGTGTCCAGACCTCGTTTAAAGGGACAGAAATGGAGGCGAATGGGGAACATGTAGATGGACTTCAGAGCTCCTCGTGTAAGTGAATATGTTCACATTTACACTGTTTCCTTTTAGTTTCACAGGCAGACACGTCTGGCCGAGCAGACTCGAGCTGTGTGGTGGTTTGAAGGACCGAGCAGGAAGAGAAAGTGGAGTTTGTTTGAACTCTACAGGTGACATTATTGATTCAGAGACAACCTGCTGCTTCCTCATACCTTCACACTCACATCTCCAGCACTGGGGGCAGGAGGACACTCGCTGAATGTCACATTAGCTTCTGAACACATGCTTGCATGACTTGCAAGAACATAATGCTCAGTTTTTACCTCCATCACCTTGGTGTTGACTCTCAGCTCCCAGGCCTTAGATCGCCTCATTTAGTTTTACTCAGCTTGTACAGACATAAGTGAAAGTGAAAAAAGTGAAAGTGACAACCCTTGTCATTGCGAGGTCACGGCACAGCACACATGAACCACAACGAAATTGGACCTCTGCATTTAACCCATACACACACGTGCAGCAGTGGGCAGCTATTGAAAGCGCCCGGGGAGCAGTGATGGGGACGGTACCTTGCTCAAGGGTACCTCAGGGCAACCCACTGGGGTGGGAATCAAACCCACAATCTTCCGATGCGGGGCCAACTCCCTAACCACTAGGCCACCGCTGCCCCATAATAAAGCAATCTAAAGTCCATTTTTGCCTGAAAATGCAGACAGGAGGTAAATCAGAAGGTCATTTTGGAATAAATGAAGGGAGAAACTGACTGAGAGCAGATGAGTCCAAACAGGTAAGACACAGCTAAGTGAAAGTGACTACTTGTCATTGTGAAACACAGCATGCAGTGTGACACAACCTCTGCATTTTACACACACACACACATGCAGCAGGGGCCAACTATTGAAAGTGGGAGCAGTGATGGGGACGGTATGGGGACTTTGCTCAGGGGAACCTCAGAGGAGCCTACTGGTCTGGGATTCGAACCCACAGCCTTCTGATCCAGGGGCCTAGTTCCTAACCACTGGGCCACTGCTGCCATGTGCCTTCAATTTTGAGGCCTCGTTATTGGGGCAAGGATGGAAGGAGCTTTAGGTATAAACACGTAATTTTTTAGTTTCCCACAGATGGCATATCCTCTGATGATGGATAGGTAGATGGACGAGTTGATGAATGGATGTTGAATTAATGTGGGGCACATTTTCACTCACTTTATATTGTGCTTTATAAAAAAAATGGCTGAATTGAAAGTATTGTTGTATCTTATGGTATCGTTACACCTTTAGTACATAGGGTTGGAAATAAAGACATCTTGCAACATCGTATTAAAAATTTTTCCTGTCTGAATCTTAAACGTCATATTGATAACATCCCATTTTAATCTGTTTTGTTTGTTTCCTTTTCACAGTCACTGCTGGAATTTCCTCTGTGACCTTGGATTTTGGCTTTAAAGTCTCACAGAAGCACCAATGACCTTATTCTGGAATAAGGACAATGTTTATCTTTGCCTTCTACCCTGCTCCAGTTGACTTTTCTTAAAACGTCTCTAGCCAAGCATGTGATGATATGATCTTCCTCTTCCTAACTTATGTTCAAGCTTTAGTTAGTGAAAGCCTGCCCCAAACCCTCCTCCTCCCCCAAACCCTCCTTAATATATTGTATACTAGGGCTGTCCTGAAGTCCCAATCGTGTGGCTACTCAGCTCCTCGTTGGCCATGCTCTGCAAGAGAAAGTCCTTTATTATTTGTGGTGCTTTCTTATTTGTTGCTTGGAATGCCATCCTCATATTTGTGCTCTTGGGGCGATCTCCAGTTGGCCAGGTGGGGGAGCCTGGATATGATGAGGGCCAAAGAGGCAAAGGGGAAGGCAGTATCATCAATGAGTTAATGCATTTAGTTAATGTATTCGAAAAAGAACTTGAGTCACAAAACAAAATTCTTCTCCAGATCCAGAGGCACAAGTCATTATGGGAAGAACACAGAGATGGGGATAAAACTCCAAACAGTAAACCAGATGCTGAGGAGCCACCTCATGTAGTCATTCCTGTTTTGGTCATAGCATGTAACAGGGTGACGGTGAAACGCTGCTTGGACAAACTCCTAGAGTACCGCCCATCAGCTGAACTCTACCCAATCATTGTAAGCCAGGATTGTGGACATGCAGAGACAGCAAATGTGATTGCCTCATATGGCAGTCAGCTGACTCATATTAAACAACCTGATTTGTCCGATATCTCAGTGCCTGTTGCACATAAGAAGTTCCAGGGATACTACAAAATCTCAAGACACTACCATTGGGCACTGAACCAGGTGTTCAACTCCTTCTCATATTCTTCTGTCATCATTGTGGAGGATGATTTAGAGGTACTGCTTTTGCCCAATTTTTCCTTCATTTACTTTATTTAATGTACATTTGTTGTTAATTATAAAATGGCTTTAATGGTTCAAAAATGAAAAGTTATAGTGCTCAGAATTATTGAAATATTTAGTCTTCATAATGTTTAAAGGATCATTGCCTTGTACCTCAGTGGATTTTTCTTTTTGGTTCCATCAGGTGGCTCCTGATTTCTTTGAGTACTTCACAGCCCTCTACCCTATCTTGAAATCTGACCCAACTTTGTGGTGTGTGTCTGCTTGGAATGACAATGGCAGAGAAGGATACGTTGACCCTGGTAAATCTAGCCTCTTGTATAGGACAGACTTCTTCCCAGGGCTTGGATGGATGCTCCTCAAGGAGGTCTGGCTTGAGCTTGAGCCAAAATGGCCCACTTCATTTTGGGATGATTGGATGCGGCATCCTGATCAGCGCAAAGACAGATCTTGCATTCGTCCAGAAATATCTAGAACTTTAACTTTTGGCCGTAAGGGTGTGAGTTTGGGTCAGTTTTATGACAAGTACCTCCGCTTTATTAAACTCAATTCTGAATTTGTGCCTTTTATAAAAACAGACCTGTCTTACTTAGAGCAAAAGAAATATGATGAGGCTTTTGAGAAGGAGGTTTACAGTTCTCCTGTCGTGACTGTGGAAAACCTGCAGAGCGGGAAGTTATCTGGTCCAGGGCCGTTTCGGGTGCAGTACTCCAGCCCTGAAAGTTTCAAAACCATAGCACGCAACCTCGGGGTCATGGATGACTTGAAGTCTGGAGTTCCACGAGCAGGGTATCGAGGAGTTGTCAGTTTCTTTTCACGAGGAAGACGGATCTACATCGCACCTCCTGTAGGTTGGAAAAAGTACGATCCAAGCTGGAGTTGAGGAATGCTGTGCCTGTCACCGATTTGGTCTTCTTAATTTGGTCAGCACAGATAAATATACTGTGCCTCATGCAAGATTTGCTAGATGTGATCCAGAAGAAAAAAAAAAGTTCTGTAACTGCAATTAATAATGAAACATTAATGAGCAAGAGAAATGTGAAGATGGCAGAGTTGACAATGACATGAGACCAAAGAAAGTGTAGATTAGTTTACTTACATGCCTCAGGTCAATGTTAAAATTTTAAGTAAAGCGAGATACCTTAAGTGTTGATTCTATAAATCTGTTGGGATTATTGCACCAAGCTGCCATCATAAATATAGTCTATAATGATCAGTTATGCATAATACCATGATCTGTCACTTTATCTTGAACATGGTGTGCATAAAACATTGAAAATCGATTCAGCTGTCACTTTTGCATCATAATACTGTTTTAAGTGCCTTTCGGACTTTCTTATTTTTCTGAAATGAATACATGTGATGTTCTCGTTATGTGCAGGTGGTTGTTATTTGTCGTTTCTGATAACTTGTGGAGCTTGTAATGTGTATATTTGCTGGGAAAGATCACTTGATTACACAAATTGTCATTATTATATTGCAGTTTGGGGATTTAATATGTGGAAAAAAATAAATCATACATTTTATGATTCTTTAAATGCCTCTGTGCAATTAAAATGCATTTACTTACTCACCCCTTATCTGCCGATCAGAATATAGTAGGTTATTTTACTAGGACGAGTATAATGTTTTTCTGAAGCTTTTTTTGCTTAAGCTGTTGAAAATCTAGACAGTGTTGAAACAGGAAGTCTGCAGGGAACTGATACTCAGAAGTGGAGTCTATATTTGAAAACCTGAGAGTAACTAGGTGAAACATTTTAATAGTGTACATTTATGCAGTTCCCTTTAAGTGCAAGGCTTGAGGAATGTGACCAGAAACATCTAAACTTGATGCACATTTAGTTTACTTGTTTTTTGTTGTGGAATTTGAAACAATGTCCATTTTCCCATTTAATGTTTGTGGAGATTTCTGGAATTCAGGATTCATATTTCCTTTTTTTAAATCTGGTGAGGATTTAACAGGAGTTTATAGCTGTTGGATGGAAAACAGGTCCCTGCAATTTTATTTTAGAAAAGTCTGGAAGGCTTATAATGCTGAAATGTACAATCTGATAATAAAGCCTAAAATGCAAGAAAATAAATATTACCAATTCCAAAGTACACCTTAATACAAAATAGAACATTTCATTCCCATTTCATTAAAAAAAAGCAGTCTCACCGAGACAGTAACTTTGGAACCTAGAAACAATGACCTTTTGATCAAATCATCTATAGAAGAAGATCTACAATAGGCCACATCTGCTTCAGGACTAGCTCCAGCTCTTTCACCGATGCCCTGTGAAAACATAGTTGAAACCTGAAAATGAAACAAAAAAAAAAACTAAATGAAAGCTATTGAATGCCATTATTTTCTCATTTCCATTACCATGGTAACCAGCATCTACAACATGCTTTGTGTTAAATTTTTAAGCCCACAATCTAACCAACATTCTGAGAAAGGGGTTGTTTGACCCCTGCAGAGGTGAACGGTGCTTTTGTGGGTGCAGCTGTTGCCGCTGGAACCTACTTGCTGCTGTTGAGTAGGACCAGAGATCGGCAGAGTCCGGATATGGAAATGGAGGTCCAGACAGGAAGATGGATATAAAATGCCCCCTGGTCAACTGTTCCAATTATTTATTCAAGCACTTCAATAATCTGGAAGTTGTCAGAGATCTGTTTGGAGACTAACTCAATATTGTGGACACACTCCACCCTAACTTACTCTCTTCTTCACCTCTAGTCTACACTCCCTGTTGCTCTGAACTGTTAACTCCTAGTATTTAAACTCCTCCACCTTCGCCACCACTACTCCCTGCATCCTATCCATTCTGCTGTTTTCCCTTTCATTCCCACTCATGCATTCATTCTTAGTCCTGACTTTCAATCCTCTCCTCTCTAGAGTTTATCTCCAACAGTTTCATCCACCCTACAGTAAATGTCTTTTTAGTTTTCATAATGAATGACTTAGATGTGAAAGTGACTTTCAAAAAGCAGCTTAGCTCAAAAACACTAAGTTTTCAGCTTTTTGGAGGTCTTAGACTATATTTTTCTCAGATCCAGTCAAGAGGCTCCAATCAGCATTTTGTCATCTACGACTGATATATCGGAGACCCTGACTCAGCCCAGGATCTTTGGAGTGGATAGGAAACTAGCAGCTGTTGTAAACCCATATAGATACAGGGAGGACCCAGGTTGGAAATCAAACCCTGGACCTTCCCTGTGCTGACTATTGCACCCTGTCAACCTGGACCTAAAGACACTGAAGTTAATGTGCAGTCAAGGCTTTATAATCCCAGACCAGTAGGTTGCCCTGAAGTACACTTATGCAAGGTACCGTCCCCATCACTGCTCCCAGGGGTGCTTTAAAAAGCTGACCCTGATGCATGGTGTGTATAGGTGAAGAGCAGGGGTTGAATTTCATCGTGGTTCACTGTGTGGCATGTTTCACATTGACAAAACAGACACTTTCACTATTTCACTTCAATTCATCAAATTTGACTGCTTAATTTTTTATGTAAGAATTCAGATTTCATTTGTAAGAACTGTATCAATGTAAATAATACTCTGACATTAACTTGATTGTCTGACTTGATTTGTTATCATTGAAAATCACTCTGTTACCTGTAAAGGAAAAAATATACTCTAATAAAATATCCTCGAATTAAAAGGATGCCAACATGAAATTATTTCAAATTTGTTCCTCCAGTCAGTGTTACCAGAACCACAAGCTGTTAATAACAAGGCATACAAATAAGATAAACATTATTTTTTACACGCTGGTACTTTATGTTTTAAGTTGTGTTAGTGCTGATTATGTTCAACTTCATGTTGTTTGTCTTTTGTCATAAAAAGGTTGTTTGAGAAATAAGCTAAATCCCAAACCACACTCAGACACACACATTAGTTTAAAGAATGCATTTCGGTGTAGTGTACTACTTTCACACACTACCTAGGGGGCTAATGCGCAATTTGGACCGCATCCTCCATGACGTAGCAGTGACGTAAGTCGCTCAACAGAGGAGCAGTCCTATATTTACACTAGCATACCCGCTAGCCTAGCAGCACATCGATACACCGCTGGTGCGCCCGGTGTTTGGATATTTTACTAATTTACTAATCTTGCTTACATCACCGAACGTCATTTCGATCAATAATGCGGGTCAGAAAGAACTAACTTTGGATTACGACTCGGTTCAGGTCAACACTCATCTAGACTAGCGCTAGCAAACACAGGCTGCCTGGAGATGAGGGCGGACTCCCGATACCAGCGATAAATGCTTTTCTGCAGATTCCTGCCATCAGTGGAGATAAAGTTCGTGTTACAAATCGACTGTCCACAATATCACACCCTCCATGGCAGACGAGGAGCCGACGGTGTTGCGGCAGCGGCCGGCCGGCTCTGGGTCTCCGGAGGAAAATGGGAGAGAAAGTCTGGGAGGACTCTCTGAGGAAGACGGTTATGGAAGTAAAGACAGAGACGTGGATGGCGAATCTGCGAGAACGGGAGAAAATGAGACGTGTGAGGAGGAACAGGAGCAAGACGCAGAGAAGGGGGTCCACAGGAAGCCCCCTGATGAAGAGCTGGACCCTCGGATACAGGTAAAGATTACCTTTAAACACAGCCTGTCCCTAAAATGATCGGGTCACGTGGCGGCTGGTGGAAAGCACATGAAGTGATGCTCTGTAGAGGGTGAGGGTCTGTGTGTGTGTGTGTGTGTGTGTGTGTGTGTGTGTGTGTGTGTGTGTGTGTGTGTGTGTGTGTGTGTGTGTCTCATACCAGTTGGTTGATATTACATATTCAGTTTTAGCAAGTTAAACTCACATCAACACTGCATGAAGGCAACCCCCCCCCCCCAAAAACAACCCCAAAATCATGTTAATTTCAGCATCTGTCAAACTTAAAACTTGACCAATAGGATTACTTGTTTAGTAAGCATTCAGATTTCATTGGTACAAAATGCATTGAAGAAAATAAATATTCAACAAGGCAAATGTGTTATTGCTGCACCTTTTTATAAGAGCTTAAAAAATGAGCAATTACCAAATCCAAAGCATTTACAAGATGAAAGAGAATAGCAAAAAGACAAGTAAAAAAAAAAAACCACTCGAGCTATAGATTTTAAAATGGGAATAAAAAGGTTTTAGAAGAAGAGAAGTGAACAGGAGAAGTATTTTAAGTGAATCAGAATAAAGTGCTGTTTCAAGTGGTTTGAGCTCATCTGACCCTCAAAAGTAATTCTGCTGATTACTAGCGTGCCCTTAGAAAGTTTTATGATATAAATATCGATAGACTCAGGATATGAAGCTGGGCTGGGAACCTTCTCAAGTGATTTGGCGCCGTCCAACATTTAGAATGAGCTAGAAGTGATCGTCTGATCATCTGGCTGAATTCAGTCAAGTCCCCTCACAGCAAAGTTCTAACAGCTAATGGAATGCAGGAGCATATAGTAACTTTATTTAGATACATCAAGAAAATGGTTACTATGTTTAGATATTGTTGTGCCCCATCCAGGAGGAGCTGGAGCACCTGAATGAAGCCAGTGAAGAGATAAACCAGCTTGAGCTACAGCTTGATGTAAGTCAAACATTATTATGCATCAGTTTGAGAATTAAACATGCAAAGATTTGTTTTTCCTTTTGAAAAGGGATGTTCTATATAATACTAGTTGTCTTTTATGTAAAGGATGAATAGTGAAGCCTGATGTTGCTCAAATATAGTATGCACATTTTACATATTTGAATATGTTTTCAAATATGTAATCATTTTTCTCTCAGGAGGCAAGATCAAGCTACAGGAAGATTCTTACTGATTCAGCCAGGAAGCTCAAAGCACTAAGTTCTCAACTGGGTACCTGCATTGAGAAAGCCAGGCCTTATTATGAAGCACGGAGATTAGCTAAAGAGGTAATCAAAAGAATGCATGTGTAAAATACAAACCGCTGTGTATATCTACAAAAAGGCCTGAAAGACAGTTTGTTAGATTTGTTAGATTTATTAGCAATTGGTTTTTACATGCTCCTTCCCCAGGCCTGTCTGATAAATCATAATAAATAAATAATGTCATTATGTGCCTTTCAGGCGCAGCAGGAGACCCAGAAGGCTGCACTTAGCTATGAGAGGGCTGTTTCCATGCACTCAGCTGCACGAGAGATGGTGTATGTAGCTGAGCAAGGCCTTGCAGCAGACAGAACTTTAGATCAAACCTGGCAAGAGATGCTCAATCATGCCACTTCAAAGGTAATAGCCCTGTATATCACACTATATCTTTGAGCTGCTGTGTTCAGAGTTCAGAGCTGCATGTTTATGCTGGACTTGGGACTGTTAATAGGCTGTATCTTTTTTTTTTCTTTATCAGATGCCACTGATGTCCATATCATGATTTATTGCTGAATCTTTTAAAAAGTACCCAATATGTCTGCGAGGCAGTGAGGTGATGGCTGTTTCTGTTATTGTTAGGTGAATGTCGCAGAGGAGGAGCGACTGCGGAGTGAACGAGAGCATATGCGTGTCACTCAGCTGTGTCAAGCAGCTGAAGCTCATGTGCAGACCTTGCAGAAGTCTCTCAAGAAGGTCATTGTTAAGTCTAAGCCTTATTTTGAGCTCAAGGCTCAGTTCAACTGCATACTAGAGGTAAGTTTGATTTGACTGTACAATATTTAGTACAGATTTAGCCAAGCGTTGTATATTGTGATATGGAATGACAGTAAATAAGAGTAAAGGTTATATAGTGCTCTGCAGTATTTATTTTATTCCAGGAGTCTGATGAGAGGGTGGTGACAGTTTCTGAAATGTTCTGTAGTGTAAAGGTTGTATTTACAATTAGAAACATGCTGTTCAGAATGCCCTGTTTATATATAAAAAAAAAAAATTCCTAACCATCATAATCCTTCTGCTTTAAGGTTTGCTGAAGCTCATCGTATAACATGAAGAACAGTTGTGAAAACATACTCTTTAAACTGTTTAGTGACCTCTAGGCCATAACATAGTGAGACCTTTTGTCTTCTGTTTTCAGGAGCACAAGCTGAAGGTATTTCAATTAGAAGAACATGTAACAGAGGTAAAGAAAAGGTACTCAGTCACTCTTCGCCGCCTGGAGAAAATCAGCGAAGAGATCCATGCCCAGAGGGGAGGGGAATTTTCAGAAGAAGAATCTAGAAAAGCTTTTGATGCGCGGAGTCCTCCTGTAGGAGCCGAAGCGGTCATTAGTGCGAAAACCGAAGATAGAATCTATGGAGTCCACGCTAAGTCAAATGATTGGGTGGATAGCCAGGAGAGGGTGATTAAGACCAAGGAGTGGGTGGAGAGGCAGAGAGAGTCTGTCTGGTGGGAAAAAAGGGAGGGAACAGCAGCTGAGGAGGTAGCTGGTTCAGACTCTGCCTCAGTTTTTAGCTTTAAAACTATTGCCTCTGACTTGGAAAAGTGTGACTCCATTGAGCACCTGGGACAGTTAAGCGACACCATCAGTCTCTCAGGAGAAGAGGATGAGAAGGGAGGACAGAAACACAGATTTGACAAAAAGTTTGAAATTTCAGGAAAGGAGAAGCAAGAGCAGTTCTTCAGGCAGCACCAGAGGAGTGTGAGTTTGTAAGTGTGGATGAGTTTGAAGGAAACGTTCAGTTCTTTTGAAACACCACTATGTCATTTATGTAGGCTGCCATACCCCAGGCTCTAATTCCAGAGGATGAATCTGTGTTGAGGTTTTTATTATTACCTAGTTATAAGACTCAAGTGGAAGGCATTGAGTCTAATGAATGTGATAAGACGTTTTAATCCAATTTTTGCTTTCGTGTTATATGGCCATTTTTATTGTTGCGCAGAACCTAGTGTGGCTGATAATTATTTAATAATTATTATTATAAATAATTATAGATAATAATTATTTATTTATAATGATTCACTGAATGTTATATTTTGAATTACTCGAGTTGGAAATGACCAGCATTATTAATCTATCACTTTCCATTTCCATGAGATCAATAAGAGTGGGTTTCTCACTGTTGGGTACAACTGAATTAATTGAATCTTTGCTGCAGTTTTGTAGAAGAGGGATTTTGTGCAGATAATTGTGATTATTTCGGCAATGACGGTTGTTATGATTGTGAAAAGTGGTTGAACTTTTAAACGGCAGAAGTCTTAAAATGTCATAGTGTAGTATTCAGCTTCTTAAATTTATTATATGTAGGTGTTCTGGATAGGCTCTTATCAGGAGAACCTTGGAGTACGAGACCGAGAGGGTGTGGCGTAGAGCTGCATGTCGCAGTTTATTGTAAAATTAAGTTAAAACATAAACAGCTAGAAGTGTTCTGAAAAAGGAGTACCGAGAGTTTTATATGGAGAAGTTTCTTTCAGTGGAAGGTGAAATAGAAGTTTAGAATAATTTATTGACTAGCACATTGCTTACCTTGTTGCCTTTTTTTTATGCTTTATTTCTCTACATAAAAACTGACAGGGAACAAACACAAAATTATTACATCATCAAAATCAATGACATCACAAACTGACATTTGAAACACTATAAATTGGCAGTTTAATTGCAATGACATTATCATCTTTTGTCATTATATACCAGTATGTGTACACTGGAACAGGAGTCATTGCAGTTAGCATTTTCACATTAGGGCTGCTTGATTGCTATTGCAATATCGCAATACTGATATTGCAGAAAAATATATTACGCCAATTAGATTCTCAGCAATCAGTGTTTGATCAAGGTGACAAATCACAGCTACGTGTGTGTTTTGATAAATGGAGGTATTTATGCAATCTAACAAAATACTAATTTTGACACTTTCAGAACCCTTAAAGGCTGAATTTCATTCCTTGGGTTTCATTTGTTGTTTCTCACATTCTTGATTAAGTGATTATGTTCAAGACATCCAGCAATATAATCATATGCAGCCCTAGTTCACATGCTAGTCATCTCGCTCCAAACACAAACAACCTGAAAATGACAAGTATGGATGACCAAAGTAAGAGGAACTTAAGTGATAAAAGCTGCTAAAAAGCAATAACTAGCTGCAAATGAACTCTATTTACACCTGCTTAACCCCGACATGCAGTGTTATGGGTTGCATTCAGCTTATTTTGATGGTGTTTATGAATCAAAACTGTCAAAGCAGGGAAGGAGTTGTAGAGCTTCTTGGATTGATGATATATCCGCAACAAAAAAAAGTTTTAAGGCACATACTGTATTTAAGAAAGCTGTTAAAGCAAGCTTGTTTTCACTGTTCTCACTGAAAAAAATGGATTATTATTGCTCCTATGAAATCAAGGGAATAAATACATTCAGCATGAATACATGCAGCATACTACATTACTAAATATTACATTTCCCTGTTTTTTTCCCTGCATAGTCATGAGGGTGTACCCGTCGTTGGCATGCATCTTTACTGTACATCACGATAGGGATACTCAAAGTTTATCCACTCAAGCCTTATAGGGGATATTTCTATCAGACAGTCCTCAACTATAAGCTTGGCTTGCCGAGAAATTTAAATCACAAAGTCATTAATAAACTTGAATATATACACTGACCTGTCACGTTAATGTGATCATGTTCATATCAGTGATTAGTGCTTGTGGTTTTTAAATGCTTTTCAAATACTGCTGTGTCCATTCTTACAAATAAGAATGGCCTTAAAGAGTGCCTGTCTTATTTCTTTCTATTTGATTTTAGACCATGTTGTTGACTATTAGTTTATTAGCCTGTACAGTAAAAAACAGCGGAACCTAGAAATGCAGCGCAAACTGAAACCGTGTGTTTCTGTGCATCCACCAAATGTGCGTCACAGTAGACTCATTACTTTCACTTGTGTTTTAATAAATTTAGTTGATACTGATTATCTTGTTTTAAATGACCAACTGACGATCTTGATGTACCATTTTAGTTTGGTTGAGAATTGGATTTGTAGAAACAGTAGTTTTGCTTTATTTGTAGTTTTATACTATCATAATCTAACTAATTATTTGAATCAACTGACTCAATACAATTTTCATGCTTTGATTATTTAAGCATGCAATAGTTGTATATTTTGGAATGTCTGTATTTGCAATGCTTTCTTGAATATTTTCTATACGTTTCATTTTGATGGCCTTATCTGTGATTAAAACGAAAGGTTGTTCTTCATGAAGATGTGCATGAAATTTGCTTATGTCTGATGGAACAATAAATTACTTGAAAACTGTAAGTTGTATGCACATATTTACTTGCACATTTCACTTCATGCAAGGCTGAAAGTGAACATTTCAGCCAGAGAAGCCGCTATATGAGGTGCATCTAATGACCCTAACCAAAATTCAGTTCAAATTCAGAAAGGAGTCTAGTTTTCCCTTTTTCACATTCACCATCTGTGGTCATAGCCCCCAGTGTATGATAACAGCAAAAAGGAATGAAATTACAAGGCAACTCATTGATTTTTCCCTCACTTTTTGGAGGTGAAAAAAAAATCGGCAACTTTTTACAACATCTGTCAATGTCCCAATAATGGTAACCTGAGAAATGGTCCAAATCTGACTGACATTTTTAACAGGTACTTGCAATTTTTCACATTCATAGTTTTGTTCTGACACTGACTTTTAATGACTTCTTTCTTTCTCTTCTTCTATTGTGTAAAATTCATTTTATTTTCTAATTGCTTTATTTTTAAATGTGGCACTGTGATACATGCCATAACTGTTAATGATCTTCAGGATTATTCTGCTGATCCTGACATTCCCATTTGAGAATTGATCTTCAAATGAAAGGGATGTTAGTGCATTTTTTAAGAGTATTTTCTATGTAGTCTAACGTTAATTCATGCTATAAATGAATGGAAAATGAATTTTGAAAGGGGCTTTGGATTAGATGAAAGAAGGAAATCAATGTTATCACCTATCCCCTCTTACCATGTAAGAGACTGATTAAACTGAGGATTGATTCCTTTTTCGGAGTACGAGAAAGTGAGTCAAGGCTTTAAAAAAGCCTCCTAGTCCATCCATCCATTATCTTAACCACTTATCCTGACTAGGGTCCCCGGAGGTGCTGAAATCTATTCCAGTGCTCGTCGAGCAAAAGGTGGAAAAACAACTTGGACCGGCTGCCAGTCCTAACTCTAGATATACTCGTTCCACACTGAGAATTAATGAACCTCCACAGTGGTGACACATTACAATAGTGTCTTAATGTGAAGGCCCTGCGGTGGATTCCCAGCTGGGACGTCCTGGGTCCCTCTGTGTGGAATCTGCATGATCTCCCCATATCTGCGTGCTTTCCTTCCCAGAATCCCAGGAAATGCATGCCAGATGTGTGTGTCCTGAGATGGACTGGTGACCTGCCCTGGGTGTTTCTACAGAGATAGGCTTCAGGTTTGGAAAAACTTCTCAGATAATCCATAAATGGGTGAATAGATGGATGGATGGATAGATCGATGGAAGGCTGGATTTCGAATTTGACAGTAAAGACCATCAGTATTGCTACACATTATTATACAGTACTGTATAATAGGCAGGTGTGAAAAAATGCTGTAAACAAAGATACTTTCAGAAATATAATGATTTATTTTTATCAAAATGCAAAGTGAGCAAACAAAAGAAAAATCCAAATCAAATCAATATTTGGTGTTACTACCTTTTGCCTTCAAACCAGCATCAGTTCTTCTGGCCCCACAGAGCCCTGATCTCCACATCATCCAGTGTGTCTGGATTACATGAAGAGACAGAAGGATGTGAGAAAGCTACATCCACAGAAGATCTGTGGTTCGTTCTCCAAGATGTTTGGAACAACCTTCCAGCCGAGTTCCTTAAAAAACTGTGTGCAAATGTACCTAGAGGAACTGATGCTGTTTTGAAGGCAAAGGGTGGTCACACCAGATATTGATTTGATTTAGATTCTCTTTTGTTCATTCACTGCATTTTGTTGATTGATGAAAATAAATGATGAACACTTCCATTTCTGAAAGCATTCTTCGTTTACAGCATTTTTTCCACACCTGCCTAAAACTTTTGCACAGTACTGTATAAGACAGCAGTTCATGGGTATTATGTGACAACATTCTAGATGATTATAGCTTTATTATACCGCTCTCAGAAATCTGACAACTACAGCTTCACTTCTTTATTTTGTAAAGGTCGAAGGTCTGTGTGGTCTTACATTTCGATTCCTAAAACTGATTTGGAGATCACACGACGAGAACAACGTGACACTTCTGCAGGAAACGCAGAAATCTTCTGCCACCCTCAATTATTCATCAGCCATGTATAAATAGACGGAGCGCGCAGGATGGAGGGGCGATGGAGAAGGAAGGGGCGGAGGCAGCGGACCAGAAAACACAGAGCGCAACAGAGCACAGCGTCGGCCAGACAGCAGCACGTTCATCCGCGATGTGCTCTACACCTTTAATCAAGCCGCCAGGTCGATAACCGAGAGAAAAACCCGGGGTTTCTTCGCTCGATTTGAAATAAAGTGTCCTGTTTTCTTCGAGAGAAGAGCTACGCGCGTGACGTCAGCGGAGAGGGCGCCCGAGAGGAGGAGGAAGAGGAGGAAGGAGGAAGGAGGGACGATGTGGAGATAGATGTGGAGTGGGACGAGTGTGTTTGGTGAGCGAGTGACATGCAGAGGGATGGGGTTTGTGATTTTTTAGCCAAAGCAGCACAGGAGCCTGTCTCTGATCAGGAGAGGGGGAGGACAACTTCCAGCGGGATAGGAGGGTGAGGATGAGGAGGGTGAGGAAGATGAGGATCAGGATGATGATGATGATGATGGTGGTGGTGGTGGTGATGATGCTGTGAGGAGCTCCTACACGGACGCTTTTTATTTGCCCTCCTCGAAGTGGATGCTGAAGGACATTGCCCCCTCCCTGTCCTCCTCCAGTCTGTGAGTAAAGCAGTTGTTGGTGTGTGTGTGTGTGTGTGTGTGTGTGTGTGTGTGTGTGTGTGAGTGAGTGAGTGAGTGAGTTCACCGTCCCGTTTGCCTGCTGCAGCTGTTCTGGACCCGGACAGCTGTTTTGATTGACAGCTGCGTCTGTTCCTCTCAGCTCTTCTGATGGTGACAGTGTGCAGGAGCTCCTGACCCGCACTGACCCGCACTGACCTGCCAGAGCCCCAGCTTTAGGCCTGCTTTCAGCTGCGGGTGCAGTTTAGTTTAAAACGCTCAGATCTGTTCCAGCTGAATGTTTTATGAAGGACAGTGAAGATATTAGAAAGGCGCAGTTTTAGAAGGTCTGTCAGGAGCATGTGGTGGGCCAGTCTGAGAGAAAGAAAAAGAAAAACAGCCCACCTCAAGAGTGGTTGATTTTATATAATAATAATAATAATAATAATAATAATAATAATAATAATAAGAAGAAGAAGAAGAAGAAGAAGAAGAAGAAGAAGAATTTTTTGTTTGCCCTGGATCATCATCTTCTTCTTGAATGTTTTTTTTCACTTGTATGTCACTGGAAAATAGCATTTGCTTTAAATAACTGAATATAATGTTAATAAATTAACAACAACAACAATTAAATAAATAAATAAAAAATAATAGCAACAATAATAATAATAATAATAATTATTATTATTATTATTGCTATTATTATTATTGATGCCCTTACCTAGAACACTATAAAATGCCTGAAAGCAGGAAATGTGTTCTTGGAGCTGCTTGGGGTTAAAGGTCCTTTTCAGGATCTGTCCTGGAGATGGCATAAGGCCAATCAAACCCAAAACCTCCTGTTTCACTACAATGTATCCTAACACCAGGCTGCAATTTAAAAAGTAAAAAATAAAAATAATAATACCATATCATACAACTATGACTACTACTTCTACTATTACAAAAAATGTAAAAATTATTATTATTATTATTATTATTATTATTATTATCATCATCGTCATCACAGTTATTAAAGATAAGTAAATGTCACTTCATTATTCACCGCTTCACTGACGTTTTTGGTGAAAAGCTGAATCTCTGTTTACAAATCATTAAGGAGGATTTTAGCAAAAAATGAAAGTTGTTAACCCAGCCAATAACAGAGTGGTTTTTGCAGTCTAAACACACTTCTCACAGAGAAGCAATATTGAGGACATGGAGCCGCTGGAGGAGGTTTTTAAACTTTAACCGTCCTCCTCTGATCCTCTCCCCGGTGTGCAGGCCACCTACTGTGAACCTGGAGCGCTCTAAAGTCCATAATCGCTTTCTCTCTCTCTCTCTCTCTCTCTCGCTCTCTCTCTCTCTCTCTCTCTCTTGCTCTCTCTCTCACTCTCTCTCTCTCTTGCTCTCTCTCTCGCTCTCTCTCACACACACACACACACACACACTCAACACACCACACTGTTTCTCTCTCATTATGTTTTATTGCTCCTTAGTTTTTCTGCTGCTTTCTCTCCCTCTGCCTCTACTATCCCCTTTATTTACACTCCCTTCCTGTCTCTCTTTCTCTACATACTGTATGTGTTGTGGTGGAAAGTTGCACTTTCATGGTGACATGATGACATTATTACTCTCTGCAGCCTGTACTTTACCCACAAATGACTGGTCAAAGTATATCACTAATGTACATAAAAGCTCTTACCGTCTGGAGGTACGGGTAGATGAACTCTGTAAATGCTGCATCCATATGTGCTGTGATGTCTGTGTGTGTATGACTGTGCTTGACCCCTCTCTCTCCCTCTCACTCACTCTCTTCAAATTGAAAGAGACGGAGAAATCTTTACCGTATGCTCAGAGCTGGACTGAGAGCAGAGCTTGTTGGTACCATATTAGAGGCAATCTGTGATACTATATAAACAAGTCTGCAAGCACTTTTATTACGCAACCATAGATACAGTAAATTAAATGCAGTCTTTTTCTAGACACTGATTATGTTTCATGGCTTCACAGAAGCCATGTTTGGAGTCTTGTATCTCCAGAAATATAACTTCCAAGGGTATAAAATGTGGCAGAGATAAAGAAAACAGTGCCTGGCTGAATGCTCGGAAGCATTTGGTGAGCGAGTGACATGCAGAGGGATGGGGTTTTTGATTTTTTTTAAGCCAAAGCAACACAGGAGCCTGTCTCTGATCAGGAGAGGGGGAGGAAAACTTCCAGCGGGATAGGAGGGTGAGGGTGAGGAGGGTGATGAAGATGAGGATAATGATGATGATGCTGTGAGAAGCTCCTACACGGACGCTTTTTATTTGCCCTCCTCGAAGTGGATGCTGAAGGACATTGTCCCCTCCCTGTCCTCCTTCAGGCTGTGAGCCATGTTTGGGCTCTTGTATCTCCAGAAATGTAACTTCCAAGTGCATAAAATGTGGCAGAGATAAAGAAAACAGTGCCTGGCAGGTTCATTTTGTTCTAATGGGGTTCATAGCACTGGAAAAAGTAGGCTATTCATTGCTTATAGACTTCACTCTATTGGTAAAAACTACAATACTGCTTGACTTTGCTTGAAAACTCAAATTTTTAGACACATAAACACTAGCTTCCCAAATTAATATTTTTAAAATCATTTTCACATCGTAACATATGATTTTGTATTTATATGTGTGTGCCTGTAGGAACATGCCATAGGAGAGTTTTAATATGCAAAGTACTGATGATTCATCAAGAGAGTAAACTTTCATCAGTTATGTTTAGATTTAATTGAGTACTTAAGACAACTGTACAATATATTATATGAAAATGAACAACTTCTGTGTTGAAATGATTAAATAGACTATTTGTTATTTTCAATTGTATGTCTTTTCTCTCATTTTTCCTCAGATGCAGAAATGGCGCAGCTGTTGTTTCTTGTAATTTTCAACATGCTTCCCACTCTTATTGCATCCATACATAATTCAACAACTGGAGGTAATGTGTTTTTGTGTGTGTATGTGTGTGTGTGTGTGTGTGTGTGTGTGTGTGTGTGTGTGTGTGTGTCTGAGTGTTTGAGAGAGAGAGAGATGTGATGCAATACCATAGAGAGATGTTTGTCAGTATCTTCTTCCTGACATGCAAAGTGGTCGGCTACTGTTGTTCTATGAGAGTAAAATGAAAAAAAATGTTTTGCATTTCATAAAGTGCTCTGTGCAGCCTATAATGGATTTAGGAGCACAAGCAATGAGACTACTCGTTCATAGCAGCTCATTATATGACAAAAGAATGATATAGAACACCATGACATTAAAACCTGCCTAATATTGTGAAGGTCCACCTCATGCTGCCACTACAGCTCTGACCCATTACAGCAAGAACTCCCCTTGAAGGTGTGCTGGGGTTTATGGCACCAAGACATTAGCAGAATCCTTTAAGTCCTGTTTTTAGGGGCTGCCTCCTTTTCTATGGACTAGTTTATGGAGCAGATCCAGTGGATTGGAATCTGGGGAATGTGGAGGCCAGGTCAGCACTCTTTGTCATGTTCCTCGAAACATTCCTGAAGATAATTTTTCTGTCTGGCAGGGCACGTTATCTCTTTTAAAGAGACCACTGCTAGTAGGAAATTCCTTTGCCACAAAGAGGTTTTTGGTTCTGCAACATGGTTTAAATAATACATGTCAAAGTATGCAAAATGTGTGCAGAACGTTGCACAGAGCATCATAACTGCCCCCCTCTCATAGTGCATGCAAGTAATGCAAATCTGGACATTCACATGACAAAGGAGAGAACATAATTATATAATATGGTTCAGTTCTGAAACTTCACTGTAGGTACAGAGGTAAGCACACACACTCTGACTGGTCTTCAGCTATGCAGCTACGTACACTGCAGAATGTGGTGCACTGTGTATTGTGACACCTTTCTGCCATGGCCAGCAATAAAGTTTTTACGAGTTTTTGCTAGAGTAGCAAAATATAAAAGACATTTTACGTTTGAAAAATAGCCTAAAAATATTATTTTAGCCCAGTGGTAAGTGCATAGTTTATTGAATGTCATTTTCAGTTGATATTAAATTATTGCTGTTGAATCAACCAGATATTCAACACATACGTTTCACAATATAGTTAAACAAGTTTTGGTACAAGAGATTTTAGATACGAAGGGCAGCTCTGGTTTCACAAGCTCCTACTATGTTGCCACATTCTGCTGTTTTAGTGTGTAATTGTTGTGAGTAAAGATCGCTGTTATTGCTGATCCTTTTCATTTCAAGCTGAAAGATCTTTCCTAAAAAATCTAGGAGACAACAGATACTGTGCCCATTAAAGGAGTACATTTTGAGGGAAATGCATATTTTCACATCCCCAGGGTTGAAAAATTGAATTTCTTTTGTCTGGTGCTTTGAGATATGAAACTCAAACTCAGCCTGCTCAGACTCTGCTAAGCTGTTTATTAAGAGGGCCCAGACTTGCTGATGTGGTTTAGGATGCTTCATGGCACTTCTACATACCTAGGGGACATTGTTTCATTTTCTTATCCTTCCTTTCTCAGGCTGTGCCATCATTCGTCCCCCTAGAGATGGAGGGATTCGTTACAGAGGACTGACTCAGGAGCAGGTAAAGTTGGTGCAGATTCTTTTCTACTTAACACATTGTAACATGACAAACAATCAATAATGTAGCTCTTTCACCTCTCTGCCTCTGTAGATCCGCAGTGTGCAGATTTTACCTGTGGACTATGAGATAGAATACATATGCCGGGGCAGAAGGGTGATCGTGGGCCCAAATGTTCGCAAGTGTCTCTCTGACGGCACCTGGACTGACATGGACCAGCAGAGCCGATGCTGTAAGCATGTCAGCATGACTCTTCCTGATCAAATAAAATCAGTTGAATTTTTTAGTATCATATAAAGAGCATAGTCCAGTGCGTTAATAGAATATTGAAGTCACTCACTCTTTTTCATAGCCGCTTGTCCTAATTAGGGTCATGACGGAGCTGGAGGCTATCCCAGCTCTCACCGGGTGAAAGGTGAAGAAACACCCTGGAGGTCTCCAGTCCATTGGAGAGTAGATACAGAAAAACACACTCACACATTCACACCTACGGGGAATGTAGCATCACTAATCCACCTGATGAAAGTGAAAGTGATCGGCATGTCTTTGGAAAGTGGAAGGAAACCAGAGCTCCTGGAGGGGACCCATGCAGACATGGGGAGAACATGCAAACTCCACACAGAAAGGACCCGGGACGTCCCCTCTGGGAATCAAACCTAGGACCTTCTCGCTGTGAGATGACAGCGCTACCCACTGTGCAACCAAGCTGCCCTAGTATTAAAGTAATGCAATGTATAATATACACTACTGTGCAAAAGTTTTAGGCAGGTGTGAAAAAATGCTGTAAACAAAGAATGCTTTTAGAAATGGAAGTGTTAATCATTTATTTTCATCAATCAACAAAATGCAGTGAATGAACAAAAGAAATCTACATCAAATCAGTATTTGGTGTGACCACCCTTTGCCTTCAAAACAGCATCAGTTCTTCAAGGTACACTCGCATACAGTTTTTAAAGGAGCTTGGCTGGTAGGTTGTTCCAAACATGACTGTGTTTCAACCTCCGTGTGACATTGAAGATCATCAGCACCTGTTTGGTAAAACTGGTTGATCATACACCGACTATAATCCTACAGAATCCCTGACTTTGTGCAAGTATACCTAGAAGAACTGATGCTGGTTTGAAGGCAAAAGGTAGTAACACCAAATATTGATTTGATTTAGATTTTCCTTTTGTTCGCTCACTTTGCATTTTGTAAATTGATAAAAATAAACTCATTATTTATATTTCTGAAAGCATTATTTGTTCACAGCATTTTTTCACACCTGCCTAAAACTTTTGCACATTACTGTAAACACAAGTGCAAAATCCATGATGATAAATGTTAGGTAGGCGAGCAGTGGCTGTCTCTGAATTGGACTAAATACGTCTCTGCCTCCTGCTGCTTAGCCCCTGAGAAAACCAACAGTGGCTTGATTGTTTGGAATCATGGTAATCCTTCTAGTCTCCCACAGACAGCAAGTGTGTATATTTCCAGAAGGGAAGGGAGCTGAGCACCAGTGATGTGTTGAAATGTCTGCACCCACTACTGAGCTTTCTGCTCACAGAGAGCAGTTTACCGCATCAGGCAGTAATGCAGTCAGGGTGCTTTTTACAGCCCAGACATAAGATTTGATAATTCCAGGACACATGCCAAATTAAGATGCTGTTGTAGTTCTGTGGTGTGTTCAGCTCCTGTAAGTTCCTCTGATTATCTCTTGAATCGCTGACACTACATAGTGATGGAAGGTGTGCACTTCCTGAAGTCCATCTTGTTTTATTGATGTTGAGGCAAATGCTGTTTACGAGGAACTAGTTTATCCGGAAAGTATCAGTATGTGGTCCACAGATGTAATGATGACATAGCTGGGTCTGGCCTTGAAGTCATTGATGTTCAGGAATAACGAAAAGGATTTAGGACACACTCCTGTGGCACTCTTGTGGAAAGGATGAAGTAGGTGTTGTCACCCATTCTTACCACCTGCTGATGGCACAACTCCCAGAGTTTTATGTTCAGCTTTAAGGGACAGATGGGTTGAATGCAAAGCTATAATCCACTAACAGAGCTCCCAAATATGTGATCTTTTTGCCCAGATGGTCTTGGACATGGTGTAGTGTCAGGGATATTGCATCGTCAGTGGATCTTTTCTGTCTGGGTGAATTGCAGTGTCTCTAGGGTTGCAGGTAATGAGCAACAGATGGAGTCTCCAAGCAGCATCTGAAAACACATGCTTATGATGGAACACGGAGCAACCAGGTGCCAGTCGTTTAAGCATTTGGTGTTGGAAAGATTTTTTATTTTTTTTTGTGTGTTTTTCCATCATTAAATGCTTATCTTATTTAACTTTTTCAGAGCGGTTTGATGTGAATGCCTATTTCCATAAAAAATTCTTCTAAATTCTTCCCTCATAAGGTTATTGCAAGAAAGGCTTACAGATAATGCCCAATGCCTTAGACTTTATTTTATGCTTGTTAGGAGAAGATTATGGAGTACAATTTATTTTCAGAACATTCATTTATGGAGGAATTTTCCTTTGCCTTTGGAATAAAATGAACTGTTCTGTGACTGGGTTAGGTTAGGGACTAGGCCCCAAGATTGGAAGGTCATGGCTTCAAATCTCAGACCAATAGGTTGCCCCGAGGTACCCTTGAGCAAGGTACCATCTCCATCACTGCTCTCTGGGCACTTTCAATAGATGCCCCCTGCCACACGTGTGTGTATGGGTAAAATGCAGAGGCTGCATTTTGTCATGCTGTGTTTCACAATGAAAAGCTGTCACTTTCACTTCATCTTTATTAAAAAGATCATCTGCAGTGAGTGATATTAAATTAGATTTCCTGCTTTGTGTTTTGAAAAATGTATCAAAGTAAAAGATAAAAAGGAGAAGGATGTAACCATGGTTACACCCCTAGTACTTCTAGAGGCCATTAGTTCAAAACACTTGACTGAAACTGATCAAAATAAGAGAGTGCTGCTAGGATTAAATTCCCATCCACTCAGTTCTAAAGTGAAATATTATTTTCTTTCTTTGCATAATTTCTGCATAAAATCTAGAAGACTGGGGATCAGTGTCTAACAACCTGACTGCAAGTGCTTCAAATTTAATCACAGCTGTTAACTGAAATTGCAGGGTATGAATCAATATGGGTATAAAAAATAAAAGCTTTAACACTAGAAAGAGCTCTGGCTAAATCTTTGATATGATGTTATATAACAGGGATTTGTGCCGGGAAACTAGAACACTTTGAAGGTTGTGTTTTATAGATGATTCAGGAGAGAAACACGCAGGTTGATTTAAGCTTGTTGCTCATATTACTTGATATTTGATACATTAAATATGCTCCAGTTGGTGAAATCTTTCCTCATAGGATTTAAATGGTTATGAGAGGAAACCTTCCATTCCAAGTGCCTCTGATATACAGTCAGTCTTTCACATTTGTCTTAGTCTATGGCATATTACTGTAATAGACACATTTCAAGAACTGTTAACAGGATCTACTGACCAGAATTGGGAGCTGTGGACATACTATTACTTTGATATAGTAGACCAGTGGAACATGCCAAACTAATCAAACTGAACGTACTAATGGCATCTCTCTGCTCCTCAGTGATGCTGTGTCCACGTGTCTGGACATCTCTAGAGAATGGAAGAGTGATGGTGCTGCCCCCAGGACCTCCAGTAGAGGGCACTGTGCTGCATTACACCTGTCATGCTGGATTTCTATTGGAGGGCAGAAACATCTCTCACTGCACTAAGCTTGGCAAATGGGATTCACCCAAACCACTGTGTGTTTGTAAGTAATTTTACTTTTAATACACACACACATTGCAGGCCACAAATAATTATGCTTATTTTTTGTATTTGTTGACTACAGTTTTGTTGTGTACAATGTGTTTACTCAGCCTTCTTGCCAAAAACTCTAGTATTTGAATGATTAAGACCAGCCCTTAAATCACGTATTTCAACACAAAGTTTATTAAATACACCCAGGGGCCATTGAATTAGAAATGCCTACCATATAGGTGCACTTTGTTGGCTTGCAAAATCTGTAGCTGCAATTTGTCAGTTTTTCTTTGCTCTGTCAGAATAGACCAAACAGCAACAGCACTGAAACTACTGACAGGTGAAGTGAATAACATTGACCACTGACATGGAGAATTGTCAGGGGGTGGGATATTTTAGACAGCAAGTGAACAGTCAGTTCTGGAAACTGATGTGTTGGAAGCAGGAAGAATGGGAAACCTTAAGGATTTGAGTCAATTTGACAATGCATGCAGTAGCTAGTACCCACCAAAGATGGTCGAAAGACAGACAACTGATGAACTGATGAGTCATGGGCCCCCATGGCGTATTAGCCATATATGAACGGGGCAGTGAAGACTAGCCCATCTGGTTTGAACCCTCAGAAAGTGGTCCAAAGAAAGTTCAGAAAATTGAGGTTCATGCTGTTCATAACAGAAAGGCGTCAGAAAACACAGTGCAACAACACAGCTTGCTGCTGACATCTTGTGAACAACAGTATGTGTGTGTTTGTGTGTTTCGGTGTGTGTGAGTGTGTGTACTGCTCACCCAGGGAAGAGATGGTACTAGGATATATGGGGGAGGAAGGCAACCTGGCAGAGGCAGTGTGTAGATCTGGGTAGTGTTCTGGTGGGAAACCATAGGTTCTGACATTTACGTGGATGTTATATTGACATTTGCCACCTCTCTCAACATTGTTGCCGACCAAAGGATGGCCGTCATGGCAGCACTGTTTCCCAGAGGCACTGGCCTCTCTCAGTATGATTATGTGCTTTAAGGAACATGAAAAAAAGATCTGTGTGATGTGCTGTACAAAGTAATGAAAGTAACAGTTTGTCATTGTAAAACAGCACAACAAACAGTGAACCAGAACGAAATGCAGCCTCTACATTTAACCCATACACATGCAGCTATTGACAGAGCCTGGGAAGTAGTGATGGGGACAGTACCTCGCTCAAGGGTATTTCAGGGCAACCTACAGGTCTGGGATTTTAAACCATGACCTTTCATTCCTGGGTCCATCTCCCTAATCAAAGGGCCACCGTTGCCCCATGGGACTAACAGGACTGTTCTGTTTTGGTGACACTAGCGAGAGGTTACACAGTATTAGCCTGGTAGCTTTAATTTTAAGGCTGATTGATTTTAAGTAGTAACAATTAGACAGGTCCTAACTGAGTATTATTTCAGTGGTGTATAATTTCTGAACACATCAGTGACAGTGACCTAGTAACAGCCTGATAGTCTGTGTGGTGCTGTTATAGCAACTTTGGTGGAGTTTGGCCATCCTGCAAACCATCCTTGGCCACCCAGGTATCAGCTGACAGGAGTTATTATAGGAATTCATTACAGAATATTATCACAGAAACAGCAATGGTATCTTTAATAGAATATTCACATCACAGTGAACACACTGATGTATTCAGTGATTCCGTGTCCTAGTGGTTAGAAACCCAGAAATGTAGGTTGCCCTTGGGTACTCTTGAGCAAGGTAACCATCACTTTTCCCTGAGCAGACTGGAAATTCCAGTCTGATATGATTACACAGAAAAGAAGAAACAATAAAACTTGTTTCACATGCATCCCATTGGTTCCGCATGAATTAAGCCTTACATCAGTGCTGCTTCTATCACTTTTTGGCACAATCTTTTCAGAGATATGATAAGTTAAAGGGGGGAGGCTGCCACACAAAAATTTGAAGAATTTTTTTGAATTAAACTAAACAGTTGGTCAGTCTTAAATTCATATTCATATTTTTCAGCCCTAGATGAAATGTATTTTCTTATTTTCTGTCTAACTGATGAATACAGAATTAACGTCAAATCAGAGCTTGTTTGAATGAGGTCCACCCAGACTGTTTTCTTATTTGGCTGTATTCTTAATTCTTCATAGGTTTTTCATAACCCTAAATCTCTTTTCCAAGTTTAATAACACAGTAAATTCAATTTAAATTCATTGCATATTCTGGATCACCATGTTTCAGTTGGGACTTCTTTCTTTAGTTTTTTTTTCATTGTCTGCGATGAGAGGATATTAGAGGATATTGCTGTAAGCTCCACAATAAAATAAAAAAAACACAGTAATAAAATATCCCCTTTTAATGAAGATAAAACTCTGGTGTCAGTGAGTGATATTTAATACTTTTGATTGCTGTCATCTAAGAGCTGAAGAGAAGAAGTTTGCAGTAAAACAAAGTAATCACACCCCAAATTGACTACCGATTTTTCTGCACATAGGCACCTCGGCTCTAACGTGACATCTTTTGGCAAGTATTCAGGCTTTGAGATTGAGCATCTAGTGTTTTTCCAGCACAACAGCCACTCTGTTACTATTTTTCTATTCCCTGAACAGAACCCCTGTAATCACTCCTATTGCTAGTACTATCTATTGTTTCCATTTGGTGTCTTCTTTAACTTGAGTTTTGTTTCCTCTCTGGATCTGCTTTCAGATGACAGGAATTATACAGGTAAGACTTGGGATTTTTATACATTAAAAATATATATACTTTAGTATACATTAGTATCTAAATTTAGTCAGTTGTAAAGTCTATGTCTTCCATGCAAGAATTTGCACATAAAGAGGAAAATTGATAAAAACCCTGAATCAGATCTGAATATGTGTGTATATTACACATAAGTGAGATCTGAGATTAACTGTTGAAGATTCATCATAATCGTTGTCCTCTTTGCTTATTGTTAGAGAAACTGTTTTTCTTTTTCTTTTTTTTTTTTGAAGTGTCATGAGATGGAGGCCAAGGCCTATATTGCAATGTTTCTTTTGACCACAGGAAGGCAGTCTTTTACAATGAGTAGACTTGCACTGGAAAAAAAATACAAAAAGTGAAGCCCTGGAGAAGGAAATAATAATACTGAGACTGGAACGCACATATAGTGTTCACTGTATTTAGCTCAGGTTTTCTTTAGTTTGGGTCTTTGCTTATGAGGTTTGTGTTGGTGTATTATAAAGTGAAGAGTCTTTCTAGAGTCAATTGTTTAGTCTAAAAGAAAAGCCTTCATTTTTATCACCAACAAGGCCAAATTTAAAGTGTCAGTTTGCTCATACTGTTTTATTTCTGAAATTATTTTCATATTAACCTCTTTGAAAAGCTTTTTCTTTTTTATGCAGTCTATGTTGTATTATATTAGGACTAGTTTTCTATCCCTCTAACCATCAGTCAGTCAGTTCAATATCTGCATATCTGTCCTTCCATCCTGTCACACAGTCTGCCTGCTGATTTTTCTTCGTCTTTTCCTTTCTTCATTTCCGCTTCCTTCCTGACCCCCTACATGCTCTCCCCATTGTTAACTTGCAGGAAGGGATCACTTCATATTTACTGTATTGCAGTCTCAGCTGGGTGAAGATTAACTCGTGGGGTGTGTGGGTGTGTGTGTGTGTGTGTGTGTATGTGCACCTGAGTACATATACAATCTTATACATTAAAATACATCCAAAAATGCATGCATATGTGTGATTTGTGTACCACTGATTTGTGGATGTGCCTGTGGAAGAAAAAATGATCAGTTCATCAATTCATCAGTGTTTGTGTGGACTATTCTTTGTGACTTCCTGAATGAGTTGTTGGTTTACACTTGGAGGAAGATCAGCGACTTCTAAGGAGATTCCTTCCATATTTGTTTCCTTTCATTCACTGGTAAAGGTGTTCATATTGGTTCCAGAGCCTTAGAAATGAATTGTAATTTAAATTTTATAAAATGGAGCTAAAATGGAGTAAATTGGATCCCATGTTTTCATTTTTTCTTGTCATCATTCTACCTTTCATGCCGATTGAATTCATGTCTTATATTATCACATTTATAAACCTCCTCTTTTGCCTTCCTCTTCCCCACTTGCCTGGCATCTCCATCCTTTCCAAACCATCCAGCCTGAGCTGTCCCTTTAATATGTTCATACTCCCTGTTACTCTAAGCTGAGGACTCCTACTATCTAAAGTCCTTCTCCATGCATTCAATTCATTTTGCTCTTCTGTTTCATTCTATTTCTTTCACACTCATGCATTCTGTCTTAGTTCTACTGAATCTTATTCCTCTCCTCTCTAGAGTATTCATCTCTAGAGGGTCTCATCAAGCTATTCTCTACTCTAGCTACAGATCACAATATCATCAGCAGATATCACAGTCCATGGGGACTCCTGAGTAGTGTCATCTGTTAAACTGTTAGTCACCATTGCAAAAAGAAAGGGCTGATCATTGACTTAATTCCACCTCTATCTTAAACACATCTGTCACTTCTACTGCAGACCTCACCACTGTCGCACTGCCCTCATACATACCCTGTACCACTCTGACATACTTCTCTCCCACCTGACTTCCTCATACAATGCCACAACTCCTCTCTAGGGACATTGTCATATGCTTTCTCTATGACCAGAAAGAAATAATGCTTCTGACATTCTCTATACTTCTCCATCAAGCTCAGAGAAATTGCTCACTTGCTTTATAAACAAATCAAGTCACCAATCACAATCACTCTAAGCTTAACTCTGATTAGTAATTTACTCATTCCTTTAAAATTTCTAGTCTTTCTGGTCCAGAGAGGAGAATGTTCCTTTATTTCATTCCAGGCAGTGTTGATTCTCTGATTTAGAGGCTTAAAGCCTGAATGTTGTAATTGTACACCTTTAATGTATTCTCTTATAATCACCTGTGAAGATAGCTTTACAGAAACACTCATATCTCAGTGTAATTATCTTACTTCATGGTAGGTGTCACCTGGTGTGCTTCATTAAATATCAACTAAAGATCAAGAGTAAATAATTCATGAGTGGCTTGTGGAGAGATTGGATTTGAATTCACACTGAGAGAGAGAGATATGGTGCACCAAATGTCACAGGAAGAGTTCGGGTCCGCTGGAGCTTAGGCAAGGCTTGGGTTGGCTTCAAAGAGCACAGAGCAGCAGCAGGCTATTTTTTAAAGTAAAGAGAGCATACACATTGCTCAATCAGGGCTAATAAGATGATTCACTCTCAAGTGAAAGTATATCATGTTATGTTATATGTTGCACTTTAGTCACTTGCTGCAAAATGCAGTATCAGACATATTGTATTCGCACACCTCTACACTGAGTGCCCTCTGGTCTTATGCACATCGAATTACAATGCACACCTATGTCATTATATGTTGTCTTCTGAGTAACTGTGTATATGGTGGTCTCTGACCTTACAGTGGCTAACAGGGAGCAATTACCCTACGAATAGTTGGTCTTGTTTTTAACATTCCTGGTATTAGCCTCCCTGTTTCACCATTAGCAACTAATATATGCAATCTGTTTCGTTGTCCGCATGTTGATTTGGCAAAAGTTTTACACCGGATGCCCATCCTGATGTAACGCTTCCCATTTATCTGGGCTTGGGACCAACATGAAGAAATACACTGGCTTATGCATCCCTAGTGGCTGCGCTAGGGTTAGTTTAGGGTTCTGACCAGACTGCTTAAAACAATCTTAGAAAGTGAGGATGCCTGAGGAGCAGAGACAAAGTGTACTGGTACCGATTTTCCGAAGAATAAGGGTGATGCTTCGAGCTGTTGTAACTATAGAGGGATAAAGTTGATCTGCCACAGCATGAAGTTATGGGAAAGACTAGTAGAAGCGAGGTTAAGAAAAGAGGTGAGGATCAGCAAACAGTAGTATGGTTTTATGCCGAGAAAGCACTGCAGATGCAATGTTTGATCTGAGGGTGTTGATGGAGAAGTACAGAGAAGGTCAGAAGGAGTTACATTATGCCTTTGAGGACTTGGAGAAAGCATATGACAGAGTGCCTAGAGAGGAGTTGTGGTTTTATATGAGGAAGTCAGGAGTGGCAGTGAAATATGTGAGAGTAGTTCAGGATATGTATGAGGGCAGTGTGACAGTGGTGAGATCTGCAGTGGGAGTGATGGCTGTATTTAAGGTAGAGGTTGGATTACACCAAGGATCAGCGCTGAGCCCATTCTTGTTTGCCCATAGTAATGGACAGGCTGATGGACGAGGTTAGACAGGAGTCTCCGTGGACGACGATGTTTGCTGATGATACTGTGATCTGTAGTGAGAGTAGGCAGCAGCTTGAGGAGAACCTGAGAGATGGAAATATGCTCTAGAGAGGAGAGGAATGAAAGTGAGAAGGTCAAAGACAGAATACATGAGTGTGGATGAAAGGGAGGAAAGTGGAGTGGTTAGGATGCAGGGAGTGGAGGTAACAGAGGTGGAGGAGTTTAAATACTTGGGATCAACAGTTCAGAGTAACGGCGAGTGCGGAAGAGAGGTGAAGAAGAGAGTGCAAGCAGGTTGGAATGGGTGGAGAAGAGTGACTGGAGGGATTTGTGACAGACAGGTACCAACGGGAGTAAAAGGGAAGGTTTTCAGGACAGTAGTGAGACCAGCTATGTTGCATGGGTTGGAGACAGTGGTACTGGCAAAAAGACAGGAGACCGAGCTGGAGGTGTCAGAGTTAAAGATGCTGAGATTTTCATTGGGTGTGATGAGGATGGACAGGATTAGAAATGAGCATATTAGAGAGACAGCTCAGGTTAGACGTCCTGGAGACAATGTTAGTGAAGCAAGGTTGCGTTGGTTTGGACATGTCCAGAGGATGAGGATGTTGAAGATAAGGCTGCCAGAAAAGAGGAGAAGAGGAAGACCAAAGAGGTTTATGAACGTGGAGAGAGGACGTGCAGGTGGTTGGTTTGAAGGAGGAAGATGCAGAGTGCCGTAAGAAATGGAGACGGTTGATCTGCTGTGGCGACCCCTAAACAGGAGCAGCCAAAAGAAGAAGAAGAAAATATGCAATAACTTTTTTTAAATTCAGTTGATTTAGTAACTCTTAATTCATGATTTGTAAGTATTACAGCATATCAAAGACAATAACCTGCATTACATCTACTGCATTTATAGGCATGATATGCAAAAAGCTGTTTGGCAGTGTGGCGTTAAATGGTGCTAAATCAGTTCACATATTTATGCTGACTAGAGCTGAACTAAATGAAGTGCATTTCAGATCAGAAGCAAGTGAAGCACCGCATTTCTGCAATGCTCAGCTTCCAGAGCACTTCTGTTTTATAAGTATAGGCTCTTAACCAGTGCTCACATGAAAAGTGTGGTTATTGAGTGTAGTCCTGCACTGCTGAAGGGCTGTGTGGTCTCCAAGCTCAAAGCTCCCAGTGTGTGTGTTTTGGCTGGTTGTTTCTTGTGCCTACAAATGCCAAGAGCCTGAGGTCAGGACACTTTTTTTTTAGCTGATGACATGTGAGGTCCAACTAAACATTAATGAAAAATGAATATGTTCATATTGAAGGTCAATGGCATCCTATAAATCCCAAAACATCATGTTACATCAAATTTACAGAACATGCACTACGTTTAAAAAACAAACTACACATTTTTTGTTGTTTTCTCATATCTGAATTATACCTGATTGCACGACTGGCACTTTTGGCTGCACATAAGAATAAATTGGTGAAACATGCAGCAGACTGGCGTGCGAGCTCTACTGGTATTATTTAAAGCTTGCAATAACCATCCTTTTTTTTTCTTGCACATATTCATCATATGCACATATTCAGGTACTTCTTTTCTGCTGTTTCAACAAATCAGCAATTTGATCTTCATGTATCATTACACCCCTATTGTTTGTGGATGTATATAAATGACTGAATTTATATGGCTCTGTATAAAATGCTGTGTTTATGGCTTTTTGTGAACGATACTGTGTGTATGGCTGAGGATATCTTTGTGTGTTTGGCTTTCACACAAACAAAAATGTTTCCGTGTGTATATGTCTATTTATGAAGGGCTGTGTGTGTCGCTTATAATATATATGGGCATGTGTATATAGCTGGGTCGCAATGGCCACCTTTAAATGACTGTTTATAAATGATTTTGTGTGTACGGCTTTGTGCATGTGGTTGTATGTGTACTTATATGAAAATGGATTTATATGCTTGGCTTTGTGTTCACATCCATACAAAGTGATTGGCTTTTTGTCCCTGGCTATTTGAGTATGCCTTGTTATATAACTGGATGTGTGTATGCCTTTATGTGTTTGGCTATGTGTGTATGGTCTCATGTATATGACTCTGTTTATATGGTGCCTTGGGGCAGTGGTGGCCTAGTGGTTAGGGCGTTGGCCTCGTGATCGGAGAATCGGGGGTTCGAACCCCTTCCCAATGGATTGCCCTGAGGTACCCTTGAGCAAGGTACCGTCCCCGTCCTGCTCCTCCCTGCCATGGGCTGGTGACCTGTCCAGGGTGTGTCCCCCTTCCTCGCCCTGTGTGCGCTGGGTTGGACACCAGCACTCCCCCGCGACCCCGTTTGGGACAAGCGGCAGAAAACGGATGGATGGATGGATGAATATATGGTGCCTGGCTGAGTATAACCTGTTGTATATCTGGGTGTGTGTATGACTTTATTTGTTTGGCTATGTGTGTGTGGCCTTGTGTATATGTCTCTGTTTATATGGCTTTGTGTAAACGGCTTTGTGTACATGGCTGTATGTAAATAGCTCATGAAAGCTGAGAGGACTGCTTTTTGGCTGTCAGCTCTAGTGTTGACAGGTGCTTTAAGTAGGCTACAGGGTTGTGTGAACAGTTTGTGTGTCTGCACCTGCCTCACACCCCAGTGCAGTGTGTAAAGCAGTAGAAGCAGAGCTGCTGGAGCGTTTCGTTCACTGTGTGCTGTGGCACAAATCGCACACTATTCTGCCGTTTTCAGCTTTTGAAAGAAGTCACGTAGGCTGGTACTTGATTTAATGGATTTGAGCTTGGTGTGAGGCGCTGGCAATTATGACTTGAGACTTTGATCGTTTAGCATGATTGTGTGTGGGTGAGTGGTGTGTATGTAAAAGAGAGGGCCAATAAGAGAGGGACAATATTGATTAAGGTACTACTAAATGCTTATATAGTGCTCCGGCCAGAAAGAAACCCATTCATCAGCTTTATTGAGACATTTGTGAATTTCTCACCCAGTTCTAAAGCAGTAAAGTGTATATTGCTTTTTTATTTTGCATAAATATGCTGCATCTTGCATTTTTTAACTTGTGAAGAGAGTAACTTAAACAAAGTGTGAAGAGGGAGAGAAAAATATTACTCAAAAATCTCTCTCTCTTCCCCCCCTCTCTTTTTCTATCGCTCTCTAATTAGATATATATATATATATATATATATATATATATATATATATATATATATAAAAAATATTCCTCCCCCTCTCCTCTGTTCACTCACTTCGTCTCTCTCTCCCCACCTCTCTCTCCCTCTGTTTATAGAGATGCTGTCTCTCAGCTCAGTGCTCCTCGTCCTTCCTGCTGCTTTGCTCAGCTGCAGTGCACACACACAGCTCTGTGCTCTCTCTTGCCCACACTTTTGCTTCTCTCTTTCCGTTGGATTAAAGGATTATGCTGCAGAACAATTGCTCTTTTCCGCTGTTCTAATCAAATGCTGGACTAGCAGGCTGGAGTTTAAAACTTCATCTCGTCTGATGCAGGCAGCTGCAAGTTGCGAAGCGTGTTGAGCATCTGGGCAGTGATGAGCTCGTTTCCTGTAACGTTTTGAATTCAGAAAAGATTATCGGTCCATTTACAAGAAAACAGAAACAAAATGTTTTTTGTGGCTGTGACATTGGAAATGAGCTTCAGTAGTGTCTGAGTACAGTAGACTCGTACACTCATACGCGCTCTCTCGGGTATTTCTGTTTTGGGGAGATTAGCTGCAACATAGTGTTATTTCCAAGGTGTTACATTCCAAGCTTTGTGTTGCTTCTTCTTATAGAATGCCAAACACGTACATAAATTAGATAACTGAGAGAAGACTTAAAAACCTTTAACCACATTTGTGGTGTTTTAGCTGTGCCACAGAAAGCATTCAAAAGAATTTTGACAAAAATATTGACAGCTTAACTAAATTCTACAGAACCAGGTGCTTTCATTAAAGAACCAATGCTTCTTTAATGAAACTGTAAGACACCTGATGTGGACCTGGGCATTTATAGCACGCCTTTAGACGGCTCTCAGTCACAGTGCCCACCTCTCTCTCTCTCTCTCTCTCTCTCTCTCTCTCTGAGAAGTGCACTGTGTTACTGTATATTGTAGTGCAGGATCGCTTCAGACCAGACTCACTCTAAGTACAGAGAATCAGAACTGGGTCATCAGCAGCATCTATGGAGAGTCACCTGAAGAGACTTTGGAGAAGAGTTGCTCTCTTCTCTACTTTTTTGACACTTGTCTCCTGGCCATGTTGGCAAAGTTATGAAAGAAAGCTGTACATTACGCTATTCCCAATGAGCGTGCTGGCCCGTGGACAGGGCGTGCCTCCCTGCTGCCCAGATGGCCCTGGACCTTGTCAACAACCGGAGTGACATCTTACCAGACTATGAACTGGAGCTCATATATTATGACAGTATGGTAAGTGAACTTTTGCAAATTTAGTACACGTGAGAAATAATGTTCAACACTTCAGTTTTGTCTAATGTTTAAAAAAATATTCATCTAAATCCCAAAGAATTTGCTTTTGTGAAACTTCTGTCCATTCTGTCATGGACTTTTTTTATTCACTGCATAACAGGACAACATTTGAGCATAACTAGAAGCAATTCCAGTACTTAAGGCATAATGCAAAGATCTTGGTACTTGTTGTGTCCGTAAAATCATTGATCATTGTCTCAAGTCTGATGACGCAGTTGATTTGATCATATAGACAGAAAGATGGTGGAGTCTGTGCACTTTAATCTGACTGTCACTAAAGTGAGTGCTTTGTCCATTATGCTTAGTGGAGCTCCAGATGCAGCCACTTATACCAACAGTAGTCCCAGTTTTGGCATGGAAACAATACGGTGACAGTTCCTCTTTTTCCCTTACTAATCCATGTTATTAAACCATTAGTATTGGGTACTAACAAAGCTATCTTGATTTTTAAATGTAAACATTTAAGCAGATATGTTTGACTCTTTTATTATGTTTCAAGTTTAAATGTGCTTCTTGACAGACTATTAAATGTATAAAAAGCAATAACATCTTAATTGTATGATATATTTTATGCACTACTTATTTAAGTATGACAAACTGAATATCACTGTGAAGCTGTTATATTATGATATTAATGCAGAAATACTGTTTGCTAGAAATATTGTGAGGCGATGGGGACCTTTAATTTAGGGACCTTTAATAACCTGTTCTGCTCAAACTTTCTATCCTTTTCCACCCTACATACTGACTTAATACCATGAAATCACACAACGTGATGGTATGATCCTCTAGGTCACATTCGCTACGGTGTTGAATCTAATACTAACTAAAATTTTCTTTAAATTTCAGATCAGCATCGATACAGGTTTTTCAAAAAGACATGCCACTGTGCTTAGATTAAAGAACTTTTCAAAGGTTTCTATTTTAGTATATATATATATATATATATATATATATATAATATATATATATATATATATATATAATTTTGTTGAAATTTTCATTACTTTCATTTGTAAGTGTCACATTTTGTTCATTTGAAAGTCTTTTTTAGAAGGGAAAGCAGTAGAAGGTTTTTGTAGTTCCACAGTAGCGGTGTCTGTGATTGGTGTGCAGCACTCTGCATTGGAATCACACTCAGTGACGGAGAAGGAGGAGAAGGAAAGGAAAGTTGGCATGGCAACAGCCACAAATGAAACCACTGTTCAAACAGAAGTGCATTTCTGTAAATCTTGCAGTGATAAGGGAAGGAGATATTTCAGCAGATTACTAAACTCCGGCGCATGCATTTTTCCAACTGATTAGAACGGAGGCAGGGATTTCATGAAAGGAAATTGACATCTGCTGCTCTGAAATATCTTAAACATTGTTGTCCCTCTTCAAAACTTCATAGCTTGAGCTTTGACCCCAGAATCCTTTGATACTTTTTAATTGATGTGTGAAACGGAATCCTCAAAAATCAGTACATGCATGCTAGACTTGGGCTTTAAATGAAGCCTGACTAAATTTAATGCAAAAATTGAGCGCATGGAAACTGCTGCCAAAAGGCAGCTCTAGTTACATGAAGATGAAGTACTAAAACAGAACAGCAGAAATTAAACTCATGTACAAAACATAAGCTAAAACAAATCGACAGACTGGGGAGCTAAGTGACCCAGTTGCATAGTGACAAATTGAAAGCGTACATCATTAATCTTTGAGGTCAATCTGCCTGCTCATGTGGCGTAAATCATTTTCTATAATGCTTATTTCGGGGTATGTGAAGTTTTATTTATACACCATAAGTAACGTTGTATCTCATATTCTTATGTAACCCACAGCAATCTTAAAAGCTCTTTGCCGTTCTAATATACATTTCCATGTTCTTATTACTAAGCTTAGAGCATACTGTGGAAAATAAAGTCTAGCTGTTTTTCATGTCAGAGGAGGCTTTTAAGGTCAGGAGAGCTTTTAACCATTGGCATTTCAGCACTGATGGGTATTAGAAGCATTTTCATTTGATTGGGGAGCGTTGCATACCTGATGAGATCATAATCTAAATAGCTTTCGGTGCCAGAAAAGTAATTACAAAGAGAGGAAATCAAATTTGATTTGGGTTTGCTTTTAATTATTGTTCAAAGAGCTTGGGCCACGTGGGTTGCTTCGCTTAATCCTTTCCAAACAAGCAATTATCACACCCAGCAGTATTTCCTTAAAACATGAAAATCCTTCTAATGTGCCAGTTCCATATGACATTTGATTCTTATTTATTTCTTAGATGAGTATTATCAGTCCCAGCCATGTCATATTTGCAAAATAAAGAGCTCTTTTATCAAGCACATTATTTCATGGAGAAAGTAGGCTTCTCAGTTTATCAAAATTTTCCATGTGGATGAGCAAATTGTAACTTTGCATTACAGTGTAAATGTTGACTTTAATCATTTCATATAATTTGGATGGCAAGCAGCAGTAGAAAGTTTCTTTCCTCATCAGGGTTATACTCTGCAGCAGCCTTTAACAAGGTTTACCTACTTTTCATTCATTTTTAGTAATTAGTAGGAAACCTCTAATCCTAGAAGTCTAATCGTTAAGTCTAAAATTGAATGGTGCACCAGTGTAGAATGTGGGAGGTAGGGGAACAGTTTGTAAAAGACTGAACATATTATTCACAAGGGCAGTCCCTGAAAACAGCTGGTAGTAAAAAAATGTTTCACTATGAATATTTTTCACCATTTTTATGTGAACTTCTGCTTTCCTCATTCTTGATGTATGACCTCTTTATGGCTCTAACACCTTTAGTTCCTTGTTGCAATAAATGTGTTCACATTTAGTGTAGGGTTAACGTGGTAAAGACCCTGATTTACTAAGAATTCTAAATTCAGTGTCTAGCACATTCGATTTTTCTGCAAATAATTAACTATTTTTATGCTAAATTTAATTTGAATGAAAATCCACCCATGAACCATAATTATATGCAAAATTTTGAACATGCCATGCTAATTGCATATTTTTCTAATAATTGTTATCCACATTTAATATATTTTTTTTATTTGTTGAATAAGACATACAGTACTGTGCAATTGTTTTAGGCAGGTGTGGAAAAAATGCTGTAAACAAAGAATGCTTTCAAAAATGGAAGTGTTCATCGTTTATTTTCATCAATCAACAAAATGCAGTGAATGAACAAAAGAGAATCTAAATCAAATCAATATTTGCTGTGACCACCCTTTGCCTTCAAAACAGCATCAGTTCTTCTAGGTACACTTGCACGCAGTTTTGAAGGAACTCGGCTGGAAGGTTGTGCCAAACATCTTGGAGAACTAACCCCAGATCTTCTGTGGATGTAGGCTTCCTCACATCCTCCTGTCTCTTCCTGTAATCCCAGACACACTGGATGATGTTGAGATCAGGGCTCTGTGGGGGCCACAAGAATTGATGCTGGTTTGAAGGCAAAAGGTAGTAACACCAGATATTGATTTGATTTAGATTTTTCTTTTGTTCGCTCAATTTGCATTTTGTAAATTGATCAAAATAAACAATCATTATTTATATTTCTGAAAGCATTCTTTGTTTACAGCCTTTTTTCACACCTGCCTAAAACGTTTGCACACTACTGTACTTGAAAAGAAAAAAAACATGAAGCATAATGCAATTATAGAAAAATTATTGTTTTACTCAACACTGGATATCCAGGAAATAAACAGTATTACAATGTGTATAAATGTATTCTATATAGAAGATAATTCAAAGTGAGGTGTAATTCAACACCAACTAAGCACGTCAAATGATCTGGAGTGTCCAGACTTTTGAATAGGACTGCATAATCCTCTATGGGTCATGATAAAGGGTGACAAAGGAAAGGTTTGAATGGATAGGCGTGGAACATTTTCCGTCATGTTCTTGAGTCTGAGCTGGTCCATATGATTAGCTGATGTTTGCCCAACACAAGTCATAAATCAACAGATGGCAGCAGACAACATCAGGCGTGTTTGTCGAGGCAATTTCAGAAGTTCTTTCTTCAGAAGAATTATTTGGTGCAACAAATTTAGTATAATTGAATGGCGGGTTGGAACTGTCTATGAATAAACCAGGCGACAATAGCAACATGAAGACCAGCGAGTGTAGGGAAGGTGCGGCAAATGAAGCGCCTGTTTATGAGTTGTGGTGTTGATGTACAGGGATCACGTACACACATTCACACCCTCCAGATTGTTGGCATGATTATATCAAAGCACAGACTGCAAACTTTGATCAATTATTAACTGTGATGGAGGGAGTCTGAGGTAGAGGCAGGGAGAGAAGAAGGCATAACTTGATGAGCTACCTCTGCTCTGCACTTTAATTGGCAGCTGTTGTGTCCAGATTGGATTGAGTGCGATATCCAGATTCATGCCTTATTCATACTTGTATTTCCGACAGAACTAAAATAACAGGTCAGCTCAAAGAAAATGCGAGGACATTAGATCCATAGGTTCTGATGCTTTTACACCATTCCATGGATGAGAAAGTTAATATTTATATGAATTAGAATAAAAGCTTTAGACTGTTCTTGGAAAGAAAAGTGACAATTTGTCTTCACTGTCATTATTTTACAGTAGTTATTTTACAATTAATTAACTTAATTGAAATTGGTGTGCAATGTTAGTTTTTTTTTTTTTTTTTGTCAAAATGATATGTCCCTGATCTCTGAAAAAATACAATGGAAAACTAAAACCTTTTTTAAATTCCACATGATTAAAAGGCCCCTATCATTCATTAATATCCCTATAACTCATATTAATATATTAATAATATTAAATGCTTACCTCAGCATTCCCCCACCTATATTTGTCCCTTTTTACTTTTTTATTTTTCATGTCTCAAGTGTAAACGGGCAAGGAAAACTGTAAGTCTGAATATCTAGGGAACCTGTACAGTGCCTTGCAAAGGTATTTACCCACCTTGGCTTATTTCATGTTTTGTTGCCTCACAAACTGGAATTAAAATGGATTGTTTGAGACTTTGCACCATTTCATTTATAGAACATGCCTACAACTATGAAGATGTATTTTTTTTTATTGTGAAGCAAACATCAAATAGGACAAAATAACAGAAAACTTCAGCATCCATAACTATTCACCCCCCTTAATTCAATACTTTGTAGAGCCACCTTTTGTGGCAGTTATAGCTGCAAGTCTCTTTGGATAAGTCTATATGAGCTTGCCACATCTTGCCACCTGGGATTTTTGTACATTCCTCAAGGCAAAACTGCTCCAGCTCCTTCATATTGGGTTTTCACTTGTGAACAGCAATCTTCAAGTCTGACCACAGATTCTAAATTGGATTGAGGTCTGGACTTTGACGAGGCCATTCCAACACATTTAAATGTTTCCCCTTAAAACACTTGAGTTTTGCTCTAGCAGTATGCTTCGAGTCATTGTCCTGCTGGAAGGTGAACCTCCGTCCCAGTCTCAAATCACGGGCAGATTGACACTGGTTTTGCTCAAGAATATCCCTGAATTTAGCAGCATCCATCTTTCCCTTGACTCAGACCAGTTTCCCAGTGGCTGCTGCTGAAAACATCTCCACAGCATGATGCTGCCACCACGTTTCACTGTGGCGATGGTGTTCTTGGGGTGATGGGATGTGTTGGGTTCCTTGGTGGCTGAAAAATTCAACTTTTGTCTCATCTGACAAGAGCACCTTCCTCCATACATGCTTTTTGGCAAAATCAGAATGTACCTTCTTATTTTTAACGTTAAGTAATGGCTTTTTTCTGGCCATTCTTCCATAAAGCCCAGCTCTGTGGCGTGTTTGGCTTATTGTGGTTCTATGGACAGATACTCCAGTCTCTGCTGTGGAACTCTGCAACTCCCTCAGGGTTACCTTTGGTCTCTGTGCTGCTTCTCTGATTAATGCCCTCCTTGCCCGGTCTGTGAGTTTTGGTGGGTGGCCCTCTCTTGGCAGGTTTGTTGTGGTACCATGTTCTTTCCATTTGAAGATGATGGATTTGATTGTGTTCTTGGGGATCATCAAAGATTTGGATATTTTTTATAACCCAACCCTGACTTGTACTTCTCAACAACTTTGTCCCTGACTTGTTTGGAGAGCTCCTTGGTCTTCATGGTGTTCTAGCCTCTGAGGCCTTTCAGTAAAGGTGTGTTTATACTGACATACTTCCTTTCACTAATTGTGTGAATTTTGAAGGTAATTGGTTGCACCAGGACCTTTTTAGGGGCTTCATGGCACAGGCCACTTTTCAGTTTTTTTTTTTAATTTTTAAAAATTTTTATATATATTTTTCTCATTTCACTTCACCAACTTAGACTATTTTGTGCAGATCCATCACATAAATTAAGAGTAAGAAACATTTAAAATACAGGTTGGAATGTAACAAAATAAGTAAAAAGTCAAGGGGGTGAATTCTTTTGCAAGGCACTGTATAAGGTGAACAGCACAGACAATACATTTTCCATAATATGAGTCTTTTCACATAATATTCAAACATTTACTACAATATTTGTATGTGCAATGCACAACAGAAGAGAGATAATCGTGAAGCAGGGGTTCGGGTTGAACATGATAGAAATGAGATTTAGCCATGTAGTAGGTGTTTTTTTTTTTTCTTTACATTGTAGTATCACATGAATCTAAAGCCTCTGTTTTGAAGTAGGCGCATGGGGCATTTATATCCATATAAAAAAAACAATTTTCAGCCGTGTCACGCTTCATTAAGACTGGAAACCTAGGCAGCCTATTTCTAACCACACTTCAAAGACTGTAGAATTTTTCCTTTTCCATTATTTAATTGCCCTCTAATTATTCGACTTAAATAATACCTGTCAACTTAACCAACAGGCATTACAAATAAGTACTGTCTAAGTTTCTTGTGGACACTCGGCACTGAAGGCCGGAACACGTTTTTCTCCCTCTGGTGGGGAACTCTCAGTGCCTTAAGGCAATTTGCTGTGACTTTTCTTTGTTGTTTAAAAGCCACAACTTAAGAGACCTTAGAGGAAGACAACCTAAGAAAAGAGATACTCTTTTTGACCTTGTTCGAAAAGTAGAATAGATATAGACTGAAAACAGGCTGATGATGATGATAATAATAATAATAATAATAATAAATGATCATTTCAGAGAGAACAGTCCCAAAACAGGGTCTTTGCAGTCCTCCATACAATGCTGGGCACTATGCATGGTAGGCCTATGTGTGGCTGCTTAGCATCTCATACTATCACTAGTGCTTTCCTATAGAGATTACACAAGGTTCACTGAACATGCATATGGGTACACTTAAATTTACTAAACTGAGTAATAAGAAGAGCTCTCTGGATTCTTTTTGGACACAGATGATGGATTATATCATATATTGATGATTATATCATCTTATTAGGAAAGGCATACTCAAAGTATTACATTTTTTATAAATATGGGCCACATTTTTGCATCAGTCAATGATCCATCATGTCACCCAAATTGATTTAGAATAAAATCACTCAATTTGTTCAGTTTGCATTTCGAATACAAGTTTAGGAAAAACTTGTCCTTATTCTTAGCCTTGTAATATAATATATACTCCGAAATCTTAATAATGTTTGCTGTTCAAAAAATGGGGCATGTAATATTCCAAATCAGGGTGACTTCATTCTGTTAAAATTTATTTAGCCTCCTGGTATCACAGAGGAACTAATGGAACCTGAACTGAGACTGTCTGACAAACACAAGTGATTGATTAAGAAAAAACACGGTGTAGGCTGTAACATTTGGCCTCTCATTATTGTAGCGGCTTTTCTTATGTCACCTGCGCAGTAAATCCATACGTGACATGTTGGTAAGTCGCCTTATTCTTTATGGATCACCCTCAGTGTGTCTAGAGCCCCTTGGTGCAGGGCAACATGAAGGATTATTGCTTACTCCTTCAGAAAATCCACAGGTCCTTCAGGCCTCTGAGCTTTTCTTGGAGGAAGATTTTTTTCGTGATTATAGAGATTAATGTTATTGTTGGGTGCATAATAGAATTCTAATGGTTGCAAGTCCCTTTTGGATTAAAAGAGGTCAGTATCATCTGTTTCACAGTTGGTGTGAAGTACTTTATTTATTTCTACATTTACAGCTGTAGCTCTTCATCTGCTTCATCATTTACAGATGCATACAGATACATTTACTACATTTTGATCAGAAAATAACATACATTTCTAGGGTTTGCTGAACAGTTTGATGAGTTTGAAAATCTTGTTAGCACATTTTGGTAGACAGTGTTCTCCAAAAGCATCATATTTTTTGGGTGAATGATGTTTCATAAATTTGAAATTGAGGTGCGCTGAAGCTTTTCTGGTGTCTCATGGTTGGCTAACACTTATCTTAGAAATGTTTGGTGCATTTACATTTACGGCATTTAGCATGTCCTAATTACAGGGACAGTCCCCCCTGGAGACACTCTGGGTTAAGGGTCTTGCTCAGGGACCCAATGGTGATAGTGCTAGGAGGTGGGATTTGAACCTGGGACCTGGGACCTCTTGAGCCATAGGTCCATAGGCAAGCACCCTACCACTAGACCACCACCACCATTTGCTTTTATTTTCCATCTGTAATTAGTAAAATACAAATAGATTATTAATTAATATGATATTAACATGATGATATATGATATTGACATGATAGTGCATTAATCTTTCAATCTTGCTCTGTGTTTGTTCTGTTTCTCTTGTTCTATCTCAGTGTGACCCAGGAGAGGCCACCAAGCTTCTGTATGACCTCCTCTACACAGAGCCTTTAAAGATTGTACTGATGCCAGGTTGCAGCTCTGTGTCAACACTAGTGGCTGAAGCAGCTCGCATGTGGAACCTCATAGTGGTGAGCATCTACCTTAGTGAAAATGACTATTTATATAAATACGTGAAAGCACAGAGAGAGTGGTGACGGGGACGGTACCTTGCTCAAGGGTACATCAGGGTTACCTGCTGGTCTGGGATTCAAACCCATGACCACCTGATCCTGGAGCCAACCCCCTAACCACTAGATCACCACTGCCCTGGTCAAGATGACAGACTTGGATTGATCTTTAACCTTCACAAATCAAATTCAATGACTGTATTTACCTTATATATTTCTTTCTGTACTTTAACAGTGGTCTGTGCTTCCAGAACAGAAAGACTACTTGGGTGTGCATAAATGTAGGTCAAATGGATTTGAGAAGAGCTGACAATTTGCCTCTTTCTGTTTAGTATGAGAGGAAAAAGTTTGTATGAAAGGCAAGGAGCCGTGTAAATTGGAAAAAAGGAGAATGTGGGGAAGTGATTAACTTCAAATTAATTTCTTTCAGTCTGTTTCCAACCACTGAGGTTGGCTCTATCAGGTAATTTCCAAGTAATTTGCTGAAATCTGCCTTGGTGGTACAGCATAGGAAATATGGTTTTGCTGCATTGAATTCTCTCATTAATGGATCACTTCCCTCCAGGCCTTCTAAGGGCCTCATATACATTGTCTCTTATGGGCAAATCTCTCTTCAGCCAAAGACTATAACAGAGTCTGTCATTAGTTTGTCATATGGTTATCTCCAAAGTTAGACTGATGTATTATTCAGGCAATAGGAACCATTTTGGAACAGTAACTGCTCTGTGTTTCACTATCTCCACTGCCAATACACTGACTTTCTGTCACAAGTCTCGATGGAATATAATTAATGTCAAACCCACATGCTGTGCCAAGTATTGGGGTACTGTTGATGCCAGAAGTTGATGTAGTCACAAAGTGAATTATTCATTAAGGCATGCAAAAAACATCTGGTCAACCTGGGATTACATTAAGCTCACCTTATGGCTCGCTGAAAGTCGATTGCTAGTTAAAGTAGAGGCCTCAGAGAGGTGGCAAACTAACAACACCCTGTTTAAAAATACCATTCTGCATTCTGCTGAGCGTGGCAGTAACAATGCCGCCTGCAACTCAACCTGCTTTCTCCTTCTGGCTTAATCAGTTGACTCTTTTTGTTGCTCTTTCTCTGCAGTTCTCCTATGGCTCCAGCTCACCTGCCCTGTCTAATCGCCAGCGTTTCCCTACCTTTTTCCGAACACACCCATCAGCCACGCTGCACAACCCAACTCGCGTGCGCCTATTCCAGAAGTGGCAGTGGACAAAGATCGCCACCATTCAGCAGACCACAGAAGTCTTTACTTCGGTCAGATTCAAAAAGCAACTCTGAGTTAAATGATTCATTATATATATGGATGTTAACAAGATTTAAACAGAATATATGTGTTATAAGGCCCTTTGGGATTTCAGTCTTTTATCACATGTCCAATTTAGCATTTCGACATAGGCCAAGGCCATAGTTGAACATGAGAGAAAGCTGCCACTAGCAGACGAAACATAAGGTTTTAGGAACAACAGTTTAGGATTTTTATATTTCAAAAGTCCCAGTAGCGAGACAGTAACTGCTGATTGGGGTTTTACATGTCTCTTAAACAGCAAACAAAGTGGCTAACTGCTCCTCAACATAAAGTTCAATTCATAGCAAAAGAACTTAATAACTGAAAATAAAAGGGATAAAATTTACAAAAGTATCTGTGGTTATTTACTCATTTATGGGGGTTTCTGTCTGGATTGGACATTCCCTGAGAATTAGCTACTGTTTGTCACCAAGGAGTGCTCAGATAATTTTAGTCCCACCAAAATAAACTGTGTGATTTTAGACAAATGTTGACTTATGTTAGAAAAAAGTATTTTAGGCCGCTGGTACCATATTTACACTTCCTCAATAGTGGGACAATGCATACTTTGAAAGAGTCCCTCAGGTCTGTGCTGTGGTCAAACCTGGTAGAAACCTTTATCTTGATTATTAACATAAGGAGAATGAGACAGTTGACAATGTAAAGTCATACTTTATATTAACAAAACAGTCATTTTCTGGATTTCTTTCGTCATATGTTGCACAGACATCTGAATTTGTAGAAGATATAACCGCCATTAAAAAATTGCCTGTCATGCCGTAATTTTATTACTCTCCAGTTTAGTTTTCCCATGAAGGACAAGTGTAAAAGTTTATCACACATGCCCTCCAGAAGTCCCCCTGTAATTTATTTTGAAAAAACATAACTTCCTGCTGAGACCCAAAGTGAAAACAAGCCTTTCCACCCAATCTCAGTAACAGCACAAACATTTTTGAAGGGTTCCCTCTGTATATCCTAAATGCTATGTGTTACAAAATACAAAAGTAAAGATAATATAAGCTGATTGATTGGAGTGTTGAACAAGAAGAATAATGTTACTATGAAGCTATCTATATAAAGCTCTATATTATTATGCTCTACTTGCCTTAAAGTGAAAGTGCCTAAACAAGGCACAGTAAGACACAACGAAATTCAGCCTCTGCTTTTCATCTATTTCATCTATTCATGCAGCATATTTAAAGTGACTAGGGAGCAGTGATGGGTACAGTACCTTGCTCAAGGGTACCTAAGGGCAACCTCCTGGTCTGGGATTCAAATCCACGACCTGCCGACCCTGGGACCTAGTCCCTAAAAACTAGGCTACCACTGCCATTGCCTACAGATGTATGTTTGCCTACAGATTCTGTCTTTTCTTCATCTTTCAGTCACTTTATCATACCAGTGTGATGTTCGCTTGCAGATATTTCATGCTAGTCTTCATCATGAAATGCTGACCTGAGCTTCACTGTCTCAACCTAGCAAATCAAATTTGCGAGGCTTAGTTTGGCTCTTACTCCTTTCTCTTTCACTCTTTCTTCCTACTTGTTCACCTCTTAACCTTTAGTTTTTTTCTAGAACTTTTCTCCTCTCAGTTCTTTCTACTTGCTTCTGTTTAATTTCTCTGCTTGATAAACATTCCCAGCTAGCTCCAGGGACTCTTCAGCTTCTGATTCAAAGAGCAAAGGAAAGGCCTCACTTCTCATGGAGGATCTTTGAAGTCATTTGTCAGAATATTGGTTGTGAAGAGTATTGACTGAGTCATAAATCTCTCAAGCGTTGGTTCGATATTTCGCCTGTCTAATTCTGGCTGCTAATGATCCCCCTTTTTCTTCTTCTAGCCCCTTTCTAATTTTCTTTCATCGTTTTCCACTTTACCATCACTTTCCCCTTCCTTTCCCCTTTACTACACTTTCCTCCTTTACTGTCTTCCATCTCGCTGCCTTTTTCACCTCCTTTGCTTTCTTGTTTTCTGACTACCTCTTCCATTTAAGCCTGCTTTTTTGCTCTTCAATCTTCTATCCCTCTTACCTGCTTGTTTCTTTTCCCTCTAAAGCTCTTACTTGTGTGTCTTACTATTGTTCTCTTTCTCTCTCTCTCTACATCTTTGCTCTTTGTTTTTCCTCTTTGCTTTCTCTCCGCTCAGACGCTGGACGATTTGGAGCAGAGGGTGAAGGATGCTGGTATAGAGATAAGCGTGAGACAGAGTTTCCTCACTGATCCTGCTGTGGCTGTCAAGAACCTGAAGGTGCTTTGATGAAAAATTCACCAGCTGCTGCTCTTCCTCAGCCTGCGCCGCGCAGTTAACTGTGCTGCAGACGGCGGCGCACATGAAAACATTATGTGAAATAAATCAGCACTCTTAGGATCTGCTCCCCGTCGTCAGATCAAGTGACAGCTCACATATCACATCAGTGACCAGGGGCTAAACTCACAGTAGTTGATGAATAGACATCATTTTTATTGCAGTGTTAATTTACATAACAACCTCGTGAGATTTTACGCTCCCTCCTAGCAAGGTCCAGGCATTTTCGCATCTTCTGTAGCCCCGCACATTAAACATTCAGAGCATCACGTAGAAGAGTGGAAGTCCTTAATGGGCTGCTATCAAAAATTAGTGCAGATATGAAAGGCACATAAAACACTTCTGATGCAATGGAAATTTCTAATCAGCAAACATTATTTAGCGGCACTGAATATTTAGCAGTGACAATGTTTATTCCGGCAGACTTGTTGAAAGATAAGACAGCCATCATTGCTTTTTGTCCACACATTCTGGCCCACTTAGTTAAAACAATCTTTACTTTTATTTTTTTTTCTCCAGCGTCAAGATGCGAGGATCATTGTAGGCCTTTTCTATGAGACTGAAGCAAGGAAAGTCTTTTGTGAGGTAAATACTGGATTGTCTGCTCATCACTTCTTTTTATGTTAAAGGCATCACAATCTGTGCAGAATGTATATAGTGTAGCCAGTAGGTTATTTTCAGTTGATGTACTACATATATAGTCTGTTACTCCACAGTTTTAGTGTAAAAATGAAAGCAAAAACAAATCGCCAAACTGTACTGAATGTTTATTGAATATTCTTAATTATTTGGGTATTTAATTTTTGTTATCCAGCCCCTAAACCTGGGCGATTTAACAGTGGGCGACCTATGTAGGGCAGTCTCTGATTGTATTGGCATTGCATATTCCAAAACAGCAAGATGAGATGTGGTAGATAATATTCAGAGAGTAAAAATCTTCATTCACTCATTATCAATTGTTAATTAGCTGTTGTTGTTAATTAATGGATTAAGTAATAACCATTACTGCTTAGATACTATCTGATCTAATATGGAAAAGGGACCACATTCTTGTATAATGTTTTCTATATTTCAAAAAACCTTTTTCTATAATTGCCTGGTTTGGAGTTCGTGTTCAAATAATTTTAAAAAAGTATAAGCATCAAGGAGATGTTCAGGCCCTTCAAAATGACTGATTCACTTGACAAATGACCTGAAAATGAGATGCATTCTTAGTCACTAAAGTCACTAAAGTAAACACCGTCTGTTCAAAATTCCTTGTTAAATCAACACCACTCCTAATCTCAACACCACAATCCATTCTCTTCTTCTGTGGTAGGTCTACAAAGAGAAACTCTTTGGGAAGAAGTATGTGTGGTTCCTCATTGGCTGGTATGCAGACAACTGGTTCAAAATTAAAGACCCAGCCATTAACTGCACTGTGGAGCAGATGACAGAGGCCGTGGAAGGACACGTTACTACAGAGATTGTCATGCTGAACCCTGAGACTGTTCGAGGAGTCTCCAACCTGGTGGGTGGAGCCTCAGAATCCTTCAGAGTGCTTTGGATTTATTATAGGGCTAATTGTGTTTGAAGAAAACATTCAAGCAGTCAGAAATGTGAGAGGAGGGAAAAGTATAAAACAATGAATAATGTATGCAAAACGTAGTATTAGTAGTAATGTTTGTTTTCTTTTTTTAATTAAAATACTATTTATTGACTGTTAATTAACCTGGGAACTGCTCACTACTTAATCGTTAACACAAATCAGGATGCCACAGTGGTGCGGTGGGTAGCACTGTCACCTCACTGCGAGAAGGTCTTGGGTTCAGTTCCTAGATGGGCTGGCCGGAGTCCTTTTTATGGGCAGTGTGCATGTTCTCCTTCTATCTGTGTGGTTTTCATCTGAGTGCTCTGGTTACTTCTCACAGTCCAAAAACATGCCCGTCAGGTGGACTGGAGAGGCTAAAATATGAGTCTGCCCTGTGATGGACTGACAACTTGTTCAGGGTATTTCTCTGCTTTTCACCCTGTGTAAGCTGATATAGGCTCCAGCACCACCCCTAAAGCATTTATAATAGATGGATGAGCATAAATCATAAATTCATATTGCATGAAGTTTTCACAGCACACTCTGATTACAGTAAAGCTCCTGATGTGAGCAGACTGTTCTTATCCTTCATCTTGTAGTTCGACAAGGACCTCATGAAGCACATGAGGGCAATGCAATAAGTCTAATTAAAGATGACTCTTCACCTCTAGATTATCTGCAGTTTTCTGCTTTCATTAAAATGTCTTGCTCCAGGTTACGATGTTAATGATTTTCTGTATACTGGTCTGTTGCTCCTGAAAAATGAAAAGCTATTTCAGTTCCCTCAGCTCCTAAATTGCACTCCTCTCACATCAATCCAGACTTCCCAGGAGTTCCTGGCCCAGCTCATGTCACGCCTTGGGGGAAAGAACCCAGAGGAAACTGGGGGCTTCCAAGAAGCTCCCCTGGCATTTGACGCTGTGTGGGCCCTTGCTTTGGCCCTGAACAAGACTGTTGCACCTCTATGGGCAAAAAGCAGAAGACTAGAGGACTTCAACTACAACAACAAAGACATCACAGCAGAGATATATCGAGCACTAAATACTAGCTCTTTCGAAGGAGTATCGGTGAGTGAAAGACAGAACTGCAATCAATGGTGATAACAAATATGAAAGGCAAGAGTTAACTGTTCTGCATTTTTGTCAAATGTGGTTTGTAATATTTAAAATCAAAAGTTATTTAAATAGCTTTAACATTAACCCCCTTAATTTTCAGTTAACAGGAGTCTAGAACTTTAGTTATGGAACACTTTTGTTTTTGGACAGGGTTCTAATCCAAAGAATTATTATTCAGTAATTGTTGTTTCAAATTTTTCATTATTATTGTTTTTTTTGTTTTTTTTAAACCTGGTATTCAACTAAACCGGTTATATGGTTATGAAGAGGAGTGTGGAATTGCTAGAGTTTAAGAGATTATGGTAGAAGAGGCGAACACCTGCAGTTATTTCTATCAGTTGTTAGGTGTTGTATTGCTAAAGTTTTGATCAGTGTAATGTTTGCCCTTATGAACACCTCATTTACTCACTTTTCAGGGTCATGTAGTCTTTGATGCTCAGGGTTCCAGAATGGCTTGGACGCTCATAGAGCAACTGCAAGGTATTGGTTGCGATTCCTCTAAGTGTAAAAATACATTATAGAAAGGAATTTTCTTCAGTACTTGTTAAACTGATCGACTGTGACAGCTTGCTTTATTATTCATTTAAGAAGCAACAATTTACTCAATATTTTACAGGAAATTTGTTTTTTTGTTTCATTGCCATATATTTAAATATTCTACTCTTTATAAATAACAGCTTTGTCTCATGCCAACTTATACACCACAGTACTGAGAGAGTCACAATACAGTGTATACAGAAATTTCCAGAAATTTTCACGTTTTAGACTTCTGTTAAAATTAATTGAGTTCCTTTTTTCTGATCGGTCCACAAACTATACTGTTGGAAGTTTTTCCCATTCTTTTTTACCTAGAATCATGTCACCATGCTGAATTGGACATGTGATATTTCGACGTCACTCCATAAATGCTGTTTTGAATTCAGATCTGTACTCTGGCTGTGCCACTGCTGGACTTTCACAAACCTTTCTCAGAGCCACTCCTGTGTTTTCAGGAGACTCAGAGTCTCATTCATAGGCACCCTTGCATCTATGGCTGCCTGTCTGACCAAGGTCCTAATTCTCCAATTTCTCAGTTATGTTGCCGGCGAGATTTTAGAAGACTGTTAGTATTTTCAGCCCTCTTCTATTTGATAAAGATGAAGAGCATTGGGCTCTCAGTACTTTCATTGCTGCAGTAAGTTTTTTCTATCCTACCTCAGCTCTATGTCTTGACACAAAAATCTTCCAATCCTAAAAACAGTTCTCTTGATCTCATGGCTTGGTTTTTACTCTGACATACTCCATGAACTGTGAACATATATACACAGGTTTATATTTTTTCCTTTTTTTTTTCATTGCTTCTAGTGAATTTTGGGCACATCAAGTCAAGTAGACTTTATTGTCATTCCAACCATGTACATTGTATACAGTGAAATGAAATAATGTTCCTCCAGGACCCTGGTGCTACACATGAGACAACATAGGACAAAACATTGAACATGCCAAAAGACTAACGACTAAACATGTGCAGACAGAACAACATACAGTACATGTGGATTCAAATCAAGTTGTAGAAACATCTCCAGGATGACTGATCAAATTAGGATCCACCAGAGCTCAACTGCAAGTGTACTTGCAGGGGTATATATATATATTTTTATCTTTACTAAGTTGAGAAAGCTTTCCAATACCTGTTTTTGCTGTTTCATTGTTGAGAAATGTGTGTAGACTGATGAAGAAAAACATGAATGAAATACATTTTAAGACTAACAACTGTGAACACTTGAAAAGGTCTGGAAACTTTTTATATGCACTGTAGGTAGCAGTTTATAGTAATTAAAATCGATTGAAAAGGCTACAGTAGATTAATCTTGAATTCTTTTTCATGCTCTTTGAGTGACGTTGCTCTTGCTTTTAAGCCACACTGTTCATTTTGTAGGGGGCAGTTACAAGAAGATTGGATACTATGACAGCACAAAAGCCAATCTTTCCTGGTATGGAAATGACAAGTGGATAGGTGAGGCAGATTGATTCTTTTCTCCTGTGTCTAGACATGTCTCTGGCTTTTTCCATCCCATTCATTCCTCTCTCACTTCCCCCATGTTTTGGCCTGATTGAGGATTACTGATATTGATTTTTGCTACCCTGACAAAGCGCTGCTCCAGCATTTAATATGTCACTAGCACATAACTGCCCTTTAAGTCAGCTGTGGCTATACACACTGGGGAAAACTGAAATGCAAGAGGTGAAGGCTACCATGTGCTATAAACACTTCTTCAGTAGATGAAATGAACATCGAATTGACCACAGCCTCAAATGCAGGCCTCACAACCACATGACCTTACCAAATGCATTTCTCAAATAGAATAAATAAATGGATTTTCTTCCTACTGACTGCTTTTATTTTGGCTTTTTCATATTTTTTAATTGTCTTTGCCATTTAAAAATTATTAGAACATAATTGTGACTGTAATATGAATTAAATCTACAATTATTTGCATACATTTTTATACATCATTAATTCTATGCTTTAATGTCGTCATAGTCATAAGAAAGCCATTTTTTTTCTTACACTAGCTATGCTTATATTGTGTTTTATGATGAATAAAAAGGGTACAATTAGTAACAATACAATTAAAAGGCATAAAGCATCACCCATTCACAGTGATGGAGTGTTTTGCAGGGACTACCTTTAGATCATTACGTAGATCATTTGTACATATGAGCCTTGGCACAAGAAAACTACTGTTCAATGAGATAAAGAAAGCTTGGAAAAGGGCTATAAAAGTTTAACTACAACTTTTTGGTGCAATTCTGTTATGACTGTTGAGTACATAAAACCACATAAATGTCAAATTGTCCACAGGGGTCTTATAAAAAAAACATTAAGGTAAGCAATTTTTTTGCTATTTGTTGCTATTTGTTATGACAGTAGCAGTATGTGATTAGCTAGCAGACGGGTTTTTGCATGTTAGGCCACTTTCAAAATTCCAACACAGCTTTCAAGATAGCAGATTAAGTATGACTGGGTTATCAGATAAATATTATCACAGTGAAAAGGCGAATTTCAGAACATGTAATAAAAATTAAGTTGTAGGTTATATTCTAATTGCATCTTAAAATTGGCCCTCCTGTTAAAACTCAATTTAAATGTCACCAAGCATTTCTGGATTAACTCCACATATTTAACTCCATATATTTAAGATGCTATTTACCTGCCCAGCTGCCCCCTATGAGTCACTTGATTAAATCCCTAATCAATCCTGATCCCATTGAGAGAAAAGCTCATGACAGGAAAGGGAACTGCCCAACTTCAGGGGGCAGATTTGTCCTAAGAGATTGCTTGAACTTGTTTTGGGAGCAGACAACAAGGTATTTATGTGTTTGTGTGTTTATAAATCTGATGTCATTTTGGGCCAAATTGATTCAGAAAAAAAAAAATTCTAAAGGGTTCAACTGTCATTATATAGTTTATAATACTTTATATGGTTTTGTAGCTTTACAGACATTTGATTTGTTAGATGAAACCTTAATTTTATCATATTTTCCAAACTAAACATAACACTAAATGGAAATGATTTTTTCAGTTTAAAGTTAAGAAGGTCAAAAATGTCATTCTCATGCTTATTACATCTGGATTTATTTAAACCAGCCAAATTGTTCTAATTAGATGTCCTGTCCTTGAAACCTTAAAGGTCTTGACGCTGAAGGTTTAATGATACTGCTGTTCTATATAACAGCTCTAACTTTAGCAGGCTTCCTGCAGCATGTCAGCTTGTGAAACCTACATTTTTTTTTTTAAGCAGCTAATTCGCATCTATTTGCCTGCCACTTGCTGCTAATTTCAGTAAGCTCTTTTGTGAGTTGTGACCCACTTCCAGGTTTCTTTCATGGTCACAAAATCATGGACCTCAGACTGTGGAAGCGCTTGCCATTTTTGCCCTTGCTTAGAAGACCAGAAACAGGGCCATAGTCTGAATAACCCAGAAACTTCTGAAGGGCTCTTGCTCTGTGGAGGCTTTTGGCTTTAACTCAGCATGAAGCTAATGCTGCTGTCCTTAAGCTTGAGCGTGTGATTGTGAAGCAGCATTAGAGTGTTAAACGTTGAACCTGATCCAGAATCAGAACATGTTTGCTGAAACTTTGTGTCAAACTCATTTGCAATCTCTGTGCATGTTTTTGACGTAGTGCCTTCCCTCACTCTCTTGGCCACCTCGCGGTAACCCCTGACAACCACTTGAGCACGACTTTCCTTTCCAAATTGCTTTGGCAACAGTTGTGAAGCTGCATCTCCATGGCAACACCCCATCCTGATTCTTAGATCAAGGACGAAGGAAGGTTTAGTGTGTAAATGCGTCAAGTGGCAGTGCTCTCAAACTCACACCCACCCACCTCTTCCCAAACACTGCAGACGCATTCCCTTAGCAACGGGGCCGCTTGGCATAGGCAAGTGTCAGGATGTCACTCTGGACCCATCTGTGCCTTGACATTATAAAAAAAAACAAACACAGGTGCGGCGACACTCTGTGGAGCCTGGGGCCTTAGCTCTAACAAGGACACATGTCCCTCATACTGTCTCTCACACACACACACACACACGCTCAAGTCCCTGATAATGGCTGGGTTGACTCTTGCAGTCACACAACTGCTTTCCAGCTCAGCAGACTGGCAACAAGACGCTTGCTTGACAGAGAGAAGGCTTGCTGCCCACTGGGGTGTTTTTTACAGCTCTTGTTTGTGGATGGACGTCTGACCGATGCCCTGCTAATTAAGCTAACTTTAGTGCAACTGACCAGCTAATTTTATGCAGTGCTCATTCACAATTCACATCGCAGCTGTTTCTCAGTTAGCAGGTGCAAATCAGGTCAGGCCCTCTGTGTTTGGTGAGATTTAAAGGATATACTGTATTCAGTCATCAGCATATGCTTCACTTCATCTTGTTAGCTGCTTTATATACAGACTTACGATGGAATTTGAGGTGATTCATTTTTTTCAGCTGCACATCTACTTTAAATTCAATGGATTGAAAGCGCAAATTAAACTCCTTATTTGAGTCTTTATGCTGTGCTCCTCCTGCCAGTCTCTACAGATGATTGTATTTTATGGTGCCAAGAGGCTTTATTTCCTCAGTGACAAGCCTCTATTCCCTGCATGTGCACTGGTTGGACCTCATTGATCAGAGCACTAAGCGCTGATACTAAAAGTTCTCAAGCTTTGCTGCCTTCATTGCTTTCGAAAATTTTTGGTCTTAACCCTCGGATACAGTAGGTAAATTGACTGACATCTATACATTTACATTTACGGCATTTAGCAGACGCTCTTATCCACAGCGGCCTCCATGTCCTAACTACAGGGACAGTCGCCCTGGAGCAACTCAGGGTTAAGGGTCTTGCTCAGGGACCCAGTGGTGGTGGTGCCAGAGGTGGGATTTGAACCTGGGATCTCTTGAGCCATACGTCTATAGGCAAGTATCCTACCACTGGACCACCGCCACCCTGGGTCACCCCTGACCTGGCTTCAGAAAAACCAGAAAATATGGTAATAATTGTGCATATACTAAAAACACTTCTACTGTACACGCTTATCTTATGCAAAACAAAGAATTCCAAATAATAATGTCAGATGACATCATAAATATGCACAAGATGTCAAAAAGAGCACAGGACTGCGTGCATGTGCTGCTATAAATCAAAGAAGGAGTGTTTGGCAAGTATTGAGATTCACCCTTATTTCTTTCCCAGCTTGCAGTACCATATACACACGTAATTTTTCTAAACAAAATTGATGAATTTGCTTCCTCCTTGAGGAATTCCTAAAGCACCAAAAAAAATATCCTCACCGTGTGAGAGAAACAGGCCAAAAACCCACCATCAGGTCAGGGGTGACCTGGGGGTACTGTATCTGAGGGTTAAATGTCTTTCCATGGCCTCTCTTCTCTCACTGAGCCTGCTGTTATAGTGTTTATATTTGTTCTGCACTGGTCTGCCTCTAGGTCTGTTTTTCCCGTTGACCTCTTTCAATTCTGTCTGCAGGCCCCGGCCCTCCAGCTGATCAGACGATGGTCATTAAAGAGTTTCGCTTTCTTTCCCAGAAGCTCTTTGTTTCTGTGTCGGTCTTCGCTGGTCTAGGAATTCTTCTGGGCATAGTGTGTCTCACCTTCAACATCTACAACAGTAATGTTCGGTGAGTGCTCTGAAGCACAGCAGCTGTACAGTGCTAATGTGTACAGTTAGATTAGTGCATAATTAGCACCTTTTTAGTGGCCAGTACTGAAAGTAATAAACAGACATCATTCTTGATATTTTTAAGCCTTAGATAACCTAATTAGATGCTTTCTTTCTAAGTAGGTTAATCTCAGTCTTGCGGGCCTACATTATACATTTATTCTATTCAGAAAAGAAAGCTTATATGTGCAGAATTACACAGGAATAGACAATAAGATGAGAAGATTCTTTCCAACAATTTCTGACCAGTTCTATTGGTCACAACATTTTTAAACAGGCCAAACTGTCTTTTTACATGTACACTTTACATACCTATCTAAAATAAATTATTTCAAGTTTATGCAAATGACATTGTGAACTGTACTCTCCTGAGCAAGACCCTTAACCCTGAGTTGCTCCAGGGGGACTGTCCCTGTAATTAGGACATGGAAGTCGCTCTGGATAAGAGCGTCTGCTAAATGCCATAAATGTAAATGTAAATGGAAAGTCAGTGGGACTAAGACGGAGTAAATGAGTGAGAATGAAAGCAAGGACAACAGAATGGATAGAAAGCAGGGAATGGGGAGGTAAGGGTGGAGAAGTGAAAGGAGAGAGTGTGGCAGGGTGGATTGCATGGAGAAGACAGGTATCAGCAAGAGTGAAAGGGAATGTTTACAGGACAGTAATGAGACCAGCATAGCTATATGGTTTAGAATATTGTGGCGCTGAGGACATATAGTATTGCTGGAGGCAGCAGGAGCAAAGACACATTCGTGGCATTTAGCAGATGCTCTTATACAGAGCTACTTCCATGTCCTGATTACAGGGACAGTCCCCCTGGAGCAACTCAGGTTTAAGGGTCTTTCTCAGGGACCCAGTGGTGCTAGAGGTGGGACCTCTTAAGCCATAGGTCTGTAGGCAAGTACCCTACCACTAGACCCCCTCCACCCCTATATAGAGATTGAGTGTTGCTTTGGGAATGGTAAGGATGAATAGGATTAGGAAGGGTAGATTAGAGGGACACCTTAGTATGGATGGTTTGGAGACAAAGTCAGAGAAGTGAGATTGCATTGGTTCACACATGTGCAGAGGAGAGATGAGGATTATACTGGGAGAAGGATGTTGAGGATGGAGCTGCCTGGCAAGAGGACAAGAGGAAGGACAAAAAATGGCTGTGGGGAGAAAAGACTTGCAGGCAGTTGGTGTGAAAAGGTGAAGATGCAGACAGCAGGAAGAAATTTAAACAGATGAGCCACTTCGGTGACCCTTAAAGGGAGCAGATGAAAAAAGAAGAGAATATATAATTAAAGTATAGTGTATAGTACAATATGTCAAAGGAATGACTTTACTCACTAAATAGGCAATGTATATGTTTTAAACTGAGTATTCCTAATCTTGAATCACATTTATGTCACCTGCCACAAAGTTAAAGTGGGTGTAATGAAATGGAAAAGAGGGTTCCTCCTCTTTTTTCTCATTGTATAAGTGAGACAAATATGCATTTACATGCATGACTTCATCTTCAGTTGTAATGACGTAATGTAAATACTGGCTGCACATGCAGAAGAGTTAAGCAGAAAGATGGGAGTGTAAGAAAATAATAATTTTGTTATTATCATTATTTGCTAATTCAGATATGTCAGTTCTTTACATTCCATTTGTCTATACATAATATGGACTGTTTATCATTAACATGGTCAAGGGAGTTAATGGAAAGGGTAACCATCTGTTTATGGACAATCATTTAAATTCTTTACAATTGTGTGTGTGTGTGTGTGTGTGTGTGTGTGTGTGTGTGTGTGTGTGTGTGTGTGTGTGTGTGTGTATACAGATAGTTCGATAGATATATAATATTTGCAGACAAGTGCACTTTTGTTGTAAAGAATTTTCATCTTAAGGCCGGGAACCCAATTAATATTCTACATACAAGCTACTGACTCTTTAGGGCAGAAGCTAATTCAGCCTGTCCTGCTCCAGCTCTTCCTCTTTATGCAGTGTGTGCACTATGACTGAGCTAATCTACAAGGCAAATTATTATCATGAGGAGAAATGAAGTTGACATAGGATTTGATTTCACAGGATTTAGCATGTCTATTACCTTTGTACCCAGTCCACGACCTCCTATTTAACTCACTGTGCATACCGCTCACATTGTACAATGTTCAAAAGAAGCATGTCAGTTCAAAAATGTAACAACCCCTCCAGCCTAATGCATTCAGACCTTACATATTTTTGTAGCCAGTGCCCCATGAAATAATGGATTGCCTGCACAGATGTTTTATTGATGCTATGATCAAAGCATCAATAAAAGCATCACATAATAATTGCAGAAGAAAAACTTGGTTAAAAGTACGTATATGTATATGTGAGTATTTTGGCTTCGCTTGTGTGCAGGAGTCAGGAAATAAGTCTATATAAGTCTATAAAACTAAGCATTGGTTCTCTTTTTCATTAGACATTACGGATTGGTCTTTCTGCTCACAGGTACATCCAGAACTCTCAGCCGTACTTGAATAACATTACAGCCGTGGGCTGTGTTCTTGCTCTGGCTGCCGTCTTTCCACTCGGTATTGATGGCCATCATGTGCAAGGATCGCAGTTTCCTGTGGTGTGTCAGGTAGTGGAGCTGAATTTAATGCTCTGTTTCTTTTTTCTCACTCACTTCCTTGCTTTCTGTAGCTCTTTGTCTCACACAGTGTCTTATGCCATGTACCTAATGGTTATATCTGTGAAAGATTTTCTCTCTCTCACCCCAGTTTCGACTGTGGCTGCTAGGGCTGGGTTTCAGCTTGGCCTACGGCAGTATGTTCACAAAGATTTGGTGGGTTCACACCGTCTTTACCAAGAAGGATGAAAAAAAAGAGAAGAGAAAGGTATGAAGTGGAATTGACATGATGTACAACTGAGATATTGTGCAATCTTTCTTTCTTTAGCAGTCGCCTCAACAGATCATCTGCCTGTATTTCTTCCTGTCATCTGCATCCTCCTCCCTCAAATCGACCGCCTGCATGTCCTCTCTCACCACGTCCATTAACCTCCTCTTTGGTCTTCCTCTTTTTCTCTTTCCTGCCACCTCCGCGTTCATATTAACTTCTTAAGATTTCATGCTCATTGCATCCTACTTTATAGGAATAGTTCATCTGCAAACTGAGATAGTTAATAGAAATGTGCAATACAATTTGGACATTTTGGACAGATCTTGTGGCCTTTTAAGAAGGCAGAAGGTAAGAGATGCACAGTGCTGACTATATTATTTGATATACTATGCTTATCTAGAACAATGAATGCTTATTGTTTATTGTTGGTGTCATTATACACTTTCCTGAGAGGGGGCTTTAGGTGAACAAGAAATATCAGTGTGATATCATGATAAATACCACCTTTAATGGAGAAAAATAATGTCTGTATCGTTGTACAACTATAATCTCTAGTAAAGCAGAAACACACCTAACGGCAAAATCTAAACAAGTAATTTTTTTATTTGTATTTTTTGTGGTAGATGGAATTTTCTGGAGATTTCTGGGGTATCAAACACCATTAGCTGTTCATTATTTTAATCAGCATAACTGGTTTAGACAGGGGTTCTGCAGTCCATTTTGTGATGCTTACTGTTTGGGTATTTCGTTTTAAAATAGTTCTGAAAGGATCTCTGGGTTTTTCTTGAACTTTCCAGGTGTTTCACTTTTGGAGAAGTTTTATTAATTAACTCAGAAATGTAAAATGAACCTTGAGATTGATTTTCTATTAAGTAACTATTAAAGTAATCCCAGTCAAATTTGGGACAAATACAAAAAGAGCATCTATTTGCTCTGTCTTCACCCTTCTCTCTCATTCGCTCTTCTTCTTTTTCTTTTCCTTTCTCTGTCCTTTTCTGCCCCTTCTCCCTCTTTGCACTTGAATGAGTGTAATCTCCCTCAAATCACTGTAGGCTTTTTTTTTCCGAGCTGAAGTTACTCACTTGCTCTCTTTTTCACACTTTCCTTCAACACTTCCCTCCAGACACACATTCAGGCTTACACATGGCCAGATCCTCTTCGCAGGAAATTGGCATCTTGATGGGGGAACATGTGTGTCTTCTGTGATCTCATGTCCTAAAGACAAGGAGATATGGCTCCTTGTGTAAGGGAGACCCAAAGACCTCATCAGACGAATCCCAGATTACACCAACTCTGGAATATTTATGAATATGGATGAGTATTAAAGTTCTTTGCGGAAATCCGACCTTCAGGGGCCTTATTATTTGAGCCTGTGCACGACGAATTGGGCTGACTTTCAACTCTCTTGATGTCCATGCTGGGGCAATTTGCCAAAGTGCTGTGTAGAAGTGCTTGCAGAAAGTCAGTTAGGCAGACCGAATGTGGCAAAAATGGGGCTCGCAAGTCATTTCATGCACTTCAAGTAGATGGAGAGAAAGCAGTATGTGGAACACTGCTCAGTACTATCCTATTTTACCAGTCTGATAGCCTGAAGGGAGCCAGCACTACTGCCTTAATGGAGTGAAAATGAAACAGAAATAACCCCTCATTTTATAACATTTGGTTTTTGCCCAGTTCATTTTGTCATAGTTAGCAAATTGCCTTCTGCCAACAAATGCATCACGTCAGAGAAACACTTTCATCCACTGTTATGTTGTACTAGATCAAGAAATTGTCAATTACATTGTAATGCATTCTCAGAAATGGCTTTTTCATTTTGTGCTGAAGTGCAAGGCTCATCTGCTGCTGCATTTTTTTCGCACATCAGTTCACAAATTAGTATAAGTTTATAAAACTACTGTGACTGAAAACTTATTGGAATTAATCTTTCTTTTTGGTAGCATCTGGAGCCTTGGAAACTCTATGCAACTGTTGGAGTTTTACTGGCCATTGATGTCTTATCCCTGATGATCTGGCAGATTGTTGACCCTTTGCACATTACAGTTGAGGTGAGGGGTTTTATGAACAACCGGTGAAATAAAAGTTTTTTAAAATGATGAAATAATGTAACAGCTATAAAATATTACATTTACAGAAATTAAGTGCTTATTAATTTAGGTACTTCTGTCATAAAGTACATGATTATTTTTACCTTTCTTGCATTTAGAAGCAGAAACTATATGGGATTTTTGCTGAAACTAAATTCTCAACGCAACCTCTTTCTCTCTCTCTCTCTCCCTCTATCTCTCTCTCTCATTCTCTCTCTCTCTCTCATTTGCAGGAGTTCACCAAAGAAGCACCTAAAGCAGACTTAGATGTTTTGATTCAGCCACTGCTGGAACACTGCAGCTCTGAGAAGATGAACACATGGCTTGGTACAAAATCTTTTTGCTAGCTTTCTCTCATTTTTCTTTCTTTTTATTTTTTTTTCTTTCTCACTAGTTCTTTTCCTTTTTGCCTCCTGGTCTCAGTTCCTCTGCAAGCATTACAGTGTAAAATTTAATCATGTGGATCAGTGCACATGTCGCTCACCCACAGCGGAGTTCATTCATACTGTGAAAGTCATTTCATAATGTGGAAGCAGTGCTGAACATCTTTAAATTGAATATGAACATATTTTTTAGATATTTAGATGAGCACATCTTGTCTATAGGACCATCAAAATGATGATTGTATCCTGTATACAACTTAGCAACATTAATAAGAACACTGACTGATGAAGTGAATAACACCGGTCATCTTGTTTATGTGGCGCCTCTGAAGGGTTGGGAGATACCCTATTAATGTGCAAGTGACCAGGTAGTTCTTGAAGTTGTTGGAAACAAGAAAATTATTAATTTTGACTTCTGTGCTTATAAGAACAACACAACTAGCAGATTGCTAGAAAAATAAGAATGGGCTAAGACAACCACTATGCTATTGATCTGCTAGCCTAATCTGTACATCAGTCAAACTGAAACACTCCTTAGATTAAGTTTTCATTCAGGCTAATTTTTCTTTAAGCCTGTGTACATCCAGCTCTGCTTTCCCCCTGGCTATAGTCAGCACTAGATGAGACAGATAGGTTCAACTCTAAGATCTGGTTGGTTGAGACATGCAGCTAAAGTGTTGTACAGAAAAACTGATTTTGAATTGAACTGAACTGAAAAATAGATTTGACATGCCAGTGGTTGTTGCAGAAATGTTCACAATTACCCTAACAGCCCAGTGTTTATCTATTTTCCATGACTCCATTGATCCATTCTAAGTGCCGTTTGTGCCCCGATACAGTTTACTGTATTAAAAACAAAGGTAGTAGAATTCACAAAGAAGCTGTACATGGATATTTTAATCTAACATCTTTGTAAAACAGGTATTTAGGTTAAGCATTGCTGTTTTACACAGCCTACCGTAATACGCTAAACTTAAATCTTGTTGTTCTTTCTTTTTGCAGTGTTCCTGTGAAAAACACTGTGAGTTCTGTTAGCTTGCTGTAGTTAAGGGTAGTTATCAAGGTCTAAACATTTCATTGCGAACAGTAGCTCACTAGACTGCTTATTTCAGTGTTTCTGAAATAATTAAATAATGGGCAGTGGTGGCCTAGTGGTTTGGGAGTTGCCCTGCATCGGAAGATTGTGGGTTCGATTCCCTCACAAGTAGGTTGCCCTGAGGTACCCCTGAGCAAGGTACCGTCCCCGTCACTGCTCCCCGGGCACTTTCAATAGCTGCCCACTGCTGCACGGTGTTTGTGTGCATGGGTTAAAAGCAGAGGTCCAATTTCGTTGTGGTTCATGGTGTGCAGTGCTGTGACCTCGCAATGACAAGGGTTGTCACTTTCACTTTTCACTTTTCACTTTCTTGCACTAGTTAGTTCTCAGATGCAATGATAAGACCATCCCATTCTGTGCTGTATGGCATCCTGGATGCGAATCCAGGAAAACACCAAAAGGATAGTTTCTGTATTCTTTATTATTATTTTTTCCTTTTTCTACTCTTAGGTGTGGTGTATGGCTACAAGGGACTACTGTTGCTGCTGGGGATCTTCCTTGCCTACGAGACTAAATCTATTTCCACCGAGAAGATAAATGACCATCGAGCAGTAGGAATGGCCATCTACAACGTGGCTGTGAGTGGAACTGCTGACTGCTGCTATTTGCAGCTTTGCCAATGATTTCCTGTCTGTAGCCTCTAAATATTGCTTATATGATGGCATGTTAGATGCAGATGTTTCCACATACACATGTTCTCACGCTCTCCATCGATGTGTCGTAATTAATTTATAACAACTCTTAATAAGATAAAGATTTGAAACTGTAAGCTGACTGTTGAGAAATCTGTATTTTGTTAATGTTCCAATAAAAACCTGCTTTTGTTTTTTATGCTATTTGAAAACAAATAACTTTTATGTTTGGTGAACGGTATAAGAAGAATTGGTCAGCAGAAATGATCCATTTTGGTATGAAAAAATGTTTCCATAATTGTAGGAACATTTTTATTTTCTTCTCCTTAAATGTTTCTATTTTGGAGATACTTGTTTTTTCTACATCGGTGACAATGTGTTGCAATCAGTATAGGGATTATTTAAAAGTCTTAATCAAATTAAATTTTTTTTCCCATGAAGACACATTTCTTTTGAAAGATTTTTCTTTCTATGAAGCTTTGATCACTGCTTCTGCATGCTGTAGCTTCATGTTTCACTGCTTGCAAACAGTTTGATTCCAGTAATAAATATTAGTGCTTTGAAAGTTGATTTGCGTAATTGCTACTGCTTTCCTGAAGCCCTATTAATGAGAAAAAGGGAACACTTGATCAAGGCATGAATGTGGCTGCAGCCAGTACTGCCACCTGCAGCTGTTTTAAATAACATCCCGTAAAGATCATCCACAGCTATGTATCAGTGTGTTACTGCACCATGACAGCCTCTGATAGGATGAATCACGGTGCCATAGTCTGGAGATTTCTCAGTTCTAATACACCTTCTAAAAATCCTGTGTTATGGAAAATTAAACGTCTCTCACTTTTTTGGAAATAAAAGAATCTGTTTAGCTTCGCCCATATTAAGTGATGCTCAGTACAGGGTGGCCTTTCAGGAGTTCATTGACCTATATGAGCACATTTAACTGGGATAAAACAAGCTGATAAATGGTCGTGTAAGAACGAATGAATAATTTTGGTACATAACACACACAAGTATAACAAATGGACTGAAAACAATATTCATGAAAAATGGGCCTCTATATTTTAACAAGTGAACTGAATCAGAAGTGTCTGAAAGGGGAAGAAATTAAACTATGACTATGTAGTTTATTACAGTACTTAATCAGTTTGAGTATATTTATGGTATACCATCATGCATCTTGATGTTCTTTCAGGGACAGCCAGGATTAGGAATAGATGGTAGAAATTCTGGCTGTTCAGGGTCATTTTTAGATGCTGACAGAAAACAGCAACCTTTTTGCTCTAATGCTTTCCAGACAAGAGTCATCCGCTTCACATCACATCACAGCCTCTACCTCTATCCCCTGGAAGTGCTCCTATAGTGACCCCCCCCGTCTCTCTTTGTCTCTTCTTCTTTAGGTACTGTGCATGATCACCGCCCCAGTGACTATGATTCTATCTTCTCAGCAGGATGCCTCTTTTGCATTTGCTGCGCTGGCCATCGTTTTCTCTGTCTATATCACCCTGGTGGTGCTCTTTGTGCCTAAGGTATCCAATTAATAAGCTGATAAATAAGCTGACTTGATCATTTTTTGGTCCTCTTACATGAGGTGTGATAATGTGATTTGGTTGATGCCTGTTTTTGTAATCACACATTGATTTTGCAGCAGCTGCATGTCCTTGCCAGTGGTTGAAAATATTTTTCCCATGTCATTGGCTAGATGCGCCGTTTGATCACACGTGGGGAGTGGCAGTCCGAGCAGCAGGACACACTGAAGACAGGATCATCTACCAACAACAATGACGAAGAGAAATCACGGCAGCTTGAGCGCGAGAACAGAGAACTCCAGAAGATCATTCAGGAGGCATGCCTAGCTTTTCTGTGATATTTATTGGGAATGTTTTATGAAGTAATTTGCCTTTGTTGGTCCCATTACATTTTGCAGTAATTTGCTTACATGATGCAGTAATTTGTTTATGTTGGACCCATGACACCATGCAGTAAAATTTTGCCTCCTATGGAATTATTTTACATTATTCATTCCAGTGCAAGCTTCAGTGCATAATTCATAGTTCACAGCAATTCAGTCAAGCATGCTCAGGAAAGGTTATCTGGAGCAATGCCATAAAAAGAATTTGTAAATTCTTTTTTATTTGGGTGGCTTGGTCTAGTGCTAGGGTACTTGCCTAGGGACCTATGGTTCAAGAGGTCCCAGGTTCGAATCCCAACTCTAGCACTACCACCACTGGGTCCCTGAGCAAGACCCTTAACCCAGAGTTGCTCCAGGGGGATTGTCCCTGTAACTAGGACATGGAAGTCGCTCTGGATAAGAGCGTCTGCTAAATGCCGTAAATGTAAATGAGAATAACAAACCTTTGGGAGGTGTACAAAAAAAAAAGAAAAATCATGTAAAAATTCTATTTTGCTCGAAGGTTTTATGGGAAACATCTAAACTGAAAAACATTTTTTATTTGCTTGTAGTAATATTATTTCTCAGTCTTAGATATTTTTTTATTGTTTCTCTAACTTTGTCTCCAAATTGTCTAACCTGAGCTGTCCCTCTAATATACTCATTTCTAATCCTGTCCATCCTCGTCACACTCAACGAAAATCTCAGAATCTTTAACTCTGACACATCCAGCTCTGCCTCCTGTCTTTACATCAGTGCCACCGTCTCCAACCCATAAAACATAGCTGGTCTCACTACTGTCCTGTAAACCTTCCCTTTTACTCTAGCTGATACCCGTCTGTCACAAACCTGCCTGCACTCTCTTCTTCTCCTCTCTTCCACACTCACCGTTACACTGAACTGTTGATCCCAAGTATTTAAACCCCTCCACCATTGTCACCTCATCTCCCTGCATCCTAACCACTCCACTTTCCACCCTTTCATTCACACTCAAGTATTCTGTCTTCGTCCTACTCACTTTCATTCCTCTCCTCTCTAGAGCAGATTTCCATTTCTCCTTTGTCAAAAGAAGCTGATTATGAAAAAAGTTTTATAAAAAAAAAAAAAGATTTTCAAAGTGATGAGAAATTGATTGTGGGACAACCCTCGAATAAAGTGAGTGAGTGTTATCTGCTCTCATTTTTTTTTGTCACAGAAAGAGGAAAGAGTAACAGAGCTGAGGAACCAGCTGGCAGAGCGCCAGGCTCTGCGTTCACGGAGACACCCCTCCTGTCAGAACCAGAACCAAAATCACAGCGTCGCCCTGCCGCCCTCGTCTCAGGCTGAGCCACCCAGCTACTCACCCGGCTCGCTGCCCCCCTCCTTCTCCAACTCCTCCAGCCTGTACCAGGGAGAAGGCAAGCTGAGCCGGAACCACTGCCACAACAGCCGTCTTCCTTTGCTCTATAAATGAGCTGAGCTGCACTGGCACTTATCGATGTGGTGAGAAGGTATATTTAACATTGTGTAGTGCAAAAATAACTTTTTTTCTGATTTCAGGCATGTCAAATCTCTGACTCCACTTTTTATTGACCTCTGTCCCCACCGACATGTTCTGTCTCAAGTCATGGCATGTTATATGTGACCACTGTATCAATATACTACTGTGAATTCTCTGACATTAGGAATTTCATCTTTTACAGGCTAAGCAGGTTTTCTTTTCTGTAGTTGTAACCCCTACACAGGTAAATGAAGCACAAATCGAAATGAGCACTTAGCAAAGCACCAGTGAATCTGCAAATTTCAGTTCACAGTGCTTTTTTATGAAGTTTGGAGCCAAAATATCTAAAATATAAACATTTATCAGGAGCTGTCTAGATGAGAGGGACAGATGAGGAAGTTTGTTATAAAAATGTCATTTTCACCCCTCCCACCATAATTCCCTTTCAGGGGGGGAATCCCTCCTTCTCTTTATGAGGGGAGTCCCCTGACATTTTGGGGAAACTGACATTTAAAGCAATATCATTCGAGAGGGAGTGCTATCATGAGTTACATCTAATAAGTTATTCAGCATTTATTCTTCCTTTTGTTCAACAGGTTTGCTTCATGATGAAAAAAGTCATACAAATAAGCATTATTTCAAACAAATCCTTATGATTTTGATCAGATCCAGTGATCAGGGTTGTTGCTTAGATACTGGAGGTTAATTGGGAAAAGCTTGGGTGTAAGAATGGGCTGTTATTAGATGCAACATCACAAGTAGAAACCTTTTTGATCAGATCATGTGGTTGAAACTAACTTTTGCATTATTAACCCTTCCTGTATCTTACTCATACACAGATACCTAACTATTTAAAAAACAGAGTAAGGGGAACCACTTATTCAAAGACCATGTTCCTAGTTCTAGTCAGCTCCTGTCAGCACTCAGGTGGCTTGCACCTGGTTCCTCCATCCAGCAGATTAGGCCCCATTGTGGTCTGAATGATGAACATTTCTTTTTTCCCCTTTCTTTCTTTTTTCTCTCTCTCCTTTTCTTTTTCTCATTTTTTGTTTTCTGCTCTCTGTCAACAGGGATTTTTTACATGCACCTTGAGAATTATTTATCAAAAAACACTTGTATTTCTTATGGCAATTTTCTCAAACCTAACCTCCCGGAACTCTATGGTCCACTGTTATCTGCTATCCTTCTGTGTTCGGATGTGGTATAAGTCATAAATCTGGAGCATGCGTGAGTCCCATTGGATTGTTTTAAGAGATTTTTTTGTCTACAGTAACATGTAAGATGTTTCACTGATGAAGTTGTAGATTGTGGACTATGAAGTAACTTGGTGTGGACTACTTAGGCACTTGAATTTTCACTGCAAAAATAAGATTAGTTGCTTGAGTAAAATTAATGAGGTCAGAACAACAGCCTAACTGAAGTCACCAGTTTTGTGCTGGCTAACTAGAGCCCCCACCCAAAACCTCACACAAACCATACCCATGTGGCCACCATGTGACTATGACTACACAATCTTTTTCTATTTATACAGAAACATATTTTTTTTTCCATATTTGTTTAACAGTACACGAATAAAAGCACAATGCAACTCATTGGATAACTGTTCTATGTATACTAGTGTCAGTCACATCACAATAAATCACATTAAAGCAGCAGTTCAGTGAAAATCATTTTATACTTACCTTGCAAGTGATCAGGAATGACATTTTTGGTTCAGTTTGGCAACTGAAAAGCCAACATGATTGACAAACTCTGGAATGTAGTAGTCACCCAAAAATAAAATCTTGTTGAATGAATGAAGGGAACTTGACTAAACCTAATTCATCAAAACTTGTTACCCTAATAAACCAAGTGTACAAAATTGTGTATATTTTCACTGAACTGCTTGTTTGTTATAAAATAAAGTTTGTCATAGTGTTTTTAGATCTAGCACAATTTTAAGCCTTTATCTGAACTCTAGTGACATTGAAAGAAATAGAAAATGAAATACTTCATTGTACTTCAACGTACATTTACTTTATATTTGTATTTGTTAGGCAATGTCACCTCAAACAGAATTATTATAACTACCAACACACACTAATATGTTTTTGTTGCTTGCTTGGACAATAAGACATACAGAATGCTGAGTTTGCACAAATGAACAGTCATTTATATTTTGAACTGATACATGTTATATCCTGCATTGTTGAAAGTGAGAAATAGCATCCAGTTGATGTGTTCAGTTTGCTTAGCTGGACATATTCAAGCAGAGCACTACATACCATACGTTCCTACAGCATGTAAGCGTTCTATACAGTAAATTAGCTCAGGGTATGTAATTACAATATCACTTTATATTAAATAAACCTTTATCAGACGTGTTCACTGTACTACAACATAGATATTCTAAAAGTCATTCTGTCTTTGAATCAATAATTAAATTCCTATGTGCTTTTTGAAAATGTATTTGTAATTAATATATGTACTGTAAATATAATAAGAAATAATCTTTATGCAAACAATGGATATCATGGTTCAATAAAACTCATTATTTTGCACTAACCTTAAAAGTTGTGTAAAGGAAAATATTAATGTGGAGTGTTCAGGTTCTCATGTCTATGTGAGTTTCCTCCCCTTGTCCAAAAAGGGCATGTCGGGTGTATTGGAGATGCTAAATTCTGCCCTAGGTGTGTGTGTGTGTGTGTGTCTAGATGTTCCTTTTTTTCTTTGGTCCGGAGTATGCAGTGTCCATTTCTAGATGGAAATATCTAGAAAACTGATTCCTCTGACATCAGTACACATTTCCACTGATGGTTCACCCCTGATGCCTCAGATCCTTGTTCTTTTTAATGTTTTACACTTCTATATTAATATCACTCATTTTGCAGCTGACTCATGTTCAGAGCTGGATCAGTAGCTTAAAAACCGAAACAGTGACCTCATGCTTAGGTAGTGGCAGGAAACAAACTATTCAGCTGTTTTAAGATCCCCTGCCTGTCTTTGTGTGACTCAGATCAGAGGGGTAAGATAAGAAGAAAGCAGGATGTGGGTGCTGGCTCACACATGGAGCACAAGTTGATTTTTATCAACATGAACTTGGTTCATCATTGGACAGTAGCTTTAATGACTGCAAACAGATCACCAGTTTACATCAGGATGTTATGTTAAAACATAAGAGATCATTCTTAAAAAGAAAAATGCTAATGAGCATATAATGCTCAGCACAGCATCTTACAAAACGTGATGTAAGGGTTGTTGTTTCTGATGTAAATCATTCACAAATATTAAATAAATACAATACAAATAAATACGATAAAACAATTACACTAACATTGATTAAATAATGATGCCTTAAATAACCGTTGAACTGATCAAGGAAAAAAAACAATGACTTGCGAACAGTTCAAGCTCTCCACTTTCTGTAGTGAGCTATTTCTCCGTATTAATATACAAGCTTAACACACTGGCCCTTAAAGAGTTCAGAAGAGTAGTGCTCAGCTAAACGGCCTGAGTAGTAGGCTAGACATGGTTAGCATTTTTTTGCAGCAATTCTTAAACACTGTATCTTATATCAGTTACTTTTTATATATATAGATGCACTTAACGTCAGTAATCCTATTCTTAAATCCCTCATGTGATTCATTTGAACCACTCAGGGAAATACGGTATTGTTTTAACATAAAACATTTTGTCTTTGTGTTTGTCAAAAAGTGACCTACTCAGCAAACAGTCTTATGCAAGCTTACATTGCTTACAATTCAAAAACCCCAAAGAATGTTTTGGAGCTTTGCCTGTCAATGTGGGCAAGATAATTGGCTTCTGTCGACAGTTTGTCACCCTTATAAAGCCTAAAGATTGCACCAAGATAGATGACATCATACACAAGCTCTTCATTCTTCTGATCTTCTCCTGGGTTGGGGTGACAGGCGGATTTGACCCCACTGAGCAGATACTTTCCCTCTGTGGAAGGTGCTGCATGAGATGACCACTGGATGCTGTAACTCAGTGGCATGTTGCTGCTTTCAGTTTCGAACTCGCATGGCACGGCAAATGATGCCTGGCTGTAAACGAAGTAAAAGCCATCAGATGGGATGACGATCGTGTTGTTGTCCAGCCTGAGGCCTCCGTTTGAAAAAGACTGGTCCACACCAAGCAGCCATTTTAGAGGCTTGTTCTCCTCGCTTTGACCTGAAACTGCAGAAGGCACGTTTTGAGTAGGCAGCATGGGTAGGCATCATACGACTTTCTTCGCTAAGTATTTCTTTACACACCTCCGTAAAGGCACATTCCCATACTACAGTTAAAAGATCAAGTCCCTAAACTAGGTTTTGGAAACTGTTTCATTTAGTGTAGAATCTTTTCTTATAGGCCCTTTGTTAGAATGTGAACTGGTTGTAAACTGAAAGACAGAGGGACACCCCAAATGGTTTGACGTGGAGAGTTTCCATTGAATGTCTAAGCTCAAAGGGAGCGCAGACCTTTTTGTATGTTCTTATCAGAACCTTTTAACTCAGTTTTCTATTGTTCATACTTGAACACCATACTGACAGCTACCCTGTGAATATTCCGTGACAAATAGGCAAGTGTTTCAGTATGACTCGGAATCAAACCTCTTTGAAACGATGTATATTAAAATAAAATTTTTCTTAAATTATGTTCCAAATTTTTAAAAACGCTTGCAAGGGAAATACAAAATGATGGTGTTTAGTCAGTTTTCTATCACATGGCTTTTAGCCTTCATTTCCTGACCATTTTCAAAACTATTTTTTTCTGACATTACATCATCAGCACGAAAGGAAGCTGCTGTAAGTAATCTGGCTAATAAAAGATCTGATGAGAGAACTCTTTCCTTTAAGATATGGCAAAGTTAGGCTAACCTGATATAATACTAGAGAGCAAACAAAAAAATTCTTAGATTTCTTCCGCATGTTTGGGGGAGTTTTTCCTTGCCTCTGTCGCCCTTGGCTTACCCAACTGGGGCTCAGCCCCGGATTCTGTAAAGCCGCTTTGCGACAACAACAGTTGTAAAAAGCGCTATATAAATAAAGTTGACTTGACTTAATGCATGTAGGTGATCTCATAACTTACCATGCAAGTGGATTGCAGCCTTTGTGCTTTTGGCTATTTTTGTTAGTATCTCCTGCTGATCTGCAGAGGAATAGAAACGGGAACATTTTAGAATCATCACCTGAGCTCAAACGCTTTATACTAAATCATTCATTCAGTTCTGTTTAATTCCAAAGCTTTGTGTTTTTTCTGCTCTTTCAAGGCAAAGGCTTTGGAAATGTATTTCTTGTAAATAATTTAAATATATCGCTTATTTATAGCAACTGAAAATGTTCAGATGAGTCTTTCCAAACTACTTACCTGTGGCTGGGTTGTTTTTGAGTGCTGAAGTAACTGCTTTTTCAGTGTCACCCTGTGGAGGATCATCAAAAGAATTTTAGTCTTTGTCATAGCTTATTTCACTCTCACATCTATAAACCATGAGATTGAAAGAGTTTCATGTCATGTGTCTTAACACCTACCTTGAAATGCATTGCAAACACAGCAGCTGCAACACCACAGAGGGCAATCAAGAAAACTGTGAAAACTATCTTCCACGTCCAAGTTCTAGAGGGTTGCTTGCTTTCTACAGTTTTCTGGTAGACGTCTCCTGCACCACACTCGAGATCCCCTGCTGTCATTTGGTAGTTCGTCATCCTGCGTTTGTAATGTTGTAACGTTGCTTATACCTGCTGATTATCAATCTGACACCAAGCCCTAAATGATCAGTGTGCTTGTTAAGAAATGAAGAAGAAGAAAGGTCTTGTACAGAATGTGTTCATGGAGGTACAGTTATATATGAAAAAGGAACGGGAAAGTCCAGTGATGTCAGGGGAGCAGAGAATGGTTTGAAAAGGGAAAGAACACTTATACACACACACACACACACACACACAAACACACACACACCAACGCACTCTCACGCACCTCCCCCACCCTCATACATTTACACTGATATGCTCACTCACAGACATAGACGAGTAAAGGCATGACTTGTGACTGACTGATTACATGAAATGGGGCTGATGTGAAAAAAAAAACACAAAAGCAAACCCGTTAGGGTTCTAAAGAGGTTAGCGAGTCGCAAGCTTTTAGTTGGTGAGTTGCTTTCAGATCAATGAAAAATAAAACCTGTGGATTTTCCAAGTAAACCACTTTCCCTCAGTATAATTGAAAGTGTAAATAAAAACTAAACCTTAAGTGTTAATACTGGGGCTGATCATGAAGAATTAAACTGAAAGTATTCAAAAGAAAAAGGATGTCTCACCAAAAAATAGATGTCAGACTGTAGGCAACACATATTGAATGGAAATCAGCGGTGTAAAACACATATGATCACAAAAATGAAAACTGAGATCATCTATGTTATTATTTTGTTTTGTGGGCTACTGAGATGGATCATGTCTTTAACCAGGAACATCGAAAGACGAGGAAAATGCATACCATTTAGTGGTTTAGCAAATCGGTTAACACGGGGAGCATTTGACCACAGGTGGCATTTACCTTCGCCACTCCTTAAATCATGGGTAGGAAACTCCAGTCCTGGAAGGTCAGATCCCTGCACAGTTTAATGATTTTCCTCCTACAAAACATTTGAACTCAATTCAACTCAGCAGCTGTAATCACCAGGTTTAATAGAGCTTTAGAGTTCTGACTCTCAATTATTTATCCCTGACCTGCAGTCAGGAACTCTGTTTATTTATAAATTGATTGAGGTTAGGTAATATAACTTAATTAAAATTAATTTATAAGTTGCATGTGCAATGCTACAGTAACAAAACAGCAAATAAAGCAATGAGAAAGCCTTTGTCCAGTAATATTACCTTCTTGATAATTACAGTGCTTAAAAAAGGACTATACAATACCACTGTCTTTATTCTGACCTTCAAAAAACACAGTACTGTGCAAAAGGTTTAGGCAGGTGTGAAAAAATGCTGTAAACAAAGAACGCTTTCAGAAATATAAATAATGATTGTTTATTTTTATCATTTTACAAAATGCAAAGTGAGCAAACAAAAGAAAAATCTACATCAAATCAATATCTGGTGTTACTACCTTTTGCCTTCAAACCAGCATCAGTTCTTCTGGCCCCCACAAAGCCCTGATCTCAACATCATCCAGTGTGTCTGGATTACATGAAGAGACAGAAGGATGTGAGGAAGCCTACATCCACAGAAGATCTGTGGTTAGTTCTCCAAGATGTTTGGAACAACCGACCAGCCGAGTTCCTTCAAAAACTGTGTGCTAGTGTACCTAGAAGAACTGATGCTGTTTTGAAGGCAAAGGGTGGTCACACCAAATAACGATTTGATTTAGATTTCTCTTTTGTTCATTCGCTGCATTTTGTTGATTGATGAAAATAAATGATTAACATTTTTGATTAAGCATTTTTTCCACACCTGCCTAAAACTTTTGCACAGCACTGTATAACATAGAATTTAGCTCTACACACTTTATTCATATGTATATGAAGCTCATGCTAATAGTTTCTTGTGTGTTTGGTTAAGGGTTCAAATTGAACAGGAGCAAATCTTAATTCAAGCTGGATTCTTTTTTACTTTTTTACTACAAAAATTCGGCTGATTGACAAAATCCCTCCAGATTTGAGTTGAGTCTGAATGGTATAACTAATTCAGCCTGAATTGTACTTTAGACTAAAGACTGAGTTAGTAATAAGTTTTTTTTTTTTTTCTTTGAATTTTAATGGCTATGAGAACACACTGTGACAAACGAACCAACCCGTTTTTCAACAGATTACGGTTTAATGGTACAGATTGCACTGAGGTATTCAGTTTTCAGGTTGCATGTCATACTGTAGACATCCAGCATCTAAACCAGTTAAACAAAAACAAGGAACACAGTGTTGAAAAAAATGTGGTGATGCTTTGTATTAAAAAAACAAGACCTGATTTTCAAGTACATCGAATGGGCAAATCACAACACTACCTTTTTAGAATTGCTTCTTATTGTAATTTTCATGGTTACCATCATTCAAAGATCAAATTAATTTTTATTAGTCCTTTTTATTAGTCCAACACAATAAGAGCATATATACTGTAATGCTTTTTTTAATGCATATATATATACAGTACTGTGCAAAAGTTTTAGGCAGGTGTGGAAAAAATGCTGTAAATAAAGAACGCTTTCAGAAATATAAATAATGCTTGTTTATTTTTATCAATTTACAAAATGCAAAGTGAGCAAACAAAAGAAAAATCTAAATCAAATCAATATTTGGTGTTACTACCTTTTGCCTTCAAACCAGCATCAGTTCTTCTAGGTACACTTGCACAAAGTCAGGGATTCTGTAGGATTATAGTCGGTGTCTGATCAACCAATTTTACCAAACAGGTGCTGATGATCATCAATGTCACACGGAGGTTGAAACACAGTCATGTTTGGAACAACCTACCAGCCGAGTTCCTTCAGAACTGTGTGCAAGTGTACCTAGAAGAACTGATGCTGTTTTGAAGGCAAAGGGTGGTCACACCAAATATTGATTTGATGTAGATTTCTCTTTTGTTCATTCACTGCATTTTGTCGATTGATGAAAATAAATGATTAACACTTCCATTTCTGAAAGCATTCTTTGTGTACAGCATTTTTTCACACCTTCCTAAAACTTTTGCACAGTACTGTATATCATACATTTAAAATTCTAAAAGTTAAAAATGTTTAAATGTTTAAAAGGCTTGAAAGAGGGAGATGACAGGAACAACAAAGCAGCCATGGTGCTGAATGATCAAAAGAGAAAAAAAATCTTTTTAAAAGAGCTACAATTGTATGTAAAAGCTAAATATGATTATTTATTACTAGCTGTAACTTACCAACTTTGATTTCATAACGAGCTCTGCATGGTAGACATCTGCCCCCTGTCCAAAACTCCTCTGCTGAAGAGCACCGTGTTGAATACTCTGACTTTCGAAAGGAAGACATGGGGCTGTTGTTCTGCGCTCGCAGCTGGTGAACTGGTTTCGATCTACAGGATGTGTCTGCTGAAGTACACCCAGACGAGTCAGCTCCATTACGTGAGTGCTACACACCTACAGAGGAAGCCAGAGAGAACAGATAGGTCAGAGCAGCAAAGATTCTTCATTTTGATTAGTAGTGTGTGTAAAGTGACAGGAAGTATTTTAACATATGTATAAAACTGAATTTACTTTAATACACACTTCAAAAGATCTCATTTCTGATAAGCAGTTCCAGTCCATGGTTTGAGGATGTTTGATTTGTTATATCCTACATCCTACACAGTATTAGTGACAGAACTACTAATCATTGGATCTCCTTCCCTCAAAGTATTCCTGATCCTTTTCTCTCTGAAGTGCCCCACAGAACATTAGAAAGTTCTGATCAAATCATGTTAAAGTCTGAGTGGTGCCAAACATTTAAATTTAGCTCAAGCTGTGAGTTTTACTCATCATGAGCATCAGAAGTGTTTTAGTATTTGGTTACACCTTCTATGCTGACAGCTGACGTGCCTTTTTCCACCCTGGGATTTCAGCCATGTCAACCACTGTCCCCGACAGAGCTCATAGATTAAACTGAAGGCTGCTCACACATTGCTAAAGAAACAGATCAGATCTGTTCTCTGTTTAGATCTGTTCACAGTGGAGGTAAGAGAAACCAGTTATCTAACCAGTTTCATGCCTTTAATAGTAGCTCCCTCATATAAAAACTCTTACCTGAAGCAGTTATAAATAGAATGCATGCCAAAAGAGGCGTGAGAGTTTAGAGATAGGATTTACATTTACAATTACGGCATTTGGCAGACGCTCTTATCCAGAGCGACTTACAACAGTGCTTTATTTCCACATTAGATCATCATCTTGGTAACCAGCACAGATCAGTAACTGCTGATTAGCTCGTACCACCTAAGTAACAGACTAAGAGCCCTTGTAACAAGTATACACCATACACTTTTTTTTTTTTTTAAGGAAAGGAGGAGCAGGGGTGGGAGAGTAGGAAAGAGAGTAGAGGTTTTTAGGAAAGAAGGAGTAAGGGTAGTAGGAGTAAGAAGGAGAAGTGGATGGTTTGGGAGGGATTAGTCCCTCAGAAATTCCGTGAACAGGTGGGTCTTTAATCTATGTTTGAAGACAGCGAGGGACTCAGCAGTTCTGACCATCGGGGGAGTTCATTCCACCACTGAGGGGCCAGAACTGAGAAGAGTCTTGATGCTTGTCTTCCTCTGGATTTAATTGCAAAACATGCATAGAGCATTGTATAAACAAATAGTCAAAAGAAAGTACAATTTCACTAATTTTCTTGTAGAAACACTTCTCAAAAGATGTATGTTGAAAAAATTTTTTAGGGAGGGTGGGGTAATGGTGTGCTTAACTTAAGTCCAAAAACACGTAAAATACCATAACTTGGTCTTGGACATGGATTGGTTCTGCTAGATGTCTAATACCCTCCCCTAGACACTTACAGTAAGCTTGTATTAAAAATAAAATTGTATCTTAAGCAATTTTGATGTAGGACAGTCAGCACTCCAAAGACCAAACACTCACATTTTTTTTTCTTCTTTCAATACAGAATGCATTCAGTTCACAGCTGCCAAAATTTTTCATGCACTTACTGTCATCAACCTCAAACAAAAACTGGGATAAACTCTTTATGCTATGTATTAATGTTGTTTTGGTTACTATTATTATTTTAAAAGCAGACACTTGTAGATCTTCCTTATTATCCTATATCAGTGCATATCTTCCTTTGCAAGGCCACTCAGGTTCCTCTTCAGTTCCTCCGCAGTCTGTTTAGATTCAGGGATTATGGTAAGCTGATCATAGTTCACCATAATCACCATGATAACATAATGACCAGCTCTGCAGTGGATGTGCAGAGGCTGATGTTGGCTTGGTGTGTGCAAGTCTACATTCCTTCAGTTGTGTTATTGAGGTAAGAGGCAATGGTGTGTAGATTTCTTTAAGAGTGGTACTGGGTATGAATGAGCTATTATGTAGCATGGGGTATTTATTTGTTGTCGAATCTGAGAATGGATTTAGTTAAGGTCTAGAGGATTACATGACAAGGGATAACGATGTTCTTACTTGGAAGGGTAAACAAAAAATTTCAGGTATTGCTCAAATGTGAGAACAAATGACTGATGTGAAAACAGAAACAGAATTTTTTAGGAAGTCAGTGCACAGTGGTATTTTCCTTTTGTGGCCAGGAATATGTATTGTGCAAGTAATAGAAGCCTAAATGAATTTTCTTAATTGTTACAGATGGATCTGGAATTTCCCCATCTGAGATCATGGTGGGGTTCCTGAGCAAGACCCTTAACCCTGATTTGCTCCAGGGTCAGTCTATCTGCCTATCTTCCTTTTGTCTAAGTATTTATGTATCATTTAGATGGAGGGAGAGTCACGTAAAGGGTGGGCGGTGGAGGAGACAAAGTCCTTCTGGAAGAGATATTGCTGAGCCAGCGGATGAAGAGGCTTAGTGAAGACACTTTCTGACTGTGCAGGTTTAGCCTTCCTTACCTTCACCCTCCCTTTAATTCCCATTGACACACTAATGTAACAGTGGAGGTTGACTTATCACTATAGCGCCTGCAGCTCATGGGCTCCTAAAGGTTTTTATTTGCCCCCTTATGGAATTCTATAGCCATAACTGGTAGCTGATTTGTTATTCATAATGTCCTTCAATAGCTAGCCTAAAAAAGTGAAAGGGACTATTTTTTACTGTGAAACACAGCACAGCACACAGTGAACCACAACAAAATGCAACCTGTGCTTTTCACCCAGAGAGCAGCTATGCCCAGTGAGCAGTGATGGGGATGGTAACTTGCTCAAGGGGACCTTAGGGCAACCTACTAGTCTGGGATTTAAACCCACAACCTTTCAATCCTGGGGCCTAATAGCTAACCACTAGGCAACTAGTGTCCCTTTTTGTCCTTTTTGAGTTATATTCATATATCAAAAGCGAATAAGGAAGTAATTTACATTGTCGTTCTTCATTTGTTGAAGGTAACATTTGGGGAGCCCTGCATTATTTGTTTATTTGCCAGTTAAGCTGCTGGATCAATGTCCATCTAAAATAACTCAATGTTATTTGCTCTTTTGTTAGACTTCTCCTCACTGGTACATGTAACCTGAACCATGTACAGTAGTGGGAGGAGAACTTCGAGCATAGAAAGCAGGAGAACTTCGGTACCTATACAGGATGGGTTAAAAGCTAAGTTGGCCTCAGTCAGCAGCCCAAGCCTCAAGCCCAGATCCAACATAATGGTCATAACTAAGCCTGGTGGGGACGTTACCTGCTACCAGACACAGATTGCAAATGTAAGCGGATGTCACTCCTTCAGTTGTTTGAAATGCTTAGAACTTTTTTACTTTAAGGAGTTTAATTTTTAATTTGTTGAATTTTAACTGTTTATTTTTTTACTTTTAAGGGACAAATTTTACTTTTGTCATTTGGCCTGTTATAGTTTCAACACCTCATCCAATTTTTTATTTCTTTCGCATTTTGTATAATTACTTTTTTTGCCCCAGGTGGTTCTCCCTGATGGCGAATCCCTGCCTGATGCAAGAGTCACTGGCAGCCCCCTCCCTCTGCCGGACATCACTGGGAACCCAAGCTCTAAGTTATGTGCCCCCATACGCCGTCACAAGAGTACCACTGACCTGCCTTACAGCCTGCCACGTGGCTATGTGCACAACCAGAGGACCAGCATCTGCACCCCTACTGCGGCCGAGCTTGCCCTGCTGAGGCGTTGCTCACTGCTTGATTCCGCTGGTCATCCCCGCTGTTGCCATGCCCTCAGTGTGCCAAACATGGCTAGCCCAAACACAAGCCCTTTGCACAGCAGCGCGACCACCCCCACCCGCAGTGCCCTTTGCACCCCAGTGCAGGAGCTGCAGGGCAATGTCAAAGCACGCAACAAGCTGGTGGAAACTGAGAATGCACAGACACCCACATGCACACCAGAGGAGCGAGACCAGCGACGCTACGTCTCCAAAGATGGCAAGTGCCGTGTGGACTTGGCACACATGGCAGAAAGAGAGCGCTTTCTGGCTGACATGTTCACCTCCTTTGTGGACCTTCAGTACCGGTGGTTTCTCTTTGTCTTCATGATGTGTTATGCTGTTACCTGGTTCATCTTTGCAGGGCTCTATACACTGAACGCCTTCCTGCGTGGAGACCTTCCTCCTAGTGACATCTCTGTGGAGCATGAGGTATGCTACCACAATGTGGATGGCTTCGTATCAGCTTTGCTTTTCTCTGTGGAGACCCAAAGGACCATTGGTTATGGTTCACGAACTGTCTCCCCGAGCTGCCGGGAGGGTGTCCTCTTGGTCATGGCACAGTGCATTGTGGGCTCCATGATTGATGCCCTAATGGTGGGCTGCATGTTCGTCAAGATCTCAAGGCCTAAGAAACGTGCTGAAACCCTCCTCTTCAGCCGCACCTGTGTGGTGGCCAATCGAGATGACCAGCTTTGCCTAATGTTCCGTTTGGGAGACCTGCGTGAGAGCCACATGGTGGACGCCAAAGTGCGTGCCAAGCTCATCAAGTCAAGGCAAACATCAGAAGGGGAGTTTCTCCCACTCCAGCAGTCAGAAATTGACTTGGGCTACGAGACAGGTTCAGATCGCTTGTTCCTGGTGGAGCCACAGGTCATCCAGCACACTATAGACCCAAACAGCCCCTTCTGGGAGTTGAGTCCTGAGCAGCTGCGAAAGCAACAGTTTGAGATCATTGTCATCCTGGAGGGTATTGTGGAGGCCACAGGTGCATGCAGCTACAAGCTCATAAAGCACAGCTTCCCAATCCTGGTGCTGGAATAGACTCTTGCCTGTATTTTCCAAGAAACGTAGCTTAGTAACTGGATCAGAAACAGAGATAACATACAAAATGGGAAGGGCAGAGGTTACTCCAGGACCTGGCTGAGGAAACACTGCCTTAGAGAAGGCTTTTTACGAATAGGAAACAGATATAACACTATCTACAAAAACAACAACTAAAGGAAGGAAAGACACCCAAGGGTTATGGCTCCCAAAAACAGATTTAGCAATTGTTTACTACACCAGTTTGGCCACTATTTGCTTTCTTTCCTTCCTTCTGTTGTATTTTCTGAATAGTTAAGTAGTTCCAAAGTATTTCTTGGCTTTCCTGAATGAATCTATAATCATATATTAAGTAGTGTCCCTGACCTCTTTGCTCTTGATGTTTCAGGAATGATGTGCCAGGCAAAGACATCTTACATTGAGACAGAGATTGAGTGGGGAGCACGTTTCGAGCCGTGTATGACCATGGAGAAAGGTGCATTCCGAGTGGACTTGCGGCGTTTTCACAGCACTTACCCAGTACCTCTTCTTCTATGTAGCGCACTTGAAGCTCAGCAGCTACAGATGATACAAGCGGGGCTCGAACTGCCTGGGTCTCCCAAAGGAAGTGAGGAGTGCATGATTGACGAGGAAGAACAAGAAGATGCCCCTCGGCCACAGGGTGTTTACACTATTGAGAACATTCAAGAGTTAAATGAATCTGATTCCCACTAGCTTGATGTTTCTAGATATCAAAGGAGATCTCGAATGGTATACAGTCAGCTGCTACATAAGGTCCAATATTAGCAGTCATGCACTTATTTATGTACAGCTGTGTGAATTTATACATATAAATGATCCTGTGCATGTTGTTTTGTGCTATGTACACAAACTTTGCTGTGTGTTTCCATTGACTCACTTTATAACTGGCTGTGTATGGTGTCTGACCATTTTGTAAATCTATGCATACATGGCGAGGCAGCGGTGGCCTAGTGGTTAGGGAGTTGGCCACAGGATTGGAAGATTGCAGGTTCAAACACCATAGCAGTAGTTTTCCCTGAGGTACCCTTGAGCAAGGTACCGTCCCCATCACTGCTCCCTGGGGGCTTTTATAGCTGCCCCCCTGCTGCATGGTGTGTATTTGTGTGCTTGGGTTAAATGCAGTGGTCCAGTTTGGTTGTGGTTCACTGTGTGCTGTGCTGTGCTGTGCTGTGTCCTCACAATGACAAGAATTTCACGAAAAGAAATTTCACCAAAAAAAATTCTACTTTAAGCTTCTTCTAGATTTGTATTTTAATAACAATAAAAGTTAAAATTATGATAATTAATGTCAAATATCTCATAAAAAAAGTGGGTGACCTTTTTTTTTTTTACAGAGTCAGCAGTTCTAAAAAGGCTGATGTGCATTACTGCAGGGATGACTGAGGAAATGGAAGCAGGATGTGTTCCGAAACAGAACTGGACCTTAAAATAATGAAACAAAACACAAACGATGAACATACACAAGAAGGGTCATAAAAATGCAGGACAAAACAGACAGGTCAGACAGGTACAAGGGCTTAGCATGGTACAGGTAACAGAGACAAGGTAGTAAGATTGGCTGAAACACAAAGAGGACATAGATGAGACACGAGAATGTAAAAAAAATTTTTAAAAAGGGACAAGGAGAAGGCAAAACATTGCAGTCATGAACAGCACTATATATCACATGTCTTGCAACCTGATGAAAACCCGTCTTTTGTTAATCATCCTCCTATAAATAACTATAGAGAAGTGCCACCTCCTGTTAAAGATAGCATGTTCTCTTTGGATAGACTTGTTCTAAAATTGTACATTTTCATACTTGTGACTTTTTTCCTTTGCAAAGTTGGATGTGCTGCATCTGAATTTTAATTAAAGACCTCTCCATGCTTCTTGAATGATCTGAATATTTCTGTACATTACTACTCTCCATTTCCCCCCTCTCGGTTGTAGAGTTTGCATTTTGTTGTGGTTCAAGAGCTGTGTAATCACGGTGGCGGTCACTTTCACTTTCACTTAATAGCTATTCACACACAACTGAAGATGTGAGGTTGATTTTTTGTTTGACCCCAATACCTCCATGCTTTATAGAATCTCTCTGGGGGGATATTTGGGACATGTCTAACTTTTAAGAAGTTACTGAGATAACATAAAGTGATGTCTGCTGCCACCTGCTGCTCTTTGGTAAATTCTAAATCTAGATCTTTTTTTTTTTTTTTCATTAGAATCTTCTGTTCAGTCCATTTCTCTTATGCAGATCCAGAATTCAGAAAGTAGATTAATAATGTGCTCCATATGAATATTCCTGGGCTTTTACATGGTTTACAAGTGAATTTAGATTTATTTACGATAAACAAATGGTAATAAAGTAATAGAATCATTTAAATAAAAACAACTTACAAACTGACCAGTTTAAACAAATCATGCAGGAATGGGTTTGTTCATGAGAAAACATATGCTCTGGGAGTGTTTCCTTTACAGAAATTAATATTTGAGTGAAATCGTTAAATTAATATTTGGAAGAAGATGTGAAAGTTAGATTCTTGGATGAATCATAAAGCTACTGAGCAGACAAGTTAAGGCTGATCTTACTTACTGTCTCACCCTCCACCTGGCCCTTTCTCATCTGGACTGAAAGGACAGTTATGTCAGAATGCTGCTCATCAACTACAGTTCAGCATTCAACACCCATCTGAGTGAGAAGCTGAGGCTGCTGGGCCTGAACACCTCCCTCTGTAACTGGATCCTGGACTTCCTGACTGGGAGACCCCAGTCAGTCAGGATCAGTAGCAGCACCTCCAACACCATCACGCTGAGCACAGGAGCCCCCCAGGGCTGTGTGATGACCCACGACTGTGCAGCCAAGCACAGCTCCAACCACATCATCAAATTTGCTGATGTGCCCAACTGTGGTGGGTTTGATCAGCGGTGGAGACGAGGCGGCATACAGAGAGGAGATAGAACATCTGACGGACTGGTGTAGAATCAACAACCTGTCTCTGAATGTCGACAAGACTAAAGAGATGGTTATTGACTTCAGGAGACCATGTCGGGACCACGCTCCACTGAACATCAACACATCACCTGTGGAGGTCCAGAGCACCAAGTTTCTTGATGTTCACATAACCAACAACCCCACATGGACCCTCAACACCTGCTCCATCACGAAGAAAGCCCAGCAGCGTCTCTACTTCCTCCGTAGACTGAGGAAAGCCCATCTCCCGCCTTCCATTCTGACCATCTTCTACAGAGGAACCATCGAGAGCATCCTGAGCAGCTGCATTACTGCCTGGTACGGGAACTGCAACGTCTCAGACTGGAAGTCCCTACAACGGGTAGTGAGAACTGCTGAGAAGATCATCGGGGTCTCTCTGCCCTCTGTTCAGGACATCTTCACCAATCGCTGCATCCGCAAAGCAACCAGCAACTCTTCTCCCTCCTGCCATCCAGGAAAAGGTTCCGCAGCATACGGGCCTCTACTTCCAGGATGGGAAATAGTTACTTTCCGCTGGCAACCAGACTTTTAAACCACTAATGTCTCCTCATTCCATCACTATCTATTTATTTTTTGTTGCACTCTGCACTTTAACGATAACGCTGCTCCACCACACTGTTACACTGCCAAACAACCTGGGCTGCTTTGTTCTATAACACTGCAGCCCTCTTACGGATGAATGTACTGTCTGCTGTGCTGTCTGTTGTTGTCTGTTGTCTGCACTTGTTGCCTGGTCTTGTGTTTTATATTGTGTCTTCTGTTGTCTTGTGTCTTGTGAGTAGCACCAGGGTCCTGGAGGAACGTTATTTCATTTCACTATGTTCTGTGTATATGGCTGAAATGACAGTGACGGGGAAAAATCTTGTATTAGCAAAAGTACACATTGTACTCCGTGATCTGTGTGTAAGTGATAGACAAAGGTGTATGACAAATGCCTGTATATTGGTGCACAGCTGTTAAGGGTTTGAAAAGGTGTTAGAGGAAACTTTGCAAGCTGTGACCTTAGATCGAGATGGGCTGAACAGACGTGTGAATGTGATAAGATGATCTTTTGCTTACTGAATCATCATAGTCTAAAAAACAGACAAGGGTCAAGTGAGGGCATGCCTCAGAGGGGTCATGCTCATTTGCCCAAATTATGTTTAATTTTAATTGACTACTCTTGTCATTGTGAGAACACAGCACAGCAAACCACAATGAAATTGGACCTCTGCATTTAACCCATGCAGCAGGGGGCAGCTATGAAAGCGCAAGGAAGCAGTGACAGGGACAAGGGACTTGCTCAAGGGTACCTCAGGGCAACCTACTGGTAAGGGGTTTGAACTCCCTAACCACTAGGCACCGCTGCCCTATGTGATATCATTTTAATAAATGTTTTTAATAAAACATTTTATCCTTTTACTTCTTACTGCTCTTGGCTGTTAATTGCTAGGTGGAAGCAGTAGACAAACATCAGGACTTCTGAAATAATGTTCTTTGGACAGATGAGTCTAAAATTGAATTGTTTGGACACCAGAACAGAGGACATTAAAGCTGAAGCAGAACTGGACCCTGCAACATGACAATGACCCAAAAAGATACCAGTAAATCCACCAAGGACTGGCTGAAAACAAAGAAATGGAGAATCCTGGAGTGGCCGAGTCAAAGCTCAGATCTTAATTCCATTGAGATGCTGTGGGGTGACTTGAAATGGGCTGTACATGCAAGAAACCTCTCAAACATCTCACAGCTTAAAGAATTCTGCATTGAGGAGTGGATCAAACTCTCCTCAGAGACTGGTAGATGCTACAAGAAGCTTCTCACTGCGGTTATTTCAGCCAAAGGGGGAACAATAGCTATTAGGGGGTAGGGTGTCCTAACTTTTTCCCCATTTAGAATACAAATTTATGTTGATATCTTTTGTTTAATGAATAAATAAAGGTTGCTGTTTACCTGCAATTAAATCATGTTATTTTTCCAGAGATAAATAAAAACAAGATTAGACATCAATGTGTGAACATTTCTTAATAAAAACTGAATATTTAATGGGGTGTCCTAATTTTTTCACATGACTGTATGTGTGAATTGATCAAGCAGAAAATGACTTCTGACTTGAGCCATGAAGCAGGTGATGCCGAGTGCTGAATGATTGAATCCTTCTATCCAGACACCTTTCTTTTGGCACTTTGCAGACAAAATAGAAACATATAAACTGAAGACGTAATATAAAACACAAAAGCTCTAACAGTGAATATTTACACATGGGATTACATAAAGCAGGATCTCTTATAGAAGGTTTCCCATAAATACTGATAGTAATAAGGTCATTAAATCAACTTTTGCTGATGTGCTGGAGTTTCATCACTAGAGGGAGCCAAAGATCATTTGATGAGCCCCTCCAGTGTTGCAGTGCTAAGTCCCAGAAAAAGACTTAAAGTAAATTTAGCCCAAGTTTATGAGGATTTAAAACAAAGAATACACTCATAGACACATATTAGCTCTTAACAAACTGAATACCTAAACACCTCACCTGTAATCCTGCACTATTAGAGTATGGTCTGGAAAAATAATCTGAATTTTATAACATACCTTCCCAAAAAGTCCATAAAGTACTTTCTTTGGCATATTTATCTTTATCTGGTGTTTTTGATTTTATTTTCATTTTTAGTTTTATATTCTTTGTGTCTACTCTTGTCAGTCTTCTTTGTGCAGATGTAACATAAGCACATTTCCTCAGGATCATTGAAGCTTTTCTGATTCTGATTAAAATCCGATTTACACAAGTCTCACAATCCACCAGTCTGTTTCATGACCGAACAATTTTCATTTTTATACTGGCATTCAGTCTAGCAAGAGCTAAACAATTAGTTCAACTTCTCTTGGGTCATTCGCAAACCCAGATACAGTCAGACAGGTGTACTTACAACAGTCATTTAAAACAATGAACTTTAGGAGTATGTTATGGCAGTTTAGCAAAAATGGGATCATCTGAATGAAAGCAGAATCCAAAATGAATCCAAATCCTTTATCCCAACCAGCCAATCAGCTTATTAATTAAGTTGGCTTATTTAGTTTTGCTTTTATGTCTGATACCTAACAGTGAAGCATTTATTGGCACCTTTCAAATGAACAGCATTCAGATGTCTGAAATCAAACAAGTCTTTGATGATTATTCGTTACAAAGTTGAAACTGATTTCTTAACATGGATCCTGCTGTTTAAGATGAGCTGTATTGAGGTTGAAACATTATTCACTATAAAGTATAAACTATATAGCTATATGATTGTAGATGTTAAAGGTCTTTGTTAAACTTCTGAAAAGCAAGCAAAAAATTCATAAATCATCATTTAAGATATAAATCCATGAATGCCAATATGGAACTTTACACTACACCGTCACAAGCCAGTAACTAGATTATACCGTCCTCCAGTTCTATAGAGGACAGTGCTCACAAGCAGATTTTTCTATTATTTGTGAATACATTTCAATCGGATTGAGATAATTAACACAGCAAAGGTAAAACTGCAGATGAAGATCCACAGGACTGCCCTACCGTTACATCACAGGCAAACCAAATGTTGACGAGGAGGGCAGGGCGTTGAGATAAGACCAGATCTTTTTAATATTATTCTGCTGACTTGAACTTTTTTCTTCTGCTGACCTTGAACAAATGATACTGTCACATTTTACTTATTTCTTATTTGACTTATTTCATCTAACGCATGTAAAGGGGTTTTATTTTTTCTTCTGAGTCATAAAAAAACACATTTTATTTTGCCGTTTGGTCGTGCAATTAACAGTTGGTAATTTGGGAATATGTGTAAACAATAAAGGAACAATCTTGCAAAACTACATAGATCTGTGAATAAAACGGCAGCCTTTTTTGTCAGGAAACATTTATTGTTTTAGTACTTATTCTAACATAAAAAGTATAAAAACAATATATGAATTGATATTATAAATGCTGTTTAAATATATATTTTATTTGTTATATTTTTTCACCATCTGATATACCCTTCCAATAGATTATGATGCAAATCTTTTCTTTAAAAAAAAAAAACATTAAATTTAAAAGTATTTAAATTTCTTTAAGCCAGCACTTTGTGTGCCATGTCTGCCATCCGTGTGTTTGTTAACTTTAAAAACAAGAGCAAAGTTGAATACACATTCAGAGAGCGGCGTGTGCTTAGTACTGTGGTGATGCAACACGGCAAACTGTGAAATAGCACAATGCCACTTGCCTAGAGATCTGAATATATATATATGCATATATGTGTGTGTGTGTGTGTGTGTGTGTGTGTTTTGTTTTTCATGCTGTGACATCATTATGCCTCAGTGTCATACTTGCATAAGCTGGAAGCACTTATTTTTTATTCACTGTGTGATTGTGAATTGAGTTTTGAACGTTTTGAAGATATTTTCAGCAGCGCAAACATCTTTTTTCCTGCACAGTTATCATTTTAGAGATGCTTGTTTGCTTCTTTGTTTGTTTATTAGGGGGGTGATCATTCATTTTTGCTCGTTATGAAATGTTTTAACAGACTGTCTCTGTGCTATTATTGGGTGAATTTACACTTTGTAGCTGGTTAAGGGACTCCCCTCTCCGTTGCTTCATTCCATGGTTAAAGTCCAGCAAAAAAAAAAAAAAAAAAAAAAGACACAGTGGCACAATGAAGAATGAAATCCTCGGTTATACAGAACAGAAAAACAATTTTGAAAACAATCATGAATTAACGGGAGGGAAAGAAAGATGGTTAAAAAAAAATACAGAAAAAAGTAATAAATAACTAAACAAATATGGATATTAACAATTATTAACAGCTTAAGTGCTTCTTGGCAACATTCAGCAAGGTTAATGAACCTTCAAGCATTTAAAAGTCGAGCTGGTTTTAGAAATAGTCAGTCAGTGGCAAGAGGTCAGGCTGTCTCTCTGAACCGCAGGCATGATTGCCCAAATACTGGGACTCCTCTATGCAATGGCACAGGTTCTAGTGCCATCCCTTCCTCCGGCTCCTCTGTCCAATCAACAACTCCTAGCTGATGATAAGGTAAGTCATGAAGGCCTTCTTTTATAAATGCATGATTATAAGGACATCAACATACACTGAACAGAGAGCACGGCTGTTGTTTATTTCAGTGCTGTCTTCCGTGGAGTCTTTATGTTGTTTAAATGATTACATTAGTTGAACTTATTACTGATCTCTTTTCTAATTTTTTTTAAATTGGGTTTGTATAATTATTAAATATGAACATATCACTCATACAGTGACTTGCTGATTCCGTAATATCTTAATATCTTAATAATATAAATACTTTGTATGAGCTGGAAGCATTTATTTGTTATTCGTTGTGTTGTACTGTATTGATTGAAGGTTTTATAATATTCTCAGAAGCTCAAACACTTCTAAATCAATGAAAAAAGTAGTGTTATTGTTTTAACACTTGGTTTATAATAGTGTTTTTAAATAATATTACAATTTCTCATGTGCAGTACATGGGAAAATGGTACTTCATTGGAGTTGCCTCATGGGATGAAGAGGACATTGGATCATTTAAGAACATAGATAGCTCTGTTACTGAATGGCGCAAGATTAACAATAACACTATGGTTATGACTGCAGCCATTAGCGAGTAAGTGTCGGAACAATTCACTTCAACCACTTAAGAATTTGACTTAACCTGTATCACACTTGCAAACAAAGTTGTCACATTTTATTACAGGAATAATGAGTGTAAGATGATGTCCTGGACTTATACGGCTGACCCAGACTTTGATCCCATCATGGAAGAGGGGGGTAGGGTTCTAGATTCATCAGTAAAAAGACTCATGAAGGAGGTCACTCCTTCACTGACTCTGTGAAATATTTCTCTCCTTGACTTGACACTGTTCATCCGTTATCACCATATTACTTTATCAATGGGTCCACCTGTCATGAGTTTCTTTCACTTGAAAATAATATGCAAAAAAAAAACTGTTTTAAAATGTAAGAAAGTGGCTGATTTGTAAATACAAAGTTTTCTTTTGATATTTTTTGTTTAAATATGAATGATGAATTATGACTGTTTTTGGTTATCAGGGGTGCACATGTATAACTGGGCTAATTACGATACTTTTGCAGATAATTGGGGAATAGCAATCGATGGAAAATGGGTTAAATGCCCTTCATGCCTGCTAATGGTGAAGTATCATTTCGAAGATGCAATTCTCAGAATCATGCTATTTGGTCAGTAAAATATTTGTGAGCTTTTTTTTTTATTTTTCAAAAACCTTAACTGTAGCTTTATTTATTTCAGTGTATTAAAATCATATATATATATATTTATTTATTTATTTTTGCAAATGCCATGAAATGTTACATTTGTCCTTTTATGACCATGTAAATCACATGAATCTAATTTCCTTTTTGTGTTCAAAGCACGAAGCCAGGACTCCAGAGCTGAGCTGGTGAAAGCTTTTAAGTCTAAGATGAAACGTTCGTTTATCATTTCCGATTTTGTCATACCACCTCAGAATAAAGGTGAGCCAGAACATGCTAATTTCTTTATTATCTCCTCTTTTTCATTTAAAAAATGTCAAGAAAAAAGCAGAAAATACACTTTAAACCATTAAACCATTTTAAAAACATTGACCTACTTTATAAGACATTAACACAATAACCGCCCACACTTAGTTGGTTGGGGAAATGTAAAAAGAGATTCATTTGAGGAATAACTGGCTAATAGATAAGTAATTAAGTAAGTAAGTAAGTAAATAAATAAATAAATAAATAAATAACAGAAAATTAAATCCAACAAATTATTAAATAATGGATGAGTGGGTAAAAAATATTGGCAGTTCCATGGAGCTATGATTCAATAAAAAAAAGAAGAAGAAAGAAATTAAAATAACAGGGAAAATTTTAAATACTTTTAAATGTATTTTTATGAGTGTGCATAGTGTAGGGCTCTTAAGGCTACATGACACCTACAAGCATTATGTTAGATTTTTGCAGATCTCATAAAGCTTAATGGAGATTAGCCCACAATACAGTGTTACTAAACTCTTTGGAGGTGTTAACAGGCATGGAAAAACATCTCTGTGGTCTTTGAAAAACTGAAAGCATCTCTCTAGAATATGAATCATAGCTGTTGTAGCTGCAGTGTGATTTTCAGTATGTTTTATGTGACTCTCTCACGTAGAAGAATGAATCACTTGTGCCTTGTGGCTTAACAGTTTTAATTTCTTTTTTATACATGCTGCATATTGTTATTTCTAAGAGATAAACTCACTGACATAAAAATAAATACCTGTGGTTTCAGAGTTCTGTAATCTGGAAGAATCTTCATGAGCAGGTAAAATCAGTAGTTTTCAAATCATAGTGTGAAATATTCTTATGCTTTTTCCAACTAATTTAGCAACTGAGTTGTAATTGTTCCAGAAATGCTGCATTTCCAGTAAGCCCTGGAAAATCACACTTTAGTCATGTTTGCAGCAACAAAGAGAGACCCCAACTGCAAGTGGATGCTAACATCAGGCTGACACAGCAGACAAAAGATCCATCATTGAAGCTCCAGAGCTCTTATGTTCACTTTATAATCAATTAAATCAGATGTACATTCAGTCCTTAAATAAAATAAATAAAATCTGTGGCAAACTAATGACTGATCTGGTCAGTGAGGTTTTCAGTAGTTTCACTTCAGTACATGGATCCCCATTAAGGCCAGCTCCAGTGTTTATGACTGATGTGGAGAAACAAAGATGAGGTATTTGTTATTCTCACTTCAGTCTGCAACATATGCAGATTTCTTTGCCCAAGTCCTGAAAGTCCTGCATATGTAAAATATAGCACAATGACATGGGAACAACTGAACAAAGGTTATTTTATGTTGAGTCCTAAACCGTTCCCCACATAGGTCTTAATCTTAAGACTTAATATTGAGTAATTTCTGTTTGTACCAAAATAGTAAAGTTGTAAAACTTACAGCTAAGCTTCCCCCATATATTCCCCCACATTCTCAAATTGGGCTGTGTTACAGACAAAGGGTTCTCAGGGTTCATTTCATGGAAAACAAAAATCTCACTTCCCTAAAATAGAATTTTATAGTATCAGTTCAAAGCACTGCTAAAGTTTCATAACATACCATTTGCTCCCTGGTTCAGTTCAATTATAGGAACAAAGCTACAAAACATCCCATTTGGAATGTACTGTATTGTTTTTGACGATGTCATCAAAACCCATGCATTTACATACAGTACTGTGCAAAAGTTTTAGGCAGGTGTGGAAAAAATGCTGTAAACAAAGAATGCTTTCAGAAATAGAAATAATGATTGTTTATTTTTATCAATTTACAAAATGCAAAGTGAGCGAACAAAAGAAAAATCTAAATCACATCAATATCTGGTGTTTCTACCTTTTGCCTTCAAACCAGCATCAGTTCTTCTGGCCTCCACAGAGCCCTGATCTCAACATCATCCAGTGGGTCTGGATTACATGAAGAGACAGAAGGATGTGAGGAAGCCTACATCCACAGAAGATCTGTGGTTAGTTCTCCAAGATGTTTGGAACAACCGACCAGCGGAGTTCCTTCAAAAACTGTGTGCAAGTGTACCTAGAAGAATGTGATGCTGTTTTGAAGGCAAAGGGTGGTCACACCAGATATTGATTTGATTTAGATTTCTCTTTTGTTCATTCACTGCATTTTGTTGATTGATGAAAATAAATGATTAACACTTCCATTTCTGAAAGCATTCTTCGTTTACAGTATTTTTTCCACACCTACCTAAAACTTTTGCACAGTACTGTATATTTATTTATTTGCCCTACAATAGTTTAGCACCAACCATTTACATTTAAATAGCGTTTTTCCAGCTGGAATAAAACACAAAACGGAGTAGTTGATCAGAACAGAGGTCATTTGCATATATCAGAAGGGCAGCAGTAGACTGACTGTTAACCGTGGCAAATTTTGCATCTTCGTGCCTTTTCTAATTGGACTAATTGGACAAAGAAAGCCATGTCCACCATGGGGCAAGTCAAAATTTGTTCTGTCTCCCGCTGTGTCCTACTTCACACTGTGGTACACTGCCTTTACAAAAAAAGATGGTGGAATTGCATCTTGTGGATGCATTTCATAAATATTATATAATATGTAGAACATGTGCTTCAAATGAATGCAGGACTCCATCGTAAAATAACTCTCCTTAAAATCATAATGAATGAAATAAGCTTGCTTTCTTTATTTTAAAAGATAAAGAAAGGCTGGGAAAAGGGAACACAAACCTGATTAGATAGACACATACAGCTGAGGCCAAAATTATTAGCCCCCCCCAGGAATTATGGAACATTTTTCAAAACTTCTTCCCAATGTTTGCAGCACTGATGAAACTTGATATAAGCAAACATTCACCAGTGCTATTTAGTAGCTTTTGGTACATTTTGTAATATAAAATACATTTTTAGGCTTACTTTATATCAAATATAGTAGAAAATGTGGTGGTCAAAAATATTAGCCCCATGTGAATGTTTGCTTTTAAAACACACCTACAGTAACGAACCAATCAGCTTTGAAACCACACCTGTGCAGTCAATTGGCTTCCTAACAACATTCAATCAGCATAAAAAGACTCCAAGGAACAGGGCACTTGAACACATGAGTAGGATTACTGTTACTCACCATGCCAAAGACAAAGGAAATCAGTCTGGAGCGCAGAAAGAAGATAGTAGAGGCTCATGATAAGGGGGGAAGGCTACACTGCCATTTCCAAGTGATTCACAGTGTCTGCTGTACGTTGCATCATTGCCAAGTACAAGGAGACAAAATCTGTAAGAAACAAACCTGGCCGTGGCCGTAAGCACAAGATTTCAAGAACTCTGGAGAGGAAAATAGTCAGAGATGTCAGCAAGGAGCCCCGGACATCTGCCAATATGATTGTCGCTCACCTGGCCTCTTCTGGAGTTGATGTTTCAAGGAACACAGTTGTGAGGGCTCTTCATCTTGGTGGGCTTCAGGGCCATCATCCCAGAAGATCCCCTTTACTCAAAGAGTGGCACATCACAGCCCGACTGAGGTTTGCCCGTGAACATTTGAAAGGTAAAGATGAGTTTTAGAAGTCTGTGCTTTGGTCTGATGAGACTAAACTGGAACTGTTTGGGCACATGGATGTTGCTTATGTTTGGCGAAGAAAGGGAGAGGCCTTCAACCCTAGGAACACAGTTCCCACAGTTAAACGTGGTGGGAGCATCATGCTGTGGGGCTGTTTTGCAGCCTCAGCCACAGGGAGCCTTTTTCAGGTGCATGGCAGCATGAAAAAAGAAAATTATTTTGACATTTTGAGGGAGAATATGCAGAAATCTGCTCGTAGTCTAGGCTTAGGTCGTAGCTGGGTCTTCCAACAAGACAATGACCCAAAGCATACATCGAAATTAGTCCAACAGTTCCTCAAGGATACCAAAACCAAGATCCTGGAGTGGCCGGCACAGAGCCCAGACCTCAATCCTATTGAGAATCGGTGGCGGGTGCTTAGAGTGAATGTCCATGCTCGGAAACCATGCAATTTGGACCAGCTAGAACAATTTGCAATGGAAGAATGAGCCAAAATCCATCAGGAGACCTTTGCCAAGCTAATAAAGAACTACTCTAACAGATTGTTGTCAGTTGTGGCTCAGAAAGGGTGCACTATTGACTATTAATGGCCAGGGGGCTAATAATTTTGGATGTTTTTGCCCTTTCTTGTTTCAACTGGGTGTATCAATAAAATATCCTAATTAAACTTAGTGGACATTGCTTTTTAGAGTGTATTTGTTTCCAAAAAATTCGTACTATATAAATATAATGTTAAAAAGAACTTCCACATACAAATAGTATATACTATGCATTGCACAAAATACACAGGATGAGGCAGACAGCGAAGTGTGGTGAAATATATTTACAGAAGGTACATATAATCAAAACAAGTAAATAAAAACAGGTGAAGGTCAGGAGAAAGGCTCATTCAAGAGCCTGATGGTGACTTTGAGAAAAGACCTCAAATCGTGTTCTCTTTGGGATAATTATTTCAAAAGAGTCCAGATGATTTCTGAGTACTGAGGCAACCTTCCTTATGAATGTGTTGGAAGTTGGAGGCCCTTCTTGTGACATTGCTCAAACACAGCACTGAAAACAGGCCCAGCTCTCGCAGACTGCTAGCATAACACTGCTGTAGCAGAACATTTCAAAGGACCTGCATTTTTGAACAGGCTCTCTGTTTTTACTATCAATCTGTTGTCTATGTGTACTCCTAAGCTTCTGTACGTTTCCACAACTTCTGCATCCTCTCTTTCAATTGTGATAGAAGACAGTGGACATCTCTTTGGCTGTCCCAGGGTTGAGCTGCAGCTAGCTTTGAATGCTTCAACCAGTCAAAGTCATACACCAGGTTTATGCACTTCCCTTCCCAGATACAATCATGATCATGTCATTTGACAGTTTCTGCAGGGGTCAGTTGGCTGAGTTGTGTCTGTGTACAAGGTGTATAGGGAAGAAGACAGAACAGACTTGTGTGGGCCTCTGTGCCTATAAGGTTGCTCATTGATCCAGGACACAGTAGATGTTCCAACAGCATGAAATAGAGTTTCTCCTTCAAATAACCTGATCCTCACAGTACTGCTAGCCTTGTTCAGGTGTGAATACGCTCTGTCTAGGTGAAAAGCCACAACACCATCCCCTCCCATATGTTCACGGGAGGTAAACAGCAGAGGGCACAGCAGTGTCTTGACCATTGGCTTGACATGAGCCAGGATACCTTTCTAGTGTTTTCTTGATGTGAGATTTCAGTGATACTGGTCAATAGCAACTGAGGCCTGAATGTTGCCTTCCTAGGTACACTAACCAAGCATGACCTATTCTACGCTACTGGCATGCTTCTGTGGCTCAGGCTCATGTTCAACAGAATCCTTGCAGAATCTTTCAGCACTTTAGTGACGAACTGCAAACACTGTGTTTGAGTAATCAATTGCCGTTGAAGGGGTTATTCATGTTCAGGTGTTTATCATGCTCTTATTTGACTAGTGGTCAAAATGGAGATACACTTACCCACAGTGGGGAAATACATAGAGCATTTCATACCATGTGGTTAACCACATGAGGAATGTCAATAGCAATATGGTCTGGTCACATATCGACTTGTCTTTGGTGGATCTTCTCCCGCTCTTTCTCTTTCAGCCCCCTCCCCTACAAATGAAAACAGAAACAGACTCCCATAATACTTCAAAGCCTAGCTCTGAAAGGAGCACACAGCTTTGCAAAAGATTTCCCACTCAAACACTTTCTACCCACATCTTTTATAAACTTTCAGCCATCAGCAATGATTCATCAGGCCTCTACTTATCCTTGATAGCTGGTAGTGTTTAGAATTTTTCTCACTATGTTTTGTCTTTCTGCTATCAATGAGAGTAATTATTAAAAGAGAAACATTTGTGTCAGCTAAATGAAAGAAAACTGATTTTTGTCAGTGTTATCACTCTCAGGATTCCTTAATCCAAAATAAATCAACCTTATCAAGCAGATATCAGTTTCATTAGTGTTTCTCTTCAAAGGTCCCTGTTTGTCCTTTTTTCCTTCTTTATCCTCTGATTTAATTCCTAACGCATTAGATTTGAGGACACACAACTAGAAAATGAACACAAATCACAGAATTTTAAAAACCATAAGATGAGGTAAAGGACAAATATTTGATATCCTAATGTAATTTTTCTGTTATTTAACCTGAATCAATAGTTGTTGTTGTTTATTGCTATCATGATGACTTTTGTGAAGAGCATGGTGAAGGGACAGCACCACTGTCTTTGTACATGTGTAGGAGAGGTGTGTGGGTGCCTGTGGGTTGTCTTCACAGGAAAGTACAAGTGGGTTAACTGGGGATGTCCCATAAAATCAGCGTAGCATCCCAAGCAAAAACATTATGCACCATAACTCACTTGGAATGTGGCAGAATTCCATTCCATTTATTTAAGTAAATTTTACATACACAGCTAATCTTTCTCTTCTTCTTTTACTGGAACTGGATGCAGTTTGAAGAAAAGGAGAGTGCATGGATGAAGGTGATTCACTGTGCTGCTGTTTAATGTGGTGATCCCTATCATGGAAGACCTTCATTTCTTTGAAAACAGGCTGATGTAGCATATTGTTAAAGATGCACTCAGCACTGGATTCATCCCTGTTTTACTCAACATCTTCTGTACCACATTCATACAATAATGTCTCTCTCTGTGCTGGATTAATGTACTGGTTCTTGACTTGACTAGTCAATACAGTCCATACAAGTACATTTAAACTGCAAAACAGTCCATTTTGAGTAAAAAATAACATACTATAACATACAAAAATAACATAACCCACATATTCAGCATACATCACATTCATATTCTATTATACCTATAACTCTTTAGTTATATATATTATATATAGCTATAGCTCCTATATAGAAATAAATTAATAAGTGATTGTGATAAAAACAAATCACACTCAGTTATTCTAAACTTGGAAAGCAAAATAGAAGCACAACATTGGCTGAAGTGGATGACCATAAAGCTGAAAAGGGTATGCCCAGAGGAAACACACTTTTGTACTTTTATACAAAGTCCCCTTGTACAAGAGCGAAAGAATCAGTCTCACATAAGGAAGACACAACCGTAGACCCAGAACAGACTACAGGAAAAAGCAGAAGTCAAGAGGCCGTTATAATATAATTTCTACTAACCTGGTTTCCTACAACACCAGATTTAATGTGAGTGCAGGTTTCTGCAAAGAGAAAGAGACAGGGTGAGAGAGAGAGAGAGAGAGAGAGAAAGAGAGAGAGAGAGAGTGAGAGAGAGAAAGAGTATCTATAAACAGAGAATGAGGAAGGGGAAACCCTGAGGCAAGAGAAATGAGCTGGAAACCAGCGTCAGTTCACTTATCCTCACACTACAAAAACACTGAGGTGAGTGCAGTGTCTCGATCATCGGATTTTTACATTTTTTTGTGATAAAATTACTAAAATTAATTTATTAATCTAAAATGTATTCAATGTAAAGACCTTGCATGCAACTAATTCTAATCTTGCATTCAGGACTATTACTGATTGCATTTGAGAAGTATGTAAGGTGCTTGAGGTGGCCAGGTTTGAACCTCTCTGAATCTACTTCTACAGCTGCATGCAGACAGTATGCTGACATGATGATGACATGTAGGATTATATAACTTAGTTAAGCAGGTGTGAACAAATGTTAAATAGATGGAGTTTTATGGAAAACAGATTATGTAAAAGTGATATTATTTGAGGGAACAAAGTAGCATAATAGGTTTGCAATCTGAAAAATGTGTTCATATTACATTTATATCCTGGTCCAAAATTACAATGAGATATTGGGAAAAGCAATCAGATGCCATGACTAGCAATGTTACTTTGTGCTACTTGCTATATATTGCTATATATATATATATATATATATATATATATATAGCACATGCTATGGCAACAAATTATTACTCATCACAATTTTGGTACTTTCTGTTTCAAAAGTAAAGTAAAAAAATAGACTGAGCATGCTGAGCATGATTTAGTTCTGCTGTATGGTTTTATATGACCATTTGACTACATAAACAATGTTCATAAACAGAAAACATAACATTCTTGATCTGTCTTTCCACGTAAAATGTCTGGCTACTGGCTCCCTGATGAAATGCACTGGCATGCTCTTGCTAAGAGTAAGCCTGGGAATCCATGGCACTGTTTAGCAAAGCAGTTTTACATTTTACATCTTGTCTAGACATTGTGCATCTTGAAACTGGATAAAACTCCTACAGTGCTGAGAACTCAAGAACTTTGAGAAGCATTCCCTGAGACCTAGAATGGTATATCAGGTGCTGGTGCTGTGCTTTGTAATACTCTGTAGGATGTTTCGGTCACCTGTGGGTGAATTCTGTGTGGCTCAAAGGGAAATCACCATATAAAGGTGAAAACCAGTTACAGCAAGGTCTTGGCTTTTTTTGTTTCTTGCCATATTACAGCCCCACTTGAGCTCCACCTCAAACTGCCTCTATAAATTTCACTGGCCACTTACATAAAGACAGCTGATCTGGACTATCAGAGTTTATTAAATGTTCTCATTAAGGGAGGTGCTCCAAAGAACGATAAGGTATCTGTCAGTCTGTCTATGACAAGGTTAATTATTTACTGTTTTTAGTTAACAGTGTGTAACTTCTTTCCTAATCGCGTTCCCTATTAATTTAGTCAACAATGCACACTCCCGTCTCCACGAAGTTCAGCCTCTTGGTGGTCTGGTGTTGCCTGCTGACTGCCGCCGTCATGATTATGACCATAGTGCTCGCCTCAGGAATCAATAGCCCACACGACGGAAAGGAGGAAAGACCATCAGGTATGCTTAGATCAGATGCTCTAACACTGCACTTGTGTGATTTATATCTAATAGTTGAATGACCTCTAATCAGTGATTAATCAGCTAATATCATGCTGAGGGAATCCCTGTTAGAATAATCATTTGTTATAATACTGATCTTTATTTGACTGTGATGCACCAAATATGATATCTATCATTATGGTATTACATGTGACCTGACTGTTAAATGTCTTATTCTTAGGATTAAATCAATCTCTTCCTTCATCTGCATATTCTCATCAGGGTGAGTAGTGTCATTTAAGAAGCCACTGAGAAGACTGTACAACACAAATGACCATCAGTGAACTGCCATCATCAGGAGTTACAGATATAGTTCAGATAAGCAAAGCAGAAGCTCAGATTGATGTGAAGTCATGCACCAATTGCATAATTTGCTCATGCTTACCACACAGTTACATCATGGGCAACAATCCTTATGTTCCAGCTGAGACAGTAGCACAGGATGAGCTAGCACCTAAGTGTGGTATACTGGCCACTGAGTGAACAAAAACATTTTTAAAAACCTTTTGCAAATTAGTGTTAACATTCTGCTTTCGTTTACAGAACCTCTAATTGGTCAGACCTCGCCCAATCATATTCATCTTATCATAGGTAAGTTACCTTATTCTCTTTTTTTTATTCCCTACCCTTATATTTAACGAAAACAAAACTCCGGCCAGGGACTTTCAGTTGTAGATTATCTTGCTATTTTGGTTCTTTTTCTCTGTTTAATGAGGAAGTATCACTTAGCTACGGGTTCAGTACGGAGGGACTTAAAAATCAAGCAAACACAACTGGACGTAGAGAATGCACTTGTTCCTATTTTGCCTTCTGTAGAAAGTAATCATCAGAAAAGCCAGTGGAGTGAAGTGAGAAATAAGCAATTTACACTACACCAGGTTTTAAACTGAAACCATTTACTAACATACTACTGGGGTGGTGGCAGACCAACCAACTTACAACTGGGGTGGTGGTCTAGTGGTAGGATACTTGCCTATGGACCGATGGATTAAGAGGTTCCTGGTTTGAATCCCACCATGGCACTACCACCATTGGGTCCCTGAGCAAGACCCTTAACCCTGAATTGCTCCAGGACTGGAACTGTAAGTCGCTGTAATTAAGACATGGAAGTCGCTCTGGATAAGAGCATCCGCTAAACGCTGTAAATGTAAATGTTACTATGTCACTTCCTATTCCTTCTTTGTGACCACAAATGTCCAGCTTGAAAGCACATGTATGTACCTTTAAACAAAGGTAATAAGGTGCAGTTTAAGTCATTGGGCTTATCAGCAGTAAATGATAATACAATTCTGATAAACCAAGGCAGAAGATGTCCACTTCACGCATTAATGCCCAGAAGAGAATTAATCCTTAATTTCTGTGAATTGCTAAAAATGTGCAAACAAGCCCAGTGGTCTGCAGTAAACTCTCTGAAATTGACAATGGACTGCTTCCACCACATTTAGCAGCGTTGTGAATCATTGTGGAAAAAACACAACCACATGTATCTGAGGAGTTGGAGGGCGCTATTCCTTTAATGGTCTTTCCTCAAGTGATATCTGCTCCACTGCAGCAATGGAGTGGGTGTTTGCACAGCACTAGATGTGGTTTGGTTGATCACTTGGGCCTACACAAATGGAACAAAAAAATCCTGCAGAGGCCAAATGTTCCTATGTAAGTTGGTCGATAGCAGAATAGGCTATGCATGCATAGACCCCTTTCTCACATGAAGGTTAAGCATTTTGACTAAGATCTGCACTAATCTACAACCAGCTTTTTCCATTCATATACCTTTGACCATTAACCTCCATCTTCCAGATTTATGATCAGGCACACTTTGAAATTTGCAAGTCATGCAGTAAGGAGAGACGGGCCTACATTCACATTTAAGGGGTTAATAATAAGTTTATATCAGGTAAGCTATATATAGGACAGCATTCTGAGATTTATTACATAAAACTCATTTGCTGGATACACTAACCAGTGAAAAGAGAATGCTGTATCAATTCACAACCATTTTCATGATAGATTTTTTGAATGGGCCTGATTCTCAACAATTATATTTATAAAGCGTTAAATCATTAAATGAAAGCTTTGCAATAGGGTTAAAGCAGTAGAAGGAGTTTGTTAGTAAAACCATTATGTAGCTAAATATCAGCTGTTATAAACTACCCACCTTCCAAACCTCCAAGTTTCACTTGCCAGAAATGCTGCCTACTTTGTTTCTACAGTTTAATAGGCTCTGCCCAGGTGCCTGTAAACTTCAGTTAAGCCGCTAAGCCCCCTCTCTTTCTGCTGTAGTTGCATTTGCCCACCAGCCCATCCAGTAATGGAAAAGTCCATCATAAGACCAATGCTGAACACGTGGTGGATTATTCTCAGCATTGCTGTGACACTGATATGTTAATATAACTTCAGTGTGTGTGTTATACAGATATGAGTGTGCTATCCACTTCAGCAGACACGATTACCTCTTGGCCAGCTTGCAGGTGTTTAGATCTTTTTTTTTTTCTTTCTGTGCACAGTTTGATTTAGAAAACAGATTAGGCCTAACCTTACTTGATGTTAACTGATTTTTATGGTTTGTTTGGTAGAAAAAGACACTTCCTGGACGCAAAGCTTCTCTTGTTTCTGCAAGAACACTTCTCTTCACCTGAAGAATACTGGCTCAGTAGAAATCACAGTCACAGGATTCTACCACGTTTATGCCCAGGTCTCCTTCAGGCAGCAGGGGCAAAAAAGTGAAGGAAGTGTTGCTTTGATCACAAATGAGGGTGTGCAAGGCAAACGTGGCCGAAAACTCAGTGGGGCAGAAAAAAAAGAGTCAGGCATTGTGACCTTGTCCAATGTGATCCATCTAAGTGAGGGAGACAGCCTGCGTCTAAACATCAGTAAAAAAGAAGGCATGGTCTTATTAATGGAGGAATCAGACACATACTGGGGTCTCTTCTTACTTGCTAGGTTGTAGAGCAGATTCTTGTCTCATCACTTTTCAATTACGGAATATACAGCAACACCATGGCAACATATTCCACAGTCTAAACAGAATATTTTGTAATATATGTTAAGAATTTTACATTGCAGATGGATCAGTTTGAATGCTGTTCGTGCTCAGGTGGTGTTCCAGTAGTCGTAGTAGTCTCAAAGCTGTCACCACTGTTTTAGCATACAACAGAAAGATGTCTGAGTAGACAACAAACAGAAGCCTCATGAATTTACTGATCCTTCTATAGCTGCCTACAAAACGAAGAAACCTTGTGTGAAAGGAAGGCATTCAGCCTTGAGTTGAGTGAACGTCTAGAATCTTTGGGCAACACATTTACTACAGCTTGCTGAAGCAGAATCGTTCATCCAAGCTGAGATGAAAGACAATTCTGAGACACTGCATTTCACTTTACAACTTTGATTGACAGAAAAAAAGTAAAAACGTCTCTGCACTTTCCCAGTTTTTTTGATTGCTTGTATGTTTGTTTGCTCCTGTAATCTGTTGCCCTATGTGATTGTTCTCAGCCCTCAGTGATGTCAATATAAATTGAAACTGATACTGATGTTCTTTTCAGGTTTTCATTTCTAGTGATAGAATAGTGACATATTTGTACGAGAATCTTATTGTTAGGAGATTATTAGTAAATTAGTTATTTATGTGGCTTATTTAAGTGAATTAATGATTTTTTTTTTACTGTGGTGATGTGTTAATGTGATCCCAATATTGCATAGATTGTATATTTCAGTCTGTGTTAATATTAGGTAAAATTTTGCAATAAAAATGATAAACAACAGCATATTGTGTGTGAACTACATGTAAATGTATACATATAAGAGGTTTCATAGAAAAACACAATATAATATGCCTTCCTGCATGGAGCAGTTTTCTTTTTACCCATTACGAAAGCATACCACATGGTGGCACTACAAGACAGCAAGCAGTAAATATTGCAGCTTCTTTGCCACTTTCTTTTGTCTTATGGCTACTAATAAGCAATAAACCACATAGCGGCTAAATGCATTAATTACTGTAAAAACATAAATAAATAAATAATGTTTAAAAATCAATCATATAAGTGTATCACCAATGTGAACAAGCTGGAGCTCCATGCTAACATATCATGCAACAAATATTAAAAAATCAGTCACTTAGAGAAGTAAGCAATACATATTTACAGAAGAGTGATTAAACAGTGAATTATTAAACATTACATTAGCGGATCTCACAAAAATGACTGTAAAATTGAACAAATAAATTGATCCCAAGCATTAGCGTTATTAAGGTTAGTCTGTGACATCGGTGAGAGCAGTCTAACTAAGTTAGTGACTTATTCATGCTTTCCTACATACAAATCCTACCACACTGTAACCGCAGAACACAGTATGCCTGTAGTGTGGGTGGATGATTCATAATTTTGAATTTCCCTCGTCAGTCAAAAAGAGCACAGTGTCAAAATAACATACCACCTCAGATCACACACTTTAATGTAATTTTACGATACAACAGCCACTTTCTGACCACTGCGGCCAAACACTATGAGACTGTTTCAGACTTGAACACCTGTGAGCATTTATTTAGCCACTCATGTCATCCATGTGACTTGAAAATTGCTATTCATGATTGCCCCAGAGCAGTGCTGTCTAAACCAGCTCAAACGCCTTTTCAGTAAATACAGATTTTAAACATCTGTCTGTATGTTTCAGCATATGTTGCTCTGGGGCATATGCAGGCCAGGATAGATGGTCAAAAGTAATGAAAACAAAATGCTTTTGCCATTTACAATAGCCTACTGTACCACATGTTTCCCCTCCAGCATTTTATGAGTGACGTGAGCAAAACGAAAGCCATTCAACTTCCCCAATTTTCAGGTATCTCACATCTTTATTCTGCTATTCTTAGATAAGACTTTCCCTCGTGGAAAGTAAATTCCAGATGTAGGGACAGGAAGCAAAAGGAACCACAACTTTTCAGGATTTTTCCAAACCCATAAAAATTGCTTTCCGTGAGAGGTGAAAGTCATTTCTGTGATCAGACATGCACTATAGAAGATCTTTACATTGTTGTATTGATGGTGGCATGAAGCATATATAAGGAAACAGAAACAGAAACGGTAGCTCAGGATTAACAGCAGAATTTGCCAACCTCAGCAAATGTGTGTGTGTGAGAACAGAGTATTTCATAGTGGGTCAGTGTAATTCCTAGTTGTATTGCTTCATCCTGACCTTTATCTACTGAAATGTGTTTGTTGGTTAGTTTCTGCTCCCCCTTGTTATTTCCTGTGCAAGAGTGGTTTCTGTGTGCATGTACACAGGAAACCTTTAAGCCTCTCCCTGGCCTGAATAGGGCCTTCAGGCTGTACTTTAACTGTTCTATAAACCTCAATGTGAATGGTCCAGCAAAGGTACTCAGTAGATATTTACTATAATTATAGATGAACTTTAAACTGAATATAAAATCCTAATCCTAAACCTAACCATAATGATGTTGATAGTTAGTGAGTTTCACCCAATAATGTCAATAGAGTCCCACTGAACTCAGTGATTTCTGCTTTTAGTACTGTTAGGTACTAATGCGAGGACAACACAGGAGTTTGTCCAGAGAGAAATAGCAAAAAGGCAGCCTGTGCAGATGGTGCAGCTCTGTGGTGCTGCTAGAAGAAGATAGAAAGCATGCTCTGAGGTTTGTTGCATGCAGTCACAAAAATATATTTCCAGCAGCAGCAAACTGAACCAAGGTTCACTTGGGAGCAAACCAAGACAATTGTTAGTTTGATGCAAAATGCAGGTGGATTGCTCACACCTGTTAAAACAAACCATGGTAAGATAACTGGACTGGTTCAAACAGCAAGGTAGGTGTAAAAGCATCTAGAATAATTTTGGCACTTTTATTTCTCCTAGTGTAGAAGACTGAAGTGTTATATATTGCCAACAGTGTTTTTCATGATAAATAACACACAGTATTGTCATTAGCCCTTAGAATCCTGGAGAAATGAGTTTGTTTCCATGTTTTGTTTCCAATAGAGTTGTACATTTGACAGTTTCTTGTGCCAAAGACTGTTCATTATTATTTAGGTTAAATATCTAAAGACATCTTCAAGAATATGGTCATTTTCTGACTTAGTCCCTCATATATTTTCTACATTTGTGCTTGTTCAAACTATCAAAACGTTGTCAGATTTAAAAAAGTAAATGGTTAGACTTTGTCGGTAGTCCAGATATAAAAGATAATCAATATTAATGAATGTTTTGCTTATTAGGACAAAAAAATATATGATTAGCAACCTTCCGGCTTAATAATCACCTCTTGAATTTAGACTGATTGTGAAACCTCCAGCAGTCAGGAAACAAGACAGGCCTTAGAAACAAACAAATGCACATTGTGGTGCACATGCAGGCTGATAATCTCTTCATGATTCTTGGCTTAATTGATCGCCAACAGTTAGACTCACAACAAGATCAAACAACTGATGAGTACATAAGTAAAATTTAGAGAACTTTTTACAAAACGATGTAATAACAATAAAGTTCTAACAATGGAGTGGGTCATATTTGAGCCAGATGACTTCCTGATGCTATGCTTGATCGTGATAAAACCTGTATAACTAGAATGGGTATGTTTTTTTGGTGGATGTAATCTAGTCAATTTATTCAGTAAACTGGTTCCCAGTTTTGACATCTGGAAGAAACCCACCTAAATCGGCTACTTGACATGACCTGAAGACCAGGTTTATGCATAATACAAGCATTATGTTTACAACAAATAGAATCTGATAATTATGAATAAGTTAAAAAGATGCTATTAAGGGCTTGTAAGGTGTAAGTTTAAAGAAGTTCTATTTAATGAGAATGTTCCCGATCAATAAAAGTCATTTTTCCCTTAGAATTGTATGTCCAAGCAATGACAGGGTGATAAAGTATGTACCAGACGTGTCCTGTAGCTATGATTTAAAGGGTGTAATAGATATAGTGAAAGCCCATAGGACAGAACAAATGATAAACATGTCACATTTTATAAAGCACACAGACCTTACAGAGAAATAAAGGCTGCAGTCTCTTTTTTAAAAACCCAAGAGCACTCAAGCATCTTAACACTAATCCAACAAAACAACACCCATGCCTATTGACTGAAGAATAGCCTACACATATGTGTGGAGAGACATTTGCAGACGTTTGAGGGGGAGTATACACCGTGGTGTAAGTCGGCTAAAATCCCCGATAAAGTAGGTAATGGAGGACTATCAGAGAAGGGAAGGAAGCAGGGATGGTTTTACACCACAGGGTGTCACTAAGAGCGGAACAGAAAGAGGAAAGTGCCTCATGTGGGCCAAGGTACACTCCTCTGTGGGGAGACAGAAAGCTAGTAAGCAGACCCTATAGGTAGGGGAGGCTGAGAGAGAAATGAGAAGGAGGTATCCTAACATTTACAATGCCGTAACGCTGGTTAACCACAACAGTCTAACCTCAAATCCCCTTTATCTTTCTTATTTTAAAGGTTATCTACCCTCACAGAGTCTTTCATGGTTCATCACCTGCCTTGTTAATGTCACTTGATTGAATTTGTTTGCCAACTTTAAACGCTTATTCACCATAACATTATAAGTGTAATTGTGGGTGTTTAGAGGGGGCCTGTTTAACCACACACACACACACACACACCTACATACACAGACACACACACAGACACGCACACACACATATATATGTATGTATATATGTATTGATAGATAGATAGATAGATAGATAGATAGATAGATAGATAGACAAACATGTATTGACAGACAGACAGACAGACAGATAGATAGATAGATAGACAGACATGTATTGACAGACAGACAGACAGATAGATAGAGACAGACAGACAGACAGACAGACATGTATTGATAGACAGATAGATAGACAGACAGACAGACAGATAGATAGATAGATATGTATTGATAGACAGATAGACAGACAGACAGACAGACAGATAAATATATAGATAGATAGATAGATAGATAGATAGACAGACATGTATTGATAGACAGACAGACAGACAGATAGACAGACAGACAGACAGACAGATAGATAGACAGACAGATAGATAGGCAGATAGACAGACAGATAGATAGACAGACAGATAGACAGACATGTATTGATAGACAGATAGATAGACAGAGAGACAGACAGACAGACAGATATGTATTGATAGACAGACAGAAATGCATTGTTAGACAGATAGATAGATAGATAGATAGATACATAGATAGATTGATAGATATATAGATAGATAGACAGACAGACAGACAGACAGACAGATAGATAGACAGACAGACAGACAGACAGACAGACAGACAGATAGATAGATAGATAGACAGACAGATGGATAGATAGATAGATAGATAGACAGATATACATATGTACACACACACACACACACACACACATTTTCAGATTTGCCTTACTTACAAGACACTGTAAACATTTTATGCTTTCAACATCTAAAACAATGAAACAGAATCAGCAGTTCCCCCAAAATCTATGTGCAAACAACAGCAGCAGTACCCACTGTAGAAGAACATTTGAGACAAAAGAAGTGATGTCATTCCCTGCGATGGGCTGGCGACCTGTCCAGAGTGCGTACCCCGTCCTTGCCCTGTGTGCGCTGGGTTGGACACCAGCACTCCCCCGCGACCCTGTTTGGGCAGAAAATGGATGGATGGAAGTGATGTCATGAAAACAACCCTTAAATGTCTGTTGTCTCGCAACTATAAATAAAAGAACACTGGTAGTGGCAGGTTATTTTGATAAAGATTGCAGGATGAAATGAGGGAATGAGAACATAGCTAAATCATTATTTCCTTACTTAGTAATTAAGATCTAATTAGCTCAGAAAATGTCAGGGGCATGAGTAAAAGATTACAAATAACCCAAAAATCAAAACTACCAAAAAATCCCCTCATTCATCCATCCATCCTTTATTGGAGCTGCTTCTCCTAACCAGAGTGATGGCGCATGCCAAAACAAATCCCAGCACTCACTTTCATTGGGCAAAAGCCAAACAAACAGCCTAGACTGGTTGCCAGTCCAGCAGAGGGCAATAATACACACACACACCCACACACACACACACTTTACAATTTACCATCTCCAATACAGCTGTTGTGCATGTTTTTGGACTTTGGGAAGAAACCAGATTACCAGTTAAAAAGACACAGAGAGAGCATGCAAAAAGAAAAGTCCTAGACTCCAGCTGAGAACTGAACACAGGAGGTTTTTGTGAGGTGTCCAGGTTCTTCACCACCAGGCTGCCCGTATTCAGTATTCAGTAACCAACATTTACATATTTGTCAGACTAAATGGTTTCAGATCAGACGCCAAGAAGACCATAAGAAATGTAACATTTAAAAAATAACATTTTATTCACTAAAGGAAAAAAAAATGACTAATCTAATCAGCTTTATGACATGAAAATAAGATGTAAAAAAAAAAATTTTTTTAAAAATAATATAATTTTTTTTTTACAGCTTATTTTCATGTCATAAAGCAGATTAGATGAGTCATTTTTTTCCTATTCTTTAAATGTTACATATATATAAATATAGATATGTATGTATGAATTGCCTACTTACATGTATGAATATCTATTTATATTAAAATGTCTGTCTCGTTAAACTCACTAGAAAGGTTACACAGATTAGAACACTGCAAATTCTCCAAACATACCCTAGAGCTAAGACACCGGCAGAAACAGGAGTGAGAGGAGTGAGCGCAGCTGCCTAAACACAAGATAAGAGCTATGGATTTACAGTCAGAGTAAGTTGTTTCACCACTTGGACATCAGCTCAGCATCTATAAGAAAGCATACATGATGCAACATAGTGATGGGTCTATCTAGCCCTACAGCCCACAGTCCCTTCGTTTTGTTTTGTCTATTCGGTATGGGATGTTTATCTTTTACACTGTCGGGTGTCATTCTTTTTAAAGCATTTATCATTCCAATCCTGTGACAAAAACATTGGTTATCCCTACTTTATCTATATTTTATCTTAACTTATTTATGCTTACTTTATCCTGTCTACTTGCGCATTACCTAAAAAGCCTGATCTAAGCAGACAATTATAAACAAAAGTAAATTACCATAACGGTAGAATCCGTACATTTTATAAACAAGACCATATATTTGCATTTTCTGGACTATTTTTGTATTTTTCCTGATCAAGCCCACTTTACACTTATACAGAGCAAAATAAATAAATCCACTGATCAAGTTTATTAGATTATAATCTAAAATAACTGGTAAAACTTTACTGATGGGCAGCATTACTGCATTACACCCACAGCTGGCATAAACCTAGACTGAAAATGCAAGTCACTGAATCCAGTAAAAATAAACTGAAGTAATCGAAAAAAGTAATAAAGTAAAAAAGCATTTAAAAACAACATTAAGTCAACGTAAAAAGGTTTGTGGATCACTTCCTCATTACTTGTGAATGGTAACTTTTTTCCAGTGTTTCCTGTAAATTAACATTTATAAAGGTTTTCCTGAACCCTAACTGGATTAAGCCTTTATAAATGTCAGCTGTTGTAATAGGCTTTAGTCATGTCTAGTAGCCTTATAAACATTACTTTTTCTTCTCCTTCTTCTTTCGGCTGCTCCCGTTTAGGGGTCACCCCAGCAGATCAACTGTCTCCATTTCTTATGGTCATCTGCATCTTCCTGCTTCAAACCAACCACCCACATGTCCTCTCTCACCACGTCCATAAACCTCCTCTTTGGTCTTCCTCTTCTCCTCTTTCCTGGCAGCTCCATCTTCAACATCCTCCTTCCAATATAATCTTCATCTCTCCTCTGCACATGTCCAAACCAACGCAACCTTGCTTCTCTAACTTTGTTTCCAAGATATCTAACCTGAACTGTCCCTCTAATATACTCATTTCTAATCCTGTCCATCCTCGTCACACCCAACAAAAATTTCGGCATCTTTAACTCTGAAACCTCCAGCTCTGCCTCCTGCCTTTTCGTCAATGCCACCATCTCCAACACGTACAACATAGCTGGTCTCACTACTGTCCTGATAATCTTCCCTTTTACTCTAGCTGGTACGTGTCTGTCACAAATCCCTCCAGCCACATTCCAACCTGCCGGCACTCTCTTCTTCACCTCTCTTCCACACTCGCCATTACACTGAACTGTTGATCCCAAGTATTTAAACTCCTCCACCTTTGTCACCTCTACTCCCTGCATCCTAACCACTCCACTTTCCTCCCTTTCCTTCACACTCATGTATTCTGTCTTTGACATTCTCACTTTCATTCCTCTCCTCTCTAGAGCATAGAGCTTCGAACCTGCGACCTCTTGATCCAGAGGCAAATACCCTACCACTAGACCACCGCCACCACACCTTGGTGGGCCAGCAGGCAGCCCTATCCAGCCCCCATGGTGCAGTGATGGAAACAGTACTTAGGGTACTGTAGTACACCTTAGGGTAATCTACAGGTCCAGAAATAAACACACAACCTCCGGATCACAGGACCTAGTCCTATAACCACAACCTATTGGTCATGGGGTCTAGATTCTATCTGGTTAAATAAATGACCTTATGATTAAAATAACCCTGAATTGTGCCATACTTTACAGTTAAAACTTACTTTTTTACTTCACTTTCATCCTTAATGTTACTGTGGTAATTATTTGGCTTATCAGTCATTCAATCATATGCTAGTTCGCCCAACTTTAGCCAGATTAACCACAAATTTAGTTTAGTTTACGTATTACTTTATAACATACATTTTACTTTTATTTTACTTTTATGACATTCTGAATATCTTTTTTAAATGTATTTTAAATGTATTTACTTTCTAAAAACAAATACACTTCAGTGTTTTTTTTGTTGTTTTTTTTTGTTTTTTTTTTTAAATACTGGTAATATTGGTAGTTTTTTTTTATTTTTTTAAATAATGTAAGATGTAGGACACGGGGACCAATCCGTTTCCACGTTCATTTACAAGTGATAGACACATACTTTACTGCCATGGAACTGATACAGAAACAAGGTGAAAGATACAAATAGCAACAATGATTTTATGATTGTTTAAGATAAACAATTATTTGAGAATTTTATATGTTAAATCATAGCAGATGAAGAATCTATCACCAATATATTAACATATTAGTTCAAAAATGATTTTCAAACCTGCAGGTGAGTTATGTTTGGTTATTAGAGGTTCAATAGTACTGACTCACAAGTTGTTTATTACAAAATGGGTAAAAGCATAAATCCACACTTCTGGATTGAGTCATAGATGATTAAATAACAGAAACTGATTGTGCCCATTTTCTTGGACTTTTTGTCTTTCACATTCACTTCCATACATTTCTGCCAAATAAAGTTCAACAGCTGCCTACAATACTTTTAAGAATTAGCTTGTTGCAATGATTCATTTAGATACAGTCCCATCCAAATGTTTTGGAACAGCATGGCTGTTTCATTTGTTTTTGCCATGCATGGAACACATTTGCATTTGAGATCTAAAGATTAATATGATATCAGATTTTTGGCCTTTAGTCTTTTTATTTCCTTTTTTGAATGTGTGTTCACGTAGGGTAAGTTAAATTAAATTAAATTTGAAGTGAAGTTAAATTATGTAGAACCTAACACCTTTTGTATGTGACCACCCAGTTTAAGTAAGCAAAAGTATTGGGACATAAAGTTTCAAAGTAAATGAAATCTAATACTTGTTTGGATCTCCCTTGCTTAGAATAACTATATCAACTCCGCAAACCACTGATTACAATCGAATTGTTGGATTCTTCTGTGGATATGTAAATGTAAATGTAAATGGATAGGGTGTTCCAGGCCTTTACGTCAAACCTTGCTGTTGTTATTTGTTCTTGGGATTTCCCTCTCCAGCCTGCTCTTGAGCCTGCATTTTCTTCAGGAGATGAAATGTATGTTCAGCTGGCCTCAGATGTGGTGACTGACTCCAGTCGCCTTTCCACTGTTTCCCCCTGATAAAGTTCTTTAACAAGGCAGTATGTTTTGTATCATTGTCTTGCTGCCTCCCATTCATTCGATACATGTCTCTGTAAATTTGAAGATTTGGCTTGGAATTGACTCATTCACAGTTTAGCCCTTCTACAAGAAGCTATACAAGCCTTAACATCATCTCCACCATGCTTGGCACCTTGTGTATATACTTGATCATAAGTATAAACTCTCTTTCTTCACACTCTGGCATTTCCATCACTTCAGCAGAGATTAATCATTTTCTCATCATTCCATAAAACTTTGTTACAGAAATATGGCAAATCTCCACTTCTGTGGGTTTTCTGATTCTTAATGCTGAAGAGTGGTTTGCATCTGGAGTTAAGGCCACTATATTTATGTTCTCTTAGTAGCATTAATTGCCACCTGTCTGCACATCAGACAACAAAGAATTACACTGAAGTTGGAACTTACAGCTTGAGGAAAACTGGCCAACAGAAAGTGTTAAAGCATATGTTCTTTAATAACACAGTGATGAGTCTAATCAATTTCTATGTTATCAGTTATGTGGAGTCTTTCATTGACATTGCCTGCAAAAAATCATGCAACCCATCATAACAAATTAGCAAAATTAAATGTCTACATTGTTTGTTCTCCGTGCCAAAGTAAAACATACTGCTTTCTGAAAAATATATATTAGTATTTTGAAAAAAAAGATTATTATTCATTAGTATGTATAGTCAGAGGCATTTAATATTATATGTATAAGGCAATAAAAATAGGTTCATCAAATAGAGTAATGATCTGAATCTGTGTAATATATATCAAATACCATGCAAAGTATTGCAGAATTCTCCTCTAAAAATCTAAATAATGCAAACTTTTGCAGGAAGTTAGGAATTAATCAACATCAATTTTGCAACATAGTAATTAATTGCAGCAATATTTATATAAATTTTTTTACAGAATTATTAACTTTATCAAAATAACCGAATCGCATTGAACATTAAAAGCCAGTCCCAAACCCTTATAATAATCGCACTAATAATAATCTTTGGGCAAGACTCCTAATACTTCATTCACCTTCTTCTGGGATATTATGTAAACAAAAAGCATCTCTACTGTTCACCAATACTTGCACAATGACATTTTCTAGTTAGGAACGACTTGGAGTGAGAGTGAAGTGGAAGTGATTTATTATCATTGTGAAATTGTCACAGCACAGCACACAGTCAGACACAATTAAATGCTTCCCCTGCTTTTCACCCATACACACCGTGCAGTAGGGGGTAGCTTTTGAAAGTGCCCGGGGAGAAGTAATGGGGACAGTACTTTGCTCAGGGGAACCTCAGGGCAACCTGGTGGTCTAAATGAATATCAAATAGTAATAGCCAGCAAATACACAGACACTTAATGAAAAAGATATGCCAACTCAAACCAATTATAATAGAACAGCAACTTCACAATGACCTGTCTCATACTCAGCTGTCTTATATTCCTTAAAGGAATTAAGAAATTAGGAAAACTAAAACAAAACAGCACAAATATCAAACAAATTAGAAAATTAACAAAGATGTTCTATAGACATTCTTACAGATATGTCCCATCTTAAAGATCATCTTCAGAAAAACACACTTGGATCATGTTTACTCCTGAAATCTACACAATTCATGTACCAACATTCCTTTAATACCTTTGCCTAACTTACACATGCAATTATCAGTGTGCAGTTGAAGACTGCGACTTTATCAGTACCCTTTATCCCAATACTCGCTTAAGTTTCTATCGATTGAATTGGAGATGCTAAATTTCCCCGTAAGTGTGTGTGTGTGTGTGTGTGTGTGTGTGTGTGTGTGTGTGTGCGAGTGTGTTGTCTGTGTGTGTGCCCTGCAATGGATAGACTCCAGCACCCTGGCAACCCTAACCAGGACAAGCGACTGTGAAAATGAGTGAGTGAGTGGGTTATTTAGACTCACCCATTTACAGTTTACATAATTGAATAGGCCTAACAGTGGTGTAGAGGAAGGATATGCACATCAGGTGGATTGGAAATGCTTCATGTGACTGTGTGTGTGTGTGTGTGTGTGTGTGTGTGTTTGCCTTGCTTTGATGACTTGTGTGATGTGTGTTTCTCTGCCTTATGAGCTTTTTTTATGTTCCAGTGGTTATAACAATGGATGGATCAAGAAGGTTCAAGATGCACAGGTTTCAATTTAATGAACAATGAATGGGCTGTTTGAACTTGTCTGAACAGATCTGGTAACCTTTAGCAACTTAGGAACTCATGGTGCATAAAGAATTGCAAAAGACAGAATTAACCCAACAATTCATGTATTTTCAAAATCTTAGTCTCCAATAAACATGCTGACAATGCCAGTCTTAGTGGCGTTTTTATGGTCCTGCTCTCTAAAGTAGTGTGTACACACTTACTTCAGAGACAATAATCTTACTAGAAAGCGTACCTGCCAGAAGGTCTTATGTTAACTTTAAAGAAACCTCTAGAAAATAGTTCAAGAACAGGAGAAAAAAACCTTGTGTTACATCACTTCTGCATGACGTCTTGGCCAGTCCTGCCCCTGCTCACCTCAAATCCATCCATGTCTCATTTCTGTGATATCCCTCGCTTTCTTTTGCGTATAAATATGGTAGCGTTACTGTCTTGTTGCATCTTCTCTGTTGTTATCTGTACTATCTTCCTGTTTTATGTTCCTGTTTCAGTTGCAGGTTCTATCGCATTATGTAATTTTTTGGCTTGTTTGTGCCTCTAGTTTCAGAGTCCTTAGTGTTTAGGTTCCTGTGGTGGAGTGTATGTCTGTGTTTCTCTAATAAAGACAGTCTCAGGCCTTTGTCTAAGTCCTGCTACCTTCCAACATTACAATGTGTCAATTAATAGTATGTTTAGTTTGTTTTAAGGTTTAAAAAATAAGGTTGAAACCTGACTGTTGTAGTACAACAACCTGGGGATACCAGTTAGTATGACCTCAGTGGACACGACATCTTGTTAATGTAAACCTTAGTACTATAATCAGATAAAACACTAAAAATACCAAACTAAGATACAATCCACCACAGTGTGTCGATTTAAGCATATTTATATTTTATTACTTTAATGTGTTATTAATGCCAAACACTGCCCTAATCTAAAACTAGCCACAGTCGTAATCTTGAGAGTATGCAGCTCAGTGGTAAACATTACATTTTAACCATGGAAATTCTTACATAATGTACAAATACATGGATGGCGCTTTAGTGTTATGAGGTTTTTCTAAACTAAAACATCAGGTTCAGGTTCTCTCATATGGGACATCTGATGGTCCCACACACAAGTGTCTCCGTCATTAGGCGAAACCATTCACGACTGATTATTCATGACTCCAGAACTTTAAAATCTGCTTCCTCTGTTCTTTTCTCAATACATTATCTTCTGTTCTTTCAAAGTTCAACTTTCATCTCCTCTTTTAAAATTCGGCCTCTTCCTTTAAGTTACCTTTTTTAAGCAGCAGCGTTTCTGTTTTCATGTCTCTTTTTCTAAAGTGCTCTTGGTTTCTGTTCTCTATGTTTATGTTCTCTCTTTAGTGTTTCACAGTCATGAACGCTATTGTTGTGTCTTTTGCTTTGGCCACAAACTACCTATCAATACCATTGTTGAGAATAACTTCATGGGATCGTGAATCCAAATTCTTAGGTGATTCGTTGGGAGGCTAAAATGATGGTTAATCAGATTTTTAACTCTTATGTCAGCTGATGACATCAAAAAAAAAATATATATAAATAAATAAATAAATAATACAAGACATCCCCTTTTCTCTTGACTTTGATATTTACAAGCTGCCAAGGCTTTTCTACAAATGTGATTTAAGGAATATTCCAAAAGAGGAAAAGTTACAATTATAATTCATTACATATTCCTGCATAAGCTTTATAACTTCTAGGTGGTTGCAGGACTGACCACAGAGCCTCTTCCGTAGCGAACAACTGATTGATTTCAAAGCCGCATATTTGGGTAGAAATGAAATTAGATCTCTGACTGAAATATCTGACTATTTTTTTTAAAACCAAGTTTAAAATGAAGGAACGTGGTATTAAAATAATGATACCCTGATATCGTCAACATATACAAGTTACTTCTGCTTGAAACTCACAGAATGGTTGATAGACCCAGTACAATGTTCTGTAATGTCTTAAAAGAATGATAGTTCAGTTGGCCAAATCTAAATAGAGCATCAGCCTTTGTGTGTGGCTCTGAAATGGTAATCAGAGTATACAGTATGTTTCCCCTGAACTTGTTCTATGACTGAGTGGACTTCTTTAGAGGGGGTTATTTATGTAATCATATCAAATTGTCTATAGCAGCCTGACTGTTCGTTGGAACAACCATGTTTGGGCAGATCGTATGTGACAAAACCAGTCATTTCAGCAGTAAGGCTGGTGATGTAATAAGTCGAAACATTTACCCTTACCATCCTCACTGCTGGGTTTTCTGAAACATAGAACAGAAAGACCATTATATTATTTGTATTTCAGGCTGATGCACTCAGCTTGCTTAGGGTTTCACCTAGGGTCTTGAATTAGATCACCACCACATTCAGCAGCTATGGAAAGTGAAATCAAAGTAAAGGGCTGTATATTCCATGCCTCATTAAATTGCTCATTTTCAAAGTGATTATTCACGTGTCAGTTGAGGCTGGTGGTTTAAAAAAAATTTTAACGGGTTTAAGCTCTAGTGTAAAAGTCAAAGAACATTCTAGGAAATATATAGAGATAGAAACAGAAAGAAAGAAAAAGTACACAAACATTCTGTGCAAAGACTAGGACTACCACTGTCATCAGAAAAAAAAAGGAGGAAATTTTAATTAATGGGAATCTCCAAAGAAAAGTAAGTCTGCTGACTGATTGCTGTAGGCACATGAGCAGATTGCATCATGGGCTCAGACTGAAAAAGCTACTGTTTATTTCTTGATGATCAAAAACGAAAAACTGGTTTAACCTTAAGGATCTACCATTTACACATCATACTTCATACTTTACCTTTTGCATATCTAGTCAAATATCTAGTAGGTCGCTGTAGACAGATCTGTTGGGGATCTCCACAAGTGCAGAACTGGTTTTTCTGCACAGATTGGAAATAAGCTCCCCCACCGCATTCCTCCTGCATTTCAGTTAAAACCACACCTTTATGATGACACATTTTGAAATGAGCTTAAAAACAATTATTAAATATTATTACCAGTTATCATTAAAAATTGTACCTATGCCTAACAACGTGACCACTGAAGTCATTCAAATACTACGGCTAATACTCATGCTTTGCATGATGGCCAATGATTCAAATCATCTTTTAAACAAAAAAAACCCAACTATTCTTAGCTGCTGCTAATTTACTGTGCGTGTGAAAACCTTACACGTGATTAACCACTTAAACCTGCAGTATATATTCAAAAGAATGCACATCACACAAACAGCCGCTAAACTGAACATTTTAATCCATTGCTAGTCATAACTAGTCATTTGCTAGTCATTCAAATAGTGTGTGCTTCATCCCTGAACAAAACACATTATGGAAGGTTTTCTCTTTTTATTACCAGTGTCTTGGGGTTCTGAAATACTGTAGGTTACAAAAAACAACCTCATTCTTAGTTCAGGAACAAGTACTCAGCAATTAGCCCTCTTCCCTGAGTGCTGCGAGATTTGTTCTGGTTATGAAAATGTTGATTCTGGTAGAACTGTCCTCTTTAGTTCCTGTTTTTACTCTTGATTTAAGTTATTATTAAGTTCTAAATTATCACTACCATTGTAATAACTTGGTTGTTGGTTAACACCAACATTGTATGTGTTGCAGTGTTTTAAGAATGTCTTAAGATAAAGAACTGATGAGCAAAATGAATCCAAAAGAAAGCGAGATTATTCCATACTCTCTCAATCACTCACCACCAAACAAATGTTTGTTGGGGGTGTTGGGGGTGTTTATCTAGTAGGGTGGCAAGAAGGCCCTGAGTTCAATTCCAAGTCCTTTCTTTGTGGAGTTTGCATGTTGTCTGCATGGATTTCCTTTGAGTGCACTGGTGCATTTCCTCCCACCATCCAAAGACAGGCATGCCAGGAGGATCGGAGATGCTAAATTGGCTGTATGTGGGAGTGTGTCTGTCTGTGTGTCTGTCCTGTGATGGACTGGTGACCTATCGATGATGTTTCCTCTTATTTTGCCCTTTGAGAGTTAAAATAAGCTCCAGCACCCCTTGCGACCCTAATTAGGACAAGTGGCTATGAAAATGAGTGAGAGAGCATTAGTGAACATCACCAGTAGAAGCACATTAATTTAGTTTGTTTGTTTAAAGTTTTGGCAAAACCTGAAACCTTTGTCCTGATACATGGGCAGTTTCAGATTCTCTTCTTAAGATACATTTAAATGACTTTAAAAGTAAAAGTAGCTTGGGTGTAAATGACACAAACCAGCCAGAAATGAGCAATTTTCTATGTATGATTCAGCTCTAACAGTTTAAATCTGTTGGGAATTGAAGATTGCTGGAAAGTGTCAGATACACAAAATCACTTTATGATTTTCAAAATATTTCAGAATAGCTAACTAGCATGGTGTGTTTCGGGGAAAATGGATATAAATTTGTTGCTCTTCTTGTCACTCTGCTAGTATTGGAGGTGACTGCATTGGAACGTAAAGGCATTTTTTTGCTGTTTCACTCTTTTGGCTTAAACTCTTTTTCATTTTTTATTGAACTTATTAACTTAATTGTTTAAGTGAAGTGAAAGTGACTGTCATTGTGAAGGCTCAGCTAACAGTGGGAACAGAACTACAGTCATATTCTGTTCTAAACACCATGAAGATATTCCCTTCTTCAAAAAGAAATGGTTATTTTTATTTTTTTACAAAAACCTGCTCCCAGTTCTTCACGGTTCTTTTGCAGCGATGTTTCAAACACTTGTTTCACTCACAATATCTATAAACTCACACAAGACTAATCACTTAAGAGATTGTGGAGGTTTCATTCCAGCATTTTAAAACCCTGAACATATATTTCTGAGCAATATGTGAGAGATACACCAGGATACACCAGGCCAGCTGTTAAACGGCATTTGAGAGGCTCTAATCCAATTTCAGAAGTGTGAAAGCTTCTTATTTTGAGCAACATCACAAAGAAACTGAGGAGCAAAACCTGTTCTTTAACACAGATGAAAAAAACTGCTGTTTCTAAATTCAAATAGCCACGAATCTTGTTTATATATATATATATATATATATATATATATATACAGTAC
>CM029382.1:7914104-8266604 GCA_017165825.1 Hepsetus odoe
ATATATATATATATCTATTTATAAGTATGTCTTTTTTGATTACTCATAATTTATTAGAATATACTTTCACTGCCACAAAACTTTTCTTGACATCTACTTGTCAAGTGCAGGAAAAGGAGTTTTCAAGGTAAAAGCAGCTATGAGTCACACAAGTTCCTGCTTAGCTGTTTAGCTGGAACAGACCGTTCACACTCTGGTATCTAGTTCTAGTTCAAAAGCTTTCAAAACCACAAAGTGAGTAGTTTTTAACTTGAAATAGCAGGAGGATTTTCACTGTTGCTGCTCAGCAGGATGTAAATTGAAATGATTGTTACATATAGGACAGGATAGGGCATCGAGTTGGCCTTAGGCAGAACCACAAATGTGAAGAGGAAATTTAAAAAAATGTTCTAAATTAAATAGGATATCCTGTGTTCTCAGAAAGTGCAACACATTTCCAGTTCACACAGACTGTCCCATAGATTGATACCCCACCTATACACCGACACTCTCAAGAGGAAGCAAGGCATACGTTCGAGAATTAGAAGAATGTATATGCAGTAGAGTGGATAAACAGCTGGTAGCTATGAATTATTCTTTTCTGCTGGAGTGCTCTTACATCACCGTAACAGTCTTCGAGTCTGAGGAAATTCAAGCCCACCATAGCTTTAAAGCCAGTCCTGGTAACCCCATACAGCGTTTCCAGTCTCAGTGCTTCTCATGCCTGAATCTTGTCTGTTATTGCCTGTTTGCTTTGTTCCCTTTGCTTGGAGCTCACTTGAGGCCTTTATGGTCTGTGTTATCCTTTCAGTTCAGGAAGCGGCGACAGCGCCTAGCTCCGCAGTTACAGCCGAGCTTGTTGCTAGCATCCTCAATGGGAAATTTGTAGTCATAGGTCAGCTCTTCTCCGCGATAAATCTTCCTCAGGGCAAAAATGACAATGTGCTTCTGGCCCTCCACGTTGATGACCCGTGAGTAGCAGTTGGGTTCGCAGGAGTGGTTGATGAATCGTGCCGCGTTACCATGCATGGTCGCATCCACCACGTCAAAGTCGTCGATACGAAACATGTAGCAGCCAATACCCTGGCAAATCAGGAATATATTCCATAAGATAAAAAGCCAGGTGTGTGTTACTTTATTAAAATCAACTTGGTTTCTGGCTAAGTTGCCAGTAACAAATTTTGTTCCGCCTACCTTCCCATCATAGTATTTCTCACGTTTGTCTGTGAGAACAGAGCGAATAACAATGCCCGAGTACTCGATGACCATTTCACCTGCTTCAATGTTTCTTTTGCAAAACAGCCCTCGTCCATGAATGGCTGACCTGCGATGGTGGAAAGATGTTATTTATCTCAGCTACTAATGATGAAAGCCTTCACATGAGTATACCTGTAAAAATACTGCTTAAACCAAACAAAGGACTAAATGCTAAAATGTACTGAATTAGTTAAAGCAGCAGGAAAGAAATGAAAAAACAATGCTTAAACTAAAATGCAATTTAACCACAGACAATATGATTGGTCATGTTTCCTGTTTAAAGTGTTGAAATATTGCCAAGAACCGAAAGATTTTCATGTTCCTGTTCAAACTGAACTGATAACCAACCTGTAAACACCAACCGCTTCCTTGGATGTCCTTTCAAGATGCCTAAAACGCATTGCCATGGGAAGTTCCAAACTTGTTGCTCGTCTGTTGGCAAAAAGTCACATGACAAAATGTATTACATTTTTATGACAATAGAGACACACATTCTTTCCAACGGAATGATCATTAGGAAGCCACTTTCAGTTAAAAATAAGTTAAAGCAAGATTACTAAGAAAAGGGAAATAGGACAAAACCTAGTGTTCATGAATTTTGGCGTCAAGTCCGCTGATAATGTGATGGGGAAGGTCACTGCCGTGGTGCAATTTCTCACATGCAACCGGTTCATATAAACAAGGGCTACCAGGCCAAAGTTTTAATGGGGCCTTTCCATTGGAATCAGGAACTGAGTCTTGCCAGAGGTGCAACGTACATGTACGCAATTTACAGCCTGCTTTCATGTGTCACTCTTATGGGATCAGTCCAGTACCTAAATAAACCTAAATAGCCAGTTGTTTGTTTTCTTATAGCACCAGATTATTGATCAAAAAAAGGAAAGTCCCATAATTTTTTTTTTTTGCAAAATTATCACATGTTGAATGAAAAACATTTAAAGTTATTATGAACTTTAGAAATCTGCTGAATACTTAGGATCAATGTCAAAAACATTAACTGAGTCTGAAGCCTAGATCATGAACAGCTAAATGACCACCACAGCTATGAACTGAAGAATTTCCAGGAAATGTAATTTGAATAGTCTGGGCTTCTTCAAAACCACACTTATAAGCCTTATAATGCACACAAAATATTTTAATTTAAACAGTCCTTCTGTTGCCTTTACTGACATGGACATGCTGCCAAACCTGCTGGACTTGAGAAGAACTTCATCCTCTTCTTCATCGTACAAGTCAGCATCAGGAAGCTGTCTGTGCTGGGATGCCAAAAAGTTGAACATGTCGAAGGTAGATTTCCTGGGAATATGCAAATCAGGTGTGAGATGTACAGGGAAAGGCAACTGAGCAAGACAATGTCTGACATTAAACTGTCTTTTTTAATATAAGAATGCTACATGAGGAACAGCTCTGCTTGCTTACCTCAGATAGATCTCAGACCGAGCACAGCCACTGGGGTTGACAGGCAGGTCCTCCTCTGGGCTGGGCTGTTTATGGAAGCGAAAAGTGTGACGATGGCAGCACTTGGCCCCCTGGAGCTGTTCCACCAGGAAAACCACCGCATCATGCAACAGACCCATCATACGAGCACCATTTATGCCAGTGAAAGAGAGCTGTCTTAGCTTGGCAGCAGCACGAGCCTCTTGTACCCCATCAACAACAGCTCTCCATGCCACTGTTTTATGGAAGAGAGCAGGGAATTGTGAGAGACATTAGTTAAAGGTTCATTTGAAAACTAGTTTCCACTGGCAGTAGAAAACAGAGAATACATTAAAATTGGACAAGTCCCAGAACATTACCCTCAATGCTGTCTGCTTCCACACTGAAGCCATCGTCACTGGTGATCTCAAAGCGTAGGTGAGGCTGATCTCCTCTGGACAGGAACTGTTCTTCAGTGTCTGAGGAAGGAACCTCATCATCTGAACATGACATCATCCCTTATATGAGGAAAAAGAACAAGTAACTCATGTTACTTAAGTTAACATCCTAAAGCAGAGACATGGACAGAAACGTCAATGTCAGATAACTGTGCATTCGATTCAAATCATCTTTTGCTGGACCTAAAGACCATTGCTCTCTCCTGGTTGGGCTTCACTCATTATCATTCAGTCCCACGATAACAGAATTGGCACGAAGCCTTTTCCAAGTGCAGACACAGGATTTTGCAGGCTAAAAAAATGTTTTTAAAAAATTTTTTTTTATTAAAGTAATTTAAAATTTATTTTTCCATTTCCAGTGGTTGTAACTTAGAAAATGTAAGTGTTCGGTGTTGCCTCTATTTATAGCGTACTTCAACAGTGATGACTTTTAAAGAGATTCTGAACAATCATGTGTTATCAAGTAGGTAACAGAATTAGAAAGATTTTAGTCCAAAATTATTTGCACCAATACCTGAGTATTTGTTCCAGTCAGAAAGAACACTACGTCCTGCAGTGTCCCAGGCCTGTGGCTTACTGCTCTCACCAGTTCGAAACACAGAAAAACGATCCCAAAGTCCCGGCCTTCAGAAACAGGAAATAAAGTTACAAAAGTCACAAATATGGATTAATGTTTCTGCTGCTGTTGATTATAGTTATTCATTGGTAAAATTCAAAATTTTCAAAAGCAAGACCTGGATAATTGTAGCATACCTGGCACTTTCAGAATCACTACTTCGCTCATCATTGAGCTTGTCCAGATCGAGAATTCCTCTGACAGTTGGAGTTTTGATGCGAACACCCCCACATCTGCTAAACAAAGGGAAAAAAACAAACAAACAGCTTAATCATAATCGCTTAATCAACAATTTTCCATCAACATCCAAGGTAACACAACCAGTAAGGCTTTTCGGGGGGGGGGGGGGTGATATTGTGATATTATGCAACATGCTTGTTTAAAAATTCTAATAACTGACATTTCAGATCAATGTTTAAAAAAATTAAGAATCATGGTTTGTAAACTTCTATGCACCAGAATAAAGGCTATAATCACTTGCTCGTGGACTGGGCGTGGGAAGAAAGTTAAATGCACTTTGAAGAAACAGTTCCACTGAACCGGCCCAACAGTTTGAGAAAGATCACATATTACAAAGTCTTCAATCAAAACTAACTGCTAGCTAACTGCTAGTTTCCATAATGATATATATTTAGACAAAGAATGAAGCACTCTGAAGCACCGGGCAGCGGTGGCCTAGTGGTTAGGGAGTTGGCCCCGTATCGGAAGATTGTGGGTTCGATTCCCTCACAAGTAGGTTGCCCTGAGGTACCCCTGAGCAAGGTACCGTCCCCGTCACTGCTCCCCGGGCGCTTTCAATAGCTGCCCACTGCTGCACGGTGTTTGTGTGCATGGGTTAAAAGCAGAGATCCAATTTCGTTGTGGTTCATGGTGTGCAGTGCTGTGACCTCGCAATGACAAGGGTTGTCACTTTCACTTTTCACTTTCACTTAAAAAAGTATGTCAGGATTTCTGCAGTTAATTTGACTTTAGGATTATTTCAAAATGAAAAATATTAAATCCAAAAAAACATTGTTATTCTGGTTTACTGATTGGACAATATTTTCTGAATACATAGAATAGGAGAAAACCACAGAATGTTATTTTACCTAGCAGCTGAACTTAATTTGCGCTGTTCTTCTGGACCACTGGACAACTCCGACTCAAAAAAGTCAGACTTGGATTTTTTCGTGGCAATGCGGTCCGAGAACGACGACACTCTCTTCATTCGAACCTGCTTTGGCCGAGGTGATGTCGAGAATGGAGTTGCTGCTGAAGAGCATGTGGATTCTGGTTCAACGAGAAGCCCTGGGGGGAGGACTACTGAACTCAGAGACTGAGCTCTGCCTCCAGCATTGGGATTACGGGGCGATGAGGGACACAAGATTCTGGCCCCACTTCGGTTGGGATCATAATAGCTGGCCATAGCTTGGTTAATTATAGCTTGGGCACTGCCTGCATGATAGTCTGCTGCTTTACTAGCTGAACCAGGTGCTGTAGTAGACTTGGTCTTCCGAGATATTGGGGGTTCCTTCTTTTTCTGTGGCTTCTTCATTTCTGGCACATTTCCATTTGCAGATACATTTTCCTTTGACATCTTTACTTCTTGCGATACTGCTGCTGCCCTGCTGTTTGCAGTGAGGAGTGTGGTAATGGTATCAGAGCTCGTAATCACAGGTGTCACCATTCGTGGGACTTGGGCTGGCACAGGTGCTCCAGCAACTGCAGTTAAGCTGCCTGCTGCTGCAAAAGTAGCAGAAAGAGCATTGCTTTGCAAAAGGCTAGCAATTTGTGTAACACAGTTATAAGATGGTGAGTTAGGACTGGGGAGCTGGAAAGTGTTGCTTTCAGGGTTCTTGACAAAAATCTGGCCAAGGCGATTAACAAGTAGAACATGAGGTGTAGGATCCACATTAGGCCCACCGACCTCCTTCACAGTGAGAATTGCATGGCCTGGTAATGCTTGGGTCACCTGTTGTTGAGGCTCTAGTGTTTGTCTTGGAGTTGAAAAGTTTATGGAAATTGTACGTCCTGAGGCGGCATCCCTTTGCATAGGCGTGGAACTGTAGCCATTAACAACAACAGGGCCAGAAGCTGGTTGAATAATGGATGGCATTGGCTGACAGTGAGCAGATGGCTGGGGAATTGCGGCTGGAACTATGCTGACTGTTGATGAGCCCATAGATTGAGAGTAAGTGGAGTACACAGGGGTGGACACCGCTCCTAAAACTGGACTAACAGATGCAAGGGGCACACCAGTGCCTGATGGTGCGGCAAGCACTGACTCTGGCTGGGGAGGCAAATCTCCAGACACATAAGGCATTTGTCCACTAGGTACTGATGGAGCATGGCGACCAGTGTCTGAAGGTGAAAGTAGTTTGGTTCTAAAACTCTCCATTGGTGGTAGAACTGTTTCAGATGTCTGAACAGGGTATAAAGAAACACTTGAAGGTGTAGAATTTGGAAATGACAAAAAAGTAGATTGTACAGAGGAACCTGGCTGCAGAGACTTAACAGAAGATAGAGAATTGGCCGTTTCTGCAGATGTGGAATCTGGCTGTTGAGCCTGCTCTTGGCTTCCATTTACAGGGTGTGTAACAGGTGGTTCTGGTTTGACATTGGACACATCATTTGAGTAAATCACGGAGCCATCCGTGGAAGAAACAAAATGCCCACTGTTATGATCCAGGTAGACTTCATTCAACTCCGCGGCTCCATGCGTGTCAACTTGTGTATCTTCATGAACTGGAATCAATTCAGCAAAGGAGGCACTAGGTGAGGGAGGGTCACATCTTTCCAGAACCATGGGTATCCTTGAATCTGGACCGATACTGGGAGCTTGGAAGTCATCAGTGAAAGCAGAAAATGTTGTCCCTGTCTCCTTTGGCACAGCAAAATCAGACAAAGTCTCTTGAGGAGTTGACAAGGAAGCTGACTGGCATGTCTGTCCAACAAAGCTAGTCCCATGTGGGATTTCATGTGGAATCTCATTAGAATGGATGAGAGTAGAAGACTTCTTTTGAGCCATACCAGGGGACAATGGCCCAAAATGTTTGGCTGGGGTTTGCAGCTGGCTGCTAATGGATGATGAATCAAAGACATGATTTGGCAAGTCCACACATAAGCCATTACCAGTCCATTCTTTATGATGCTGAACATCAGTAGACTGAGATGGTTTCTGAACCTGACTTGTGTTCTTCAAATGTTGGGTATTAGTGGTGGTGACACTTGCGTCACTCTCTGTCCCATCATCAACCCCATCTAGTTGTGAAATTGATCTCGAAGAAGTAGGTGTCTGTGAAGTGTCTCTGGAGGTCTTGCAGGTAACTGTAGTGCGAGCAAAGTTGAAATAGTTTTCCATATCCTCATCAGAAGAACTATTTCCCCAGTCCTCTGCATGGGTGGCCACAGCGCGAGGTAATCTTCGGGAAGATACCTTTGACTTAATGTCATCTGCCTTTCTGTCCCAAAACTCCTCTTGGTTGTCTTCACCTTCAACAACAATTTGATCACTGCAGTTCATGGCCACTCCCTCACTTACTACCGTTTCCTCAATCTCAAGCTCATTTTTAAGGTTTGATACATCAGTCAGCTCTGAGTCCAAGTGAAAGGGGGTATAGTCACTGACTAGGTGACTACTTCTCAATGGATCGACTGTTTCTTCTAATGGTGATGTTCCATTTTCTGCAGGCAAGTCCTTTGGTGATGCCAAGAAGTTATGTGGCAGTTCTGTAGAGTCCAACTGATTAAGCTCAAAAGGCAGCCTTGGTCTTGTAGAAAGTTGGGTAGGGGAGGAGAGAGAACGATTAGAGCAAGGGCTGCTGCCAATACCACCTTGCCAAGTGGGCTGTGAAAACAATCCTGAGGTAGAATGGGGTGCCAATATTCCAGAACCCCTGGCAGAGGAAGCACTTCGACCCACAGGGCGGGCTGATGAAGAGGTTAACAGGTTTTCAGTAGCACCAAGGGGAAAACTCAGGGAGGTAGGCTGGGAGGTTTTAGAGTGGTGGGAACCCCCAGCTCGAAGGCTAACTGAGCCAGCGGGAGATCCCAAGTTAGGGCAGGCTTTGTGTCCACGGATCCCAGTATTTTGTGAGTGTGGGCTATGCCGACGTGGTCTGCAACTGTCATCTAAATCACTAATAGTCAAAATATGATGGGACTTGGATGGAGCTGCTCCTAAAAACATAAAAGAAACCCATGAAACTTGAGTAATTTCTTTCCAGAAAAACAACTACAACTAAATATCTGAATAAATATATAGTGTGCAGAATTTGTGAACAGTGACCAATTTCTTTTTGGCTTTGTACCCAACTGCAAGTGAACTTGAAAGCAAACCATCCTTAATTCATCTCTCAGTGGACCACTTATAATTGGTCAAATGTTTTGTCTCCCGCCCCCCCCCCCCCTTCAAATGTATAATAGTAACAATTACAATAATTAAAAACTGACATACAGGGCCAAATCAATACACTGTTATGGTCAGTCTAAAAGTAAAGACAGGGTGCATAGTTTACCAGGAGATGGTAGTGGTCTTGACAGTCCTCCAGCTGGTCTTCTATTTTGAGGATATACAGAGATTTTGGGTCGAGTGCTAAGATCTGGCTTTGCAAAGAAGGACTCTGAACTGTGATTTGCTGTAGTCAAATCTCCCAATGCAGTTTCAGATTCTAATGGCAAACATGAGAAATGTATTAAAAGAGCAACACATCAAAATGCAACATAATGTAGTAAACTGCTTTAAACAGTACCTACCCGATTGTGGACATGGGCTATGGGCAATTGTGCGATTCTCTCCCTGGTTGGGCAATTCTTCCACTGGATTCTCCTGAACAGGTGGTCGTACCTCCATGATCCTACACCTGTACCTGCAGCGTCGACGTGGGTTTACTGTGCTCCAGTACCAGCGAAAGCATCTAATAACAGAAAACAGTCAAATTCAGCAATCCAAATGATACAAATTTTTACAGTAAATTAATCTCATTTTTTATTTTTTACTTTGTGTCGACTGCTTTGAATAAAGAAAAAGCATAACAAACAGCATTATAGGACTGTCTGGAATTTTAGATCAATGTACACTGATATTAAAAGTTCATTAGAGATTTATAAAATGCTGATTGTATGTTTAGATTGAATTTCTTTTTCCAACTACCAATTTAAACAGGTGATTTGGATTAGTGCAGATACCTTAAAAAGCAAAAACGTTACTTACTCATAGCCCACAGGGAAAAGTTTTCCTTGCCTAACAGACAGTTCATTTAGCTTGCCTAGTTTGTTGACCTGAAGGGAACCTAACGCAGAAACACACAAACTGCAGAGTAAGGAAGACATTCAAGAACAAAAAATTAAATATAGACAATTTATCATATTGAAATAATCTTAAACTGCTTTAAAATGCTTACCAATCATCATATTAATGCATTCCGGTTCCAATCCAGTCAAAAACTTCCTGCGAAGGCTAATTCCCTCAAAGTCCACATAGACTCGCCGAAGAACTTCAAACCCTTGTCCTGAAATAATCTGGAAGTGGAAGAAAGGAAAGCATATTCACAACCGTTCAGAAGGTATAAAACATGACGAATCATGAAAAACTCAGACTTAAATACTTGTCCACTGATGAGATCTCGATGCTTGTAGCAGAAGACTCTCTTGTCATCCTGGAAGACACAGTTGCGGGAACGTGCACACATAAAGTGATAGTTGCTCTGGCATGATGTAAGGCAGCAACCCACTGTTGCTCCGGTTCTGTTGCACCGTTCACAACGCTGAGAACATGGAAGACAAGGAAATGTGCAAAAATTATTTGAGCAGGAAGGAATGATCAGGATGGACATAATTAGTAAAGAGTTTATTAGAGGGACAGCTGTTTGACAAGTTGGAGACCAAGTCAGATAAGCAAGACTGCTTTGGTTGGGACATGTGCAGAGGAGAACTGAGGTGATGTGATGTTGAGGATAGAGCTGCCAAGAAAGAGGTGAAAACAAAGGCCAAAGAGGAGGCTTATGGATGTGATGAAAGAGGATGTAGACTGCTGGTGTGAAAGAGGAAGACACAGAAGACTGGAAAATGTGGAATCAAAAAGATCTGCTGTGGTGACCTCTAATTGGAAGTGCCCAAAAAGGAAGAATTAGTGAGAAGAAGTGATAAAGACAAAAAAAAGTATGGTTTACGCAACCTTACCATAAGGCGACCTCTGGCTACTGCACTATGCACATGCATCAGGGAGCCATTTTCCTCCTCAAACACCTCTGCTGACCACATAGAGCAGTTGACATGAGCCCATTCATTTTGACCAAGATATAGCAGTCGCCCTGCATCCTGGAGAGGTAAAGGTACACAAGAGTGTCATTCAAAAGTCATCCTAGTTTCCAAACTTTCACAGGACCCCCAATTTAATAAATAAAAAAGCACAAAGCCATGGCTTACAAAGAAATATCACACTGTTGACTACTTTAACAGCAGTAATGATTTCATTCTCAGGACTGAATTTTCTCTAATATTTATTACAACATAAGATATGTTCATTATCTTATTTATAACAACTGAACTTACTGTGGATTTTGCATCACCATACTTCTGGCACAAAGCACATTGACGATTATCATCTTTTGACCATCCATTGTCCAGTTCGGATTTAGACAGCCGTGCTTTCTTTCCTGTGACAAACCACCAAAAAAGTACAATATAACCTAAATGACAACTGAATCTGAAACGTAATCAGCTGAGATATTCAATGTGCATTTACCTGTCCACTCAATCCTTGAGCTCATCTGGTCCCTATACTGGCTGTTGACAGACTTGTGAGACAAAGAAGAAAACTGATCAGACCCATCCTCCCCTTTGACCTCTGAGGGTCTTCCTACTGCTTGCTTGAGACTGTTTACAGTGTGGCTCTTCTCATCTTGGTCCTTCCACTGTGCATATACATGCTCATTTGTAGGAGGCAGAACAGCATGTAAAAGCATTCCACTAGAACAAAATGGGGAGGGGAGGAATGAGGAAGACATGCAATAAATATCACAATTAATGTGGCATAATTTGTTAGTGCTAGATATTTCAGTTTAGTCAAAACTGCATGAAGAGATTACAAAAGTTTCCTGAAATATAAAATATTTTTTTACTGCCATTTATAAATACATTTTAGCTTTAAATAGATCCTCCAGGTATCAAGACTGTTCTGTGAAATGAGCAGGGAAGCTCCTTTAATTAATTAATTAATTCATTCATTCATTCATTATTTTAATGACTTACGTAGGGAGGTGTTTAGAGCGCGGATCCCACACCTTAGGATCCTGACTGTTGAACCAGCTGAAAACTTCCTCCATCAACTAAATAAAAAAAGATAAAAGGAACAAGAAGTCAGTCAAACGCTTCCACAAATTGCTGAAAAAAGATGTTGGGTGGCATCACTAGCTCTTCAACAGGGCTGCTGGTAAAGAGAAGAAAAACTCACAGTAACCTTAGAGAAAACTATTTAAAATCATAGACTGCCTACTAATGAAAGCAAAAGTAATGGTTTGATTAATAACTAAAGATCTTATCACGGTTCAGTCTTCCTAACTGGTTAATTGTATATTAACATCAGGGGACATCTGACCTTTAAATAATAGGAGCGGGCTAAAGCAGTGGGCCTTTGGTCTTGTGGCAATGCTTCCTCCTCCTCCAACTTTCTACGAATGACACCTACCACATCTTCATGGAAAGATGTCTGCATAGCAAGGTGAAAAAGATGCAAGTGAATTTCATAAATTGCATCCAAGATTCTTTACTGGCACAAAACAAAAAAAGCACAGGTATAAATTTTACACCAAATACACACCAGTGATGTATAAAGGCCTTTATCAAATTTTTTGCCCACTGCACGAAAATCACAAATGGGCAGATCGTCGTCATCACCATCACCAGTGCTGTCCATACTTGTACACTAAGAGAAAACAAAAGGACAGAATACATGATCGAATAGTCTTAATTTGAATTTCCTTCTTCACTTAATCTAGAACAGAAAGAAAACCATGCAAGACATCTGCAATTATCTTTTTACTACTGCCAATCAAAACAGAAACATTCCCCCATCTACACCATTACTCTCAAAACACTGACATTTTGTCCAGTTTGTTCAACTCTAATGGAAGAGAAATTAACTTTTGAGGGATTAAAGCTCACCTCCTTGCAGGTGACCAGGTGCTGAGTGAGTGTGGAGCTGAGAAGGCAAGCGAGCACCTTCTCCACCCCACCCCTGAGCTCCAACATCAGCAGCTCCCTCCAGCCTCCTAGAGAATCACTATCCTGCACTCCTGCAGGCTGGGCTTCAGTGCATGGCTGACATGAATAAACCACACTCTCAGGCAAACTGGACAGGATCTCATACAGATCATCTGCATGTAGAAAAACAAAACATTAGTGATGATCCAGAAGATCCAAGCAGGTTATTTTAATAATTTCTTTGTGACATGAACATGAGGTTATCCGTAGTTGGCAAAGTGAAAGTGTGAAGACAAAGTCAAAAGCATAGCTTTATGTTCTGTGAGATCAGAACAATTTTATCACAACAATGTATAACACCTGTGGGTGTTGGAAAACTGAACAGGAAACAGACGTGGAGGAGGATGAAATGTCCAACGTGATTGGAGTATTTTCACGCCAATTTTATTTCTTGAGCCAATAGCTGAGGGTCTTACGGTTTCATTATTTTCAAAGAAAATAATGTTTTCTTTGCATAAATAAAATTTCACATGCAACATAATAGCCTATTTTTTAATGCATAACATGAAGCTAACACCATGTATGGTTTTTTTACTTTTATTTTAATTGTCAAAAAGGATTTGCGGCTCCCGGTGCTTTCTCTTTTGTGGAAACTGGGTCCAAATGGCGTTTGGTTAAAGGTTGCCAACCCCTGAGCTAGACAATGAAATCTACTGAAAGATGCTGTATGCAAAAAAAAAAAAAAAAAAGTACTTCTGTTTTATGAGGCATTGTGTCAGTACTCACCAGTCAGTCCTTCACACTTGGCATGGACCCAGTGGTTGCATGTGGAACACTGCATCATCTGACTTTCATAGTCATTGTCCTCATAGCACTTGAAACACATGGTGCAGTAATTACCTAAAAAAAGTAAAAAAACAACAACTGAGAAGCCAAACCAAAGTCTGGACAATTAAATCCACATACACACATACGAACAGAATTAGCAGTGGTCAGTTGTTTAACTCAAAAACTGTAAACTGTTGTTTAACTGTAAAGTGAAATAGCTCCATGCTAAAGCACAACTTGATTTATATACCTAATCAGTCTAACCCCTGCCTAATCAGGGGTCGCGGGGGAGTGCTGGAGTCCATCCCTGCTCACACAAGGGACACACCCTGGACAGGTCGCCAGCCTATCGCAGGGAGGAGTGTAACGGGGATGGCACCTTGCTCAAGGGTACCTCAGGGTTTCCTCCCAACGTCCAAAGAGATGCATGTCAGGTGGGTTGGAGATGCTAATTGGCTCCCTAGGAGTGAGTGCGTTTGTGTGTGTGAGAGACTGGCAACCCGTGCAGGGTGTGTCCCTGCCTTTTGCCCTGTGAGAGATGGGATAAGCTTTAGCACCCCCACCGCCCTAATCAGGACAAGCGGCTATGAAAATGAGCAAGAGCGTTTCTCTTAGACTTATCTGCACCTGAAACCGACTGCTTCACTGCCAGGTTTCTGTGTAGTATCTATTCTATAGAGATGGAGGTGAAAGTGTGGCTCTATGCCACTTGCTACATGAACTTGTCTGAAAAATTTCCTTTTTACAAAATCCCAGCAAACAGCAAACTGAGCAAACTGAGTTTTCACTCACACCAAAAAGAAGGCATGTCTACAATATAGAGCTTACCTAATATTTTTGCTATGAACTTTTCACAGTGTAACAAACAAAATGATGCAGTGATAATTACCGATGTGCTCCAAACACCTAACAAATTAAGATATGTTTTAAACTTCTCCAGTGACAGCCAGAAATGAATCTTTTTATTTAGGAATGTTAGACACTGCATCACAAATAGTTTAAAAGCACAAAAGAAACCAGGCTGCACTTTAAGGCTGTCATGGTGATGCATTTGTAGTGGAAAAACACTTGTAAGAACAGCTTTATTTTTTTGTTTCATTTGTGTTAATACCGCCAACATTCATTCCACACAGGTACCCTAACAGAAATTAGCTGAGTTTAAAACAACTGCCATCAAATGATAAATTTACTCTCTCACGCTCATCTTTTATTAACACCCAGTGAGAACAGGTGTTGCACAGCTGCATTGAGACAGTTCTTTCATGCAAAGACACACCGTTGGCTAACATAATTGACCTAATAATCTTTCTGGAAACAATATTTGACTTTTTTTTTAATGACTAATCACAACAGAATTCTAACCAAACATAACACATCCAAACAGACCTCAAGAGGTTTTTGCCCAATACCTCAGAAAATATTCTACCAATTCTTGAGTCTGCAAAAAAGTCCACAGAAGACACATAACCATCTTAAAACAAACTAAAACTGAAATTTAAAGGTTCGCACAAAAAAACAATACTTTGGAAAGACAAAGTGCGGTCAAAGTGCTCTAGTCATTTTATCATCACTGTGAGAACAACAAAAAAAGTTTTTAAAGAACATTTTCCAATCTGTAGTCCAAAAATCCTGATCATGTGAGGTAAAACCGACCACAAGACAGAATCAAACTGGAGGAAGCCCTAATTATCTTGTAGGCTGTTAATGAAAGACACCCATTAACTGAATGGTAATGCTTTAAAGAAAAAGCCAAAACACCTACGTGAGGAGAAGTGAATCACTAACTAACTTCCTCTCTGCACTTAGGTATTAAAAATAAATGGTGTAACCCTTCCTCATTTTCAAAGTTTGGAGTTTCCTATCCCCCAGCAAAGTCACTTTTGCCGTTTTTGCCCTTTTTGGATACACTGTGAAACTTTTTACCATTTTTGGATGATGTGAACAGAATAGGCTGCTCAAGTAAGAACTCACAAAGTGAAGTAGATCTGCCAACTCATAGAACCAGCATCCCAAACTGTGCACTGCTTACGTCGATGTAAACCAAAATGCAATCTTGTACTTGCCTTAAGTGTCTGCTATCTGACTTCAGCATCACAAATCTGTCATCTGAGCAGCTCTTAATCACTGCATATGTAAGCATTATTGCACAATCAAAGAAGTTCTCTGCTTTTCTCTAAGGAAAGACTGCTGCTGCCTGAGTCTTTGTTTTAAGCTAATTTCCAAACCTTTTTAATTATTGTGGGGAATACAGCAATATAGTTATTGTGGAAAAAATCTAGCTATTCACAATGCTTTACACTGGAGATCAGTAGTACTTCTAACAGACAAATTGTAAGTTTCGCCACAGAGAGAGTATAGAGACAGCTGTTCAACTGGATTTAGTGCAGGACAATATAGTGAGTTATAAAAAGCATTGTGCTCAGTATCTGGTAGTGTTTTATTATGGCATTAGTGGATAGTTTTGCATTTCGTTTAAAAATGAAATGTTTAATGAAAAAGGTCATAAATGTTTTAGTACTATGATATTTTCCATATTACCCATCCCTAATTGAAAATCAGTCATTCCACTGATCAAAACAACTGCCTGTTTACACTGAGGCTAATTAAGCCATTAAACTCAGCCCAAGACTTAATAAAAATAACAGTGCTCCAAAACAACTATTCAAGATTAAAGATAACACCATGGGACTTTCAGGCATCTTGCTTTAATCATAGTACATTAACCAACCAACCTACATTTAGGGGCAGAAAGGAAAATGATGCATCACAGAAATGTGCCAGACATCAAAGTTAAGTTCAGGCCTAACGAAGCACCATTTGTCAGATAGACAAACAGAAAATGACATACACACACGATACCAAGCAAAATTAAAATTTTTATTTTTCTGTTTATTAGCTATTTTATCTGCCTCACTAGTAAGCCTATAGTAGGCTATTCAATTCCCCAGTGCTAGACACAATAACTCTTATCTGGTTAAAATCTTCATTTCAGAACTGAAAGAACCTGAATTTGGAGGGATACATAGTGCTACTGCTCAAATATGATGCGGAATTGTATTCGAGGCATTGCCTCATGCTCCTCATAAACATGTGCTTTTTCTCCAAAATTCTCATGAACCTGACTTTTTGGACGTGGGTGAAGTTCTTGGATTTACCCCTTTTGGCCACCGGAGAGCTGTGGGTTACTGCACATTACCTGAGAGGTCCCTACCCTTTATGCCTTGATGGGTCTATTAAAAACAGCACATACCTCAGGGAAAGCATGACGAGAAATCTTTGTGGTTTTTCAAACCATGCTATAACTAGAAACCAGAAACCAACTTGATTCGAGTTCCCACACATGCTGAAAACTATAACGTCACAGCCTTTATACACATTATCAAGCCATAAAGTTAATAAAAACACGATGCAGTAATGAAGCAGCATTTCAGAAGTTCTAGGGTTTGTTCTGCATTCTTTCTAAATCCAAACTGAAGCACTTACTTCACAACTTCTATGCATCCGTAGTGATTATATAGTTTAATATGATTTTTTTTTTTTTATAATAACGTTTCAAGTTGCATATCATTGTACACTTCATTTGCCTACTTTCTCTGGTTATTCTACAGACCCAAGTATAATTTTAAATTTTGAAAACAGAAGTATTATTTTTAGTCAAAAAAGCTTTGAAATATTCATCTTTTTAAACAAGGTTACTGGTCTGCAATTAGTTTCTGTTTCTTACCCTGTTCATAAAGCTTGGTGCAGTCAGGACAGTAGCCTCTATCGTGGTCCCACTCTGTATCCCAGCTCTTTCCTGGGGTCACGCCACAGCTTTTACACCGAATGCAGGTCATACACACCTGTGAAGACACATTTTACAAATCTTCTCAATGAATCATACATTTACCAGTAAGACTTGCTCATATAAGAATAAATAAAAGTGAGTCAACACCAAATACCTTAGTCCACCCACCTACCCACAATGGACATCTAATCAGTGTTCTTCTTCAAACTTAAGCAGGTCAGCAATTAAACCTGGAAACCTTTAACCTTGGGAGCCATGTGTTCTATTTTCATGTGTCTGGGTCATTACTCACCCAGGCTTTTTTGCGCTTGCTTGGTTTTGGGTAGTTAGGTCCTAGACAGGCAGGGTGAAAACAATTTTGGCATCGCTCACACTCCAGCAGAGGCTAAGGGCAGAAGAAAGTATAAGAAAAAAAAAATTAAAAAAATAGTCAAAAATAGATGGCATCCACTTGATGGCATGTAAACAGGAAACGAAACAATCCACGAAAAAGAGGAATACTAAAAAAAAAAAAAAAAAATATATATACTAAAATGCACTTCTAGGCATGCAAAGACTTCACAATAGGAGACAGTCAACCAACTTTTGTAGGTTTGTTCTTGCGACCACAAACACGGCAAAACTTGCAGCGACGACAGCACCAGTTTTCCTTATTTTCCTCCTGAGGCCTTTCTAACGGTTCCAAACAGAAGTAATGGAAAGGCTCACAGCACACTTGACAGTACAGCATCTGAAAGAGACCATCAGCATTAGAATTAACCCCATTTTCACAGGCTGTAGGATCGCATTAATAAAGCTTTTCTGAAATACTGACCCTGTGTGTACACATTGGCATTTTATTTAAAAGCCAACTTAGAAGTGCAAGCGACAGTGTGGTAGATTTAAGACCATGTCCGTCAAACAATTAACTACATCACTAATTGTTGAAAATATCAAGGGGAGATGAGGCTTTCCCAAAATAAACAATTAAAATAAGGCTGCTGGCTAACTGCTACAGACTGAGGAAGTGGCTTAATTTAAATCCCCAGACAAGCAGTGTAATAATACCTCAGAGAAGCCTGATGACACTAGAAACCTTAACCATGCTTGTGTTCTTGTTTGCTCAGAAATTTCATGATAAAGGTCCTAATGCTAAAGCATCCTGAGTAGCGCAGGCATGTGTGCTGAAGCTACAGAACAGCTTTATCTGTTAAACAGTGGTGCAAGAAATGAATAGTGCTCACCAACTGTTATTGGATGTTCTGAAGCCAGACAACATATTAGGGCAGATAAAGGACATGGACAACAAAACAGATTACAAGAAACGTAGAAAAGAGCAAACTCTGACGTGCATCCAACCTGAGCGAAAATCGTGACACATGATGGACTGATATTGTCAGTTTCAACCTACTGGGTGGATCGTCTCATTATATACCTCATGCTGTCCTCTGCTGGCACAAAGGAGGCACACAAACTGTGGTCTAAGAGGCACAGAGGTGAGGATGTTCATGCCACCAGTTGACCACACGCTCCGCACACAACAGTCCTCCTACGGAGAAAAAACAGATATGAAAAAAACATAATGGAAATCATTTAGTTTAAGCAGCAGAGATTAAAATATATACACACAAAGATTATACTGCTTTTAAACAAAGAAAACACATGCAATAAAAATGATCTTAAATACATGAAAGCATCACAAAAAGCTGTATATCCAGTTTTTTTTTATGTCAAACAATTATATAAAATCTTTTCTTTTCAAAAAATGTTTTCTTTTTGTTTAACTTAATGAAAACTGGCCAGTGTTTCATACCATCCTTTTAGTAAAAAGACCTTTGATGTTCTAAGGTAATTAAAAAGTTTCCCTAAATGTAACCCATGAATTGTATTTTCAATGATGTGTAATGCAAGTGCTGCCATCATGTGGTTCAATTCAAAACATTCAGATCTTTAATTGTGTCTCAGAATTCACCCACCGAGCTAAAACTCCCACCCTTGGTTTCATTATAAGTCAATCAAAAAACAAAACAAAACAACAACAACAAAAAACCTGCATACATACATACACTAGAGTTAAAAAATCTTTTATTATACTATTATTCACAAATAATCTAAATAATTTTAAGAATTGCTTATTTAACATTCCAAGTTTCTTATTGAGAAAATGTATTTACTAATGCTTGATACATTATAATGAGATATATATATATATATATATATATAGTAAATCCTTGATGAACTTCCTCTTTGAAAATAAAATTGTCAAACTGTTTATCATCTAAAGTGCCATTCATTATTATGGAAAAATGGTCAAACTATAAACCACTCAGCACTTTTTCTCCAGCTTACCTTAAAGTCGATGTGGATCTTGTAGGAGGGCTCAGAGGGCTCCATCTCTCTCTGGGCAAAGCCATTTGCCAAAGCTGCCAAAACGCTAGGCGGGGTTTGCTCTAGAGGACTCTGGCCATGTGAAAGTTTAACAGTTAAAGAAGGAACTTGGATTTATCTGCTGCTGATCTCTAGAAACAGATATTTTTGTTACCTTTTCAGCTTTCCGTCTGATAGGTGGAACCCTGTTAAGTCCGGACTTGCGATGCCGTATACCTTCATCTAGTTCATCACCAACAAAGTCATCCAGAGACACAAAGTCTGTAACAAATATAAAGATCATAAAGATACTGCTTCATTCAGAGGAAATGAAGTCTAAAAACGTCAGATTTCTTCTTAAGTCATGTCCAGCGTTTACAGATATGCATTCAGCTTAGCTTCAAAAGACCTCGCCAGCACCTCCTATATTTTTACCCGTATTCCGTGGACCAGGGGTTCTCCTGCGGGCTGGAGATGTCGATCGGGGCACTCCGTTGATGTCAAGGTCAGAGTCGTAATCGAGCAGGTCGCAGTAGGAACGTGGTTTAACATGCCGTCGGGGTTGTTTCCGTAAAGATGGGCTCTGGCTGTCACCCACAGATGTGGGGGAGGAGCGTCCCGCTCCTTCTGTTCCTTCACCCTCCTCATTACTTGAGTGGCCAGCACTTATTGATAAACGCCGCTTCTTCATGTGTCCTAGAACATGTTGGAACAAAGACTTTTTTGTTGAGAAAAAAAATAAATAACCCCAGAGGTACAATGAAATAGATCAAGCATAGATTTCACAGGAACTTTTTACCTTTATAGAGTTTCCCACTGAGTCTCATGGCCTTCCGCTCCTCAATCTGATCACATCTTTTATACCTTTAAAACAGAAATAAAAAGTTGTGAAGTTTGGGCATGACCTAAAGGAAATACCAAGAGTTCATTATTAGTGTTTTTCTGATGCAAATAATGATATTCAGTCCACCAATCATTAAACTCAGTCCAATAAATATGTAGATTGTACTTACACGCAACACTGCCTTTTGGTGTTGGGTCCACCAAACTTGGGTTTATCCAAACAGTTCATGCATCTTCCACAGTCCTCCTCATGCAAGCAGCCCTTGCACTCCCCACATCTCCGAGACCGGAGCCCAAAAATACCACCTCTGTTAACTCTGCGAAACTTGGGAGTTCTTACATCATGCATCACAGGGCTGTCTGGTTCTGAATGTGACTCAGTATCTGAAAAACAGACATAAATGGAGTATAATTAGGCAAACAAAAGACAATATGTATATTTACCAAATAAATCGATGTCCGAATAACCAGAACACTCCAGTATTGCTTGTTACACATGGATACACGTCAGTCTTTGAAGCTTTAGAATACTAAACAGACAAGAACATTTCTGAAACACTGATCAAATCTGGATAAATAATATTATAAATAACAGTACTTAATTTTTACATTAACAATCAGTATTTCAAGTTTTGGAAAATGAAAGCATCATGTGTCATCCTTCACATCAGTGTTCATCGCAAGTCCCTTGCGATGAACTGTTTAACTATTTTATGTATTTATTTGAGTGCGTGTGTGGGGTTACCCTTATCAGCAGGTGATGGAGATATGCCTGATCTTTCGTGTAGAGGGAGGGCACTGAGTCTCGGGATGTCATCGGGAATTATGGCACGGGGCTGCCCCAGAACCACAGCTGCAGCTCTACAAACATGCTTGATACGTGGTCCTCCTCTGGTTTCTCCATCAGGAGCCTGTCAAAGTCAAGCAAAACAGCAGATAAAGATTAAAATGGCAGCGGAAGGTACCAACCAGAAGACTGCTCATACAATCCCGGCTGGGCCAAAAGCACCATTGTGAATTTGTAAGGCTACAAGCAATACCTGCTCTGAAGAGGTATCAGTCTTGTCATTCTTGCTGGGACTAGCGTTCTGAAGGCACTCTTTCGGTTTCCTTCTCTCCCTCTTTGCAGCTGTTAATCCCCCTTCTTTCAGCAGCTATAAAAAAAAAAAAAAAAAAACAACAAAAACAAACGTGTTTAAGCATAGAAGCATAGAACCACCTTAAACGGATTCCAGTCCCAAAGATTTTCAAGCATGGACCTTTGTGTTGTCAAGTTGCAAAATTGAAAAAAAAAATTATAAAACTCTCAAAACCAGTACAGTAAACATCTCCACAGTGGCATTAGATCATCTGTCTATCATGGTTAAAGAAAGAGCTTGTGCGTTAAATCGGTCGGCAGATTCCTGTCTAACAACTATTGTGCGCTATGCACATGACTGAATGCAACCTCTGAGGTGTGATACACGACCATGCAGATGTCTGAATAGTTCATTAAAGTCCCTACTTGCTTCCCCACAAGTGTAAGCTCAAATATTAACCTTGCAAAATATTATGCATTTTAGGACTAGCTTGCAGGTGTCTAGTTAGAGACTATTCTGTCAGCCATGTAGTGTTTGAGCAGGGAAATAACCGCACAGTGCAGAACTAAAGCTCAACAGGAATAAAACACAACTACTTTCAAGTGCTTGGTTTTTACTGGCAGAAAATTTTCAACACAGCACAGATACCGTGAGGTGTGTAGAAGCCACAGCAACATTGCTCTATTCGATACAACCATCTTAGAACCACAAATACTACTGTGCAACTACGATGTCGGTGTCACTGCCTTCTTTCTTTCCTTTTTTTTTTTTCTTTTTTGAAAGGCCACCCATCAGATATTTGCATGACAGCGGTTCTGAAACTGCCATTCTACACATAAGATGTGGCACAGTATTTCATTTTAAACCAGTGAACTTTTAATGTAGGTGGAACTCCTAAAAAAGGAGATTTTTGTAATAAAGTACATGACACATGCTGTCCAAAAAACTGGACTCATTCTTAAAAACTTCACCAGCGCAATGTGCTGAAGAAGTTTTTCTATCCAATTCAGCTAGAACTACTAGCCAAATAACACATCGAGCGGTACCTAATCTAGTTCTCCAAAGTATCTGACTAACGTTGCACAAATCTTCAAGCTCATGTCACCGACACAATGGTCAGTGGTGTTGCCAACATTACCATTACATTATGCTATTCACCAAAAATTGTGCTGACCTGTCAAAGGAGGCCAGTGTAGGGCACAGCAAATCAAATGCCCAGAAATTGTTTTTTGTCTCTGAAAACAATTAAATGTATGTTCGGTTTCATTCAGTGAAATTAGCATTTTAGACAAAGCTATTCATAAACTCCACCCCTTATTTTGCAAAATATACTGACTGACAGAGCATTGTTGCATTAGATCATTTGAAGACATTTGGAGCGATTGTTTTATATCAGGGATTTCTCTCCGTTCTTTTTCACCACAAATAATGTGGTTCACCGGGACAGCGGTGGCCTAGTGGTTAGGGCGTTAGCCGCGTGCTCGGAGCATCGGGGGTTCGAACCCCTTTCCAATAGGTTGCCCTGAGGTACCCTTGAGCAAGGTGCCGTCCCCGTCACTGCTCCCCGGGCGCTTTCCATAGCTGCCCACTGCTGCACGGTGTTCGAGTGTGCATGGGTTAAATGCAGAGGTCCAATTTCGTCGTGGTTCACTGTCTGCTGTGACCTTGCAATGACAAGGGTTGTCACTTTCACTATGTTTTAAACCTGACTGTTTAACCGTTTAACTCAAGTACTAATAACAACTAATTACAACAAAATAGCAACATGTTAATAAATAAAACTATTTCAGTTAGCCAACTTTTTGGTTACTTTAGTCTTGTAAAGTTAAACTGAAAAACAAACAGCAGATGTCTTTTGGGGAGTTCCTGAGAAACGGTCCAGCAAACTGAATTCTGATACAGCTCTGATATGGTTTTATAAAGATGTAGGCAGATCTTACGACTGGCAACAAGAAAAAGACAGCTACTTCATGCAAGGAACTTTAAGCCTTAACGGCTGGAGGGAAAGAACCTGCATTCAGAAACACATCAAGCATAAACCTGTAGCTATGGAAGTCAAAACTCTACACATCTCAACCCTGATTACAGAACAGAGTGTTTCACTTGCTCCCCTGACAGAAAAAAGGGCGATTAAGTACATTAATTAATGAACACCGCTGATAACTTGTTCTCAAACAAAGAAAAACGTGAAATAAATCACTTCTATTACATGCTTGACAAACTGAAGGCAAACAGACATTTCTGCCGCAGCAAAACAACAGGCTAAAGTAGCGAGAAGCAGCAAGTGATGGTCAATCCAAGGTAAAAAGCCACATGTTTTAGTTCAACCTTACCCCAGATGACTTGAGCTGTTTCTTCTGATCTATCTTGATGAGTTGAACTTTGGCTTTCTTGAGGAGGTTGAGCATATGCTTGTTGGCACCTGTGAGACGGGGACGTTGTGTGGCACTTCTCTCCTCCTGGTCAGTGGCATCACCAGCAGTCTTCTGATCAAACCTTTCTACCAGTTTCTGATTTTTTGATTCAGTCAGAAGCATTTTCTCTATATCTGACATTTGGGAAAAATAAGGCAAAGGCCTTGTTATGCAAAGACATGAGTAATAAATCGTCTGTAGTTGTGGAGACAGTTAATAAGGAATTTTAAGAAATAATCCAAATTATAAGATTAAAATGTTACTACACATATAGATTAAAGGTCAGATTTCTGAAGAGCCTACCCATGCATTTGTTGGGAAGTGAAATGTCTGTATGGATGGAGAATTCATCTGGCATGTCATCTTCCTGCTCTTCCTGCTGTGCCAGTAGCTTCGAGCTAAGGGCTCGCATGCAGATAGACACTTTCCGAACAACTCCCGGGGTGTCAAGATCCTCAATCTTCAGTTTAGCTTTCTCCCTCTCAATGTCTGAAAGAGACTGAAATAAGCTGCTCTCTTCCTCCAGCTCCCCTATTTGAACTTCAGGAAGGGGCAAGTCTGTCTCTGTTTCACCTGTAGGAACCTTATTTTGACTTTTACCAGTAAAAAGGCCATAGCTCAGTTTTTCTGTCAGTTTCTGGTCAGCTGTCAGATTTAGAAGTTGCTTCTTCACGCTCTTTTTCTTCTTTGGAGAAGCATCATTAACTGAATCAAAGGAGAAATCTTTGGCAGACAACAAGGCCTCATAATCCTTTTCAATATCCTGATCAAAGTACACTTCCCCACTGACAGGCTCCAACACTTTCCAGTTAAAACTGGGGTCTCTGAGCAGTGATCGTCTCTTACCAGAGAACATTTCTTCGCTTAAGCCTTCAAGGTCCTCAACTGTCTCAGTCTTGGATTCTTCAGCAGAAGACAAATCAAGATCTAACTGGGCTTCAGGAAGATCTTCATCCTGTGGCTGAAGGGCATCAGGCTCACCTGTCTCACCACTATCTCGTTTCTTTGTTCTTTGTGGCCCTACCAGCTGGTGGCCTTTCTTCTGCCTCCGTGGCAGATCTGACATGTCAGCATCATCCATGAACCTCTTTGGTGTTTTGATCACTCGAGACGACCGGGCAGTAACGACAGGCATTATGAAATGCTTTATGTTTTTAACAAATTTAGTCTTGCCAGGTTGAACGTCAGCAGAATCCACATCCGCTTTCTCATTCAAAGGCTCACTTTCCTCCTGACTACAATTCTGCATCACAGGCTCCTTTTCTTCTTGCTGGTCTAAAAATGTTTCCTTGTTTCCTTCGTCTTCAAAAGACTGAGGAAGACTTGGAGACAACTGTTGCTTCTTGTAATTTGTATCGATTACGCCAACTGGTTTTGGCTCCACTGGCTCAGATGCACCTACTGGTGGGCATGTTTCACTCTTTTCCTCCATTATGGGTTTTGGGGGCAACTTCTGCCTGCGAGGTTTAAACCTCTGTCCTATCAAAGCTCTGCGTCGTTTCTTGCTTTGTTTGAGTGGTTTCTGAGCAGCAGGAGGAGGGTGGGTGACAGGAGGCTCTAAAACCAGAACTTCAGAATCCTGTGTTGTTGGTGTTTCTTCATTTCCAATGCTGGCTTGTGTTTCTGTAACAGGAAGGGGCTGAAGTGCAGCACCATCAATGCTTGTGGGTTCTGTTGCCTCAGGCAGAGGGGCTTCACAAGACTCATGCTTCTCTGGAGCTGGTAATGCCAGTGGTGGTTTTCTTGGGAGAGATCTTGTTGAAAGACCAGAGCATTTCCTTGATTTCCGTTTTGCGCATGATGGTAACTCCTCTGACTTAGGTTTGGCTTCAGTGGTGGGGATTTCTGTTTCAGCTGAGACAATTTTTGCATCAGCAGTGATTTCAGGGCTCACTTGAGCTGTAGTTACAGATTTCCGTTTGTTTGCTGAGCAAGGTTTATGCCTTGCACGTTTCTTTCTGGCCGCTTTTTTATTTAATTTGGACTTTACTTTGGGCATTGGAAGAGCAATAGTTTCCAGCTGATTCTCTGGTAACTCTGCTGAAGGCTGATGTTCATCAGCTTCAGCAGAAAGCTCTTTAATGTCTGTAACCGTTGGGATTAAAAACGGCTGCTTCAAACTGCTGCGTGTTCTAGGGGAGGGTCCAATTTTTTTCTGACTGAGTGAAACTAAATTATTACTTTTTAGATCATTCTGGTTCATCTGTTTAGCCTCCTCTGGATGAACAGGTTTTGCTCCTTCCTCATTTTTTCTTAAGGTCTCCTCATCTGTCCCAGTGTTGTCTTGATTGTTTAGGGTTTCAGGGATGACATTAACAGCAGATTCTTTCTTTTCTGTTATCTGTGGAGTGTTCTGAGTCTCTGAACTCCCTGCTGGGCTACATGCTGATTCGGGTTTAGTGGAAACATCTACCCCCTCTGCACATTTTGAGAGAGATTCAGTGTCTTTGCTAAGGCTAACTGGTGCTTTGCTTAGATTTTCTTGGGACTGAGGACTTATACTCTTACTTTTGCACTTCATCAATGTGAGGGTCCAAATAAATTTACTGCATTTTTTGCGTGACCTGGCTTTGGGGTTTCGTATTCTCGTGAGTTTTAACCCTGGAATTCCCACAAACTCATTCTCGATGGACTGCATCCCTACAGAGACACCTGTTGGCTGCTCGGCCAGAAGCTCACGATTCTCTTTAACCTTCTCAGAGACTTTGTCTTTGCGATGTCTTTTCTTTTTTTTACTCTTTTTCTTCTTGGAAAGCGGTATAGATTCCTCAATCGTTGACACTTCTAATAATGACTCTGCCAAACTAGCCTCACCGTTATGTTCTCCTGATTCTTGAGGATGACTCGAGTCTGTTCTGTGTCGCCTCCGAATCACAAGTTTTTTGACTTCAGCGTTTTCTTTTGAGGCACTGTCTGTTGGTTCTGTTTTTGGCTCTACAGTGTCAGTACATGGTGCGGGTTGAGATTTGCGAGCAGATTTCCTTAATTTCACCATTTTTTGGTCACCATCCTCGGCTTCAGGCACTCTCTGAGTGGTGGATTCTACTCTTTTGTCAGCAGACCTCCCTCGCCTTCTTGTATTAACCTGTTCTTTCCTCTCACCCGAACTACTATCAGTAGCTTGTGTACATCTTTTTAATTTCACGTGTGCATCCAGAGTTTCTTTAGCTTCAGGCAGGACTTTGTTTCCTTTGGGTTCTGATTTCTGGGGCAATGATGTATCCACCTTCACTCTCTTTTTAGCCACCAGCTTGATTGTGATCTTCGGTGCTAATGATGCTTCTTTCACAGAGATTCTTTTTCGTCTGGGTTTCGAGAGCTTATCTGTGCCAGGATCGGCACCCTCAGCTGGCACAGAACTTAAAGATTCCTTACTGTGCTGTTCCTGCGTACATCCCGAATCATTTTCAAACACCTCCTTGTTCTCCAGACCCGTGCTCGATGCAGGAGCGGATCTCTGACGTACTCTCTTTGTTGGTTTTGTAGATGCACGATTACCTGCAAAATATAAATGGAGAAACTTCCATCATTACCTAACTTGTACTTACAGAACAGAATTTGATATCAAATGTGCTACAGAAAAATTAACTAAATACTGTTATTGCTTTTTACAGATTCAGATGAATTTGCCCAACTTTAAAACATCCTTTTATCAAATCACCAACTGCCATAGTTCTCATAGCATAAAACAAACTTCTCTCAGAATCAATGTAACCAGTTACAGACCAGTGAAACTAACAATCTAATAGCATTTCCTCATTAAAACAGTTCTGAAAGCAGGAGGTTTATCTAGATATTAGCAGCAGTGGTGGCCTGGTGGTAACACACTTGACCCCATGATCAGAGGATTTTGGGATCAAGTCCTGGTCCAGTTAGCTACCTTAGAGCAAGGTACCCTCCCCCAACACCCTGGGCGATGGATGTACGGCTCCCCACTGCTTCACTTGGTAAATGGGTTAAATGCCAAAAAAGCATTTCGTGTGATGCACTGTGTGCTGTGCAGTCAAGTGTTCGCGGCGACAGCCACTTTCACTTTCACTTTTGTCCACACTTACGCTTGGGGGGATTCCTTCTTGACTGCCCAGGAACACGCCTGCATCCCTTGTCAGCTTCAAAACCTCTGAATTCACCTCCCTATAATTTACACAAAAGGAACAGGTGTTTATTTTCTTTTCAAATACTCAAAACAAAATATACTTCCGTTAAATAATATGGGCATTTTAAGGCCACCTGTTTTACTGTGGCTGGAATTCATTTAAAATGAGCAGGGCTGTTAATCTTTCATACAGATCTGCAACCTAATGTCAGCAACATTGACAAAGATGGCGTCTCTGATTTGATATCAGCACTTTTAATTTCCTGAATAAAAGTATTTTAACCCTTGTCCTAAATCACCAAACAGTCATGCATCTTGTTAACAAACAGTTTTAGTTAAGCTTATATTAGAATTTGTATTTTGTGTTTAAATGTAACAAAAAGTTTAATCGTGGTTTTTTTTTTCCCAGATAGAGGTGCAGAAATATGAATTATGCTCCCCTGACAACAATCATCTGTCGTATAATAATTATCCATCTGCCAATATAAAATATCTTTCACATACACTCACACACAAATATACATATATAAATATGATATAATATACTATATATAACATTGTATATTTTTAAACATGACAAATAAGCCTTTACATTGCATTGTTTTAATTTTAATATCCATATTTGTATATTGTATATTATCTAATATTTATATAATATATAACATTTATATATATAGTTATATATATTATACAATATACAAATATATATATTCAAATTAAAACTGTGAACATGCAATGCAATGTAAAGGCTTATTTGTCATGTTTAAAAATATACAACGAAGCAAAAAACAAAGCAGCATTTTAGCACAGTAGCCAAGCATCACCTACAATCTCAGGAATACAGTCTAAGATTGACACTCATGGAACCTTCATCAGATATGAAATCCACCAGAACGACAGCCCGGCAGTGAAAACTTTGAGCTTTTACCAGGCGGTCACTAAAATGATTCTTACTCGGATGGGACTCCAATCCCCAGTCATCATTAACAGTCTCAAAACACTAAACGGCTCCATCTTCTCTTCAACCTCGCCAATCAGATTCACAAATAACCCTCAATAACACCATGAAACGATGTGTTAATTTCAAATCACACAAGTACCACCAACTAACTGACACACGGCACTGACGGTTCCAACCATGTTTAAAAATACATCTTGCACACCAGAAGAACGTTTAAACAACGCTGGGCTAAAATGACCCAAATGCATTTTTCTACCTTCCTAAAAAGGGGTGCGTAATGAATTTCAATGCTTCTACACCCATGATTACTCCAGCACTACCAATCATTAAAAATCACATCATTTAGGCCCCAGTTTTTCAGCATTTGCAGGTCAATAAGCAGGAGACGTTATTCGAAACAGATCCGAATGAAAGCCGGTCCGAGTCGTAATTCACCTATAAATAAAAGCTTTTCTCTGTGTCACTAATCACAGGTGGATTTGGTGCACATTTTCAGCCAAAACAGGCATCGACGTCACGAAAATGGTCCGTCCAGAACTCTGAGGCACTGCAGTGGGCGCTCCAAGGCGTAAAACGGGTTTAAAAGGCAAATGCAAACTTCCGAGTGAGACTGGCTCGACCGGCCAGCGATGCTGGATGGATAAAGGTGGCGTGGTGGCACCTGAAACGCCACACAGCGTGGAAGCCCCAGCACACACTGCTGCAAGGCCCAAAGTGAGAAGTCTGCTCCGAGTGTGTCCTGCGGGTTAAGCTTATCCCTCATCCGCTCCATCAGCCCGGCAGGGTCTCTACAGGAGCTGTGCCTCCTTTCCTGCCCCTGGTGGAGCAGGCACATGAGAACAGCTCTAATAAAAACAAAAGGGGAACTTTCAGAGCAAATGAAACCTTAAACACACACGCGCCTTATGTATCACTCCTAATGAGGGACTCTAATCAGATCTCTCTCTCTCACTCACACACACACACACAGGAGATACACTGCTACAGTAACTCGTCCCCTCCCCCTCCATAACACACACACACATACATACACATACACACACACACACACATACGTCCAGCCTGTCGCTCGTATTGTTTTTAAACCCGTCTGATCTCCACGATCTAAGCCCAACTGGGCGCAACACTGTGTTGTGCCCGTGGAGGAGCTGCTAACGCCTCCGGAGCGCCTCCAGCTCGCCAGTCTTCCGCCTCCGGAGGTCCATTTTGTGTAAATGGCTCCCCTCCGTGCTCCACAGCCCGCTAAAGTGGCTCGGCCGTGCCTGCGCTAAGTCTCCTCCCCGCAGAGGCAGGTCTCCCTCGCTCACCTCCTCGCTCCCGCTGGAGCTGTAGCCCGCCTCGCCCAGGCTCCTGTAGCTCGCCTCTATCCCGAGCAGGCGCATGTGGGGCTGGTCCTCAGCGCAGGCGAGCGGCGGGCAGGAGGGCCTCGGGCCTCCACCTCCTCCTGCTGTCGCCGCTCCTGCTGCTGCTGCTCCGCCGCCGTTGCTGAGCTCGTCGACGCCGCAGCGGCCGAGCTGCCACCGCTTCTCGGAGCGTAGGCGGCTCCGCGACGACCACGGGCGGCCCGGGAAGCGGCCCCGCGCCGCGCCCACGCCCACAGCGCCCGCGCCTCCAGCGGCAGCCGCGGTCACCGATCCGCAGCCCGCTGCCGCCATCATGGTTTCAACAACAACAGCGCTAGATGAACGACAGACTCGGGCTGGACTGAAGAGGGAAGAGGCAGAGCAGGGGGCGGGCAGGGGGCGGCGGAGCTCTCTGGGAAATGGAGGCCTTTAGAGCGCTGACGATAAACACACAACACTACACACGACTACACATGAATTCAGTTACAAGAGTCCGCACTCACTCACTCACACCTCCTTATACAGTCACACATAAATAATAAAGACAAATCAAAGATAGAGAGGGGGTGAATAAGCACTTAATATTTTACAAAAATAATAATAACAATAATTCTAAAAATTATAATAAATTAATGACAACAATGTTACAACAATACAATGTTTTTAAAATAATGATAATATATATTGCAACCTTTAATTTCACGCACTGACTTTATCTTGATGTCAACTTTAAGACTGAATCATGATAAAATGTGACCCGAATTTACCATAATAGCTTATGCAGATTAAATGATGATGATGATTATTATTATTATTATTATTAACCATCATGAATAAAATGAAATTCATCCTTAGTCTGTTTTTATTTAAGTTTTTTTTGTAATATTTATCTATTTTTATAAATGTGGAAATTAAATATTACATTCTTATTACACAGAAGAAAGGAGCCTTTAATGTTAATGCATCCTGTTTTTTTTAATCATGATAAAATGTGGCCCGAATTTGCCATAATATTTTATTTAGACGAATTTATTACATTATTATTATCATCATCATTATTGTTTGAGGTGCTAAAATGACAGTCATCCTTAGTCTGTTTTTATCTAATGTTTCAAAGTTTTTATAAATAGAAATATTACATTCTTATTACACAGACGAAAGGAGCCTTCAATGTTAATGCAGCCCAGTTTCAGGACAGGAACATGGCAAAATATGGCCTAACATGTCTAGCAACACGTTAAGTAGACTGAAATAAAAATAAAAATATATAAAATATATAAATAATAACAAAATGGCCTAATTAATTAAAAAGTAAAATAAAAGTAACAGATAGCCACGTGTAAGCCGAAAAAATATTTATATAAAAAATCTAAATACTTAATGTACATTTTAATCAATGTTACCGCATAAACTGAAACTAGCGGCCGTGCCGGAGTGGTTTTAAGAAAGAACTACATTTCCCATGAGGCGCAGGCCAACGAAAACAGTGACGTCATGTTACGCCCTTCACGAGGAAGCGGATGTTGGGTAGCGCTTCGTCTCAAAGGCCTCTTCGTGCTCAAATGTTCTTTTTCTAACTTCGTGCTCTGATATTTAAGCTCAACATATAAGGTACTGATATTCTTTCCCCGAGAAACGCGGGTTAATCCTCCAAAACCAGAAGCAGATATTCAGAAAAGTCGTTGATATGATTAGCACGGTATGCTAGCCGTACTCCGCTCGCAGAACAGAGAGACGTTTCAGAGCGTTTCTCTCATACGAGATAAATAAAAAAAACAGATTAATAAACATAAGAGATTAAAATTAAGAATAAAGTGAATGAGGATTCACTTTATACTGTAAGCTTGGATATAAAGCGTTATTGTTGGTTGTTGTTGGCAGCTGTAGTTTTCTCAGGAAGGCCCTTTGAGCTGTGTTTGTTTTCCTGAAAACACGTTAAGAAAGAGAATGAAAGTTTTAATGAAAAGCAAACTGAACTATAAAATCTCTCCCAACAGGAGCTAACCAGCAGAACTGCTGTATTTTGGTAGTGTGTTCATTCACAGGCAGGTGGCAGCAAATCTGCAAAAAAGTTGGAGAATGCAGCCTTTCAGTCTGAGTCAGTAAATTAACTTAAATTTGGATTTCTTCTGCAGGAAATCATGAATTTGGAGCGCGTTCCCAACGAAGAGAAACTAAGCCTTTGCAGGAAATATTATCTGGGTTTGTATTTTAAAATATCTCTACACCTGATGGAATGCATGTTATCATTATTAACTCTAATAATATATATCAACTCGATTCATTACATTCAAACTCTATTAAAACGTGCACACTGCATCTGTTCACCATGGCCGCCTTTTCAGTAACCGTCTGAAGCCTGGTGTGCTGATGCAGTATGGTATTATTAGATGAATTATTTTTCATTTCTAAGCATTTATCCTATGCAGTATTTTATCAGTTATTACAAAACCTTACAATACACAACAGAATGTCATTGTATACATATGATATGATATGATGCATCTCTTGTCTTTTCTTCTTGCACAGGTGGTTTTGCATTTCTTCCTTTCCTGTGGCTGGTTAATGTTGTGTGGTTCTTCAAAGAGGCCTTTGTAAAACCTGCATACACAGAACAACCACAGATCAAAACATGTATGACCGCTTACATCTCTGGGGTTATTTTTGAAATTACTATTATAATGATAAGAGCTAAATGAGTCCTAAGCCAGTTGGTTATGTTATGTAGTTGTGTTAAGTATTTTACTTTTTAATTCTGAAAGCGATTTCTATATGATTTATAGTTTCTTGTATTTTAAGGGAATATATAGTTCTAACATTTATACATTTATGACCATGAGACTCTTTGTACGGGGCTGCAGTTTTAAAAGTCAGTTAAAAGGTGAAACTGATACTAAGAACAGAACTTTCTCATACACAGTGCTTAAAAAAGATGTAGTCCAGGACAGTTCCTGTCTCTGCCCAGTAAACAACCCTTATCAAACTGTGCCTCTTGCAGACGTGAAGCGTTCAGCGCTGGGGTTACTCCTGTGGGTTGCCGTGCTGACGACGTGGATCAGCATTTTCCAGCATTCCAGAGCACAATGGGGAGAAGTGGCTGACTATATTTCCTTTACCATTCCACTTGGGACGCCATGAAGAGATAAAATTTCATTTTTTAATATTTTGCTTCTACTATTGACTTAATACTGTTGGTTACTAACTAATAATCTTTGTAGGTTTGGACTAAAGCCCACATTCACTGCACAAGTTCAGTAGCTGAAAAATCGTCCCGGTTTAAACAGTGTTAGATACAGTATCAAAAACACTTTCATTTTTTTCCTCTGTGTTAATGATTTAAGTTGTGATAATGTGAACAATGATGGAGTAAACTGAACTGATGTATAAAGCTTCTGTTTTTATTTGATAATGTCTTAACAAAATAAATCCTAACCCATATGTGCAAGCATCTTTCGTGGGACTTGTGTTTCCACATGGAAATGTGGGGAAAAAGTGCATCTTGGCAATATAATGATCCATGAGTGACAAGCACCAATTGTTCTCACATTTCTGATTTACATAAATGACCATAATCTCATGATCCCCACAACCTGACTGGCATACCAGACCCTCTAATATCCAAAAATGAAGCCCATCTGAACCCTCGCAGGCGCCTATTATGAAACTCAATCTCACTTTCGGGCAAATTCTAAGCCCTGTCCCCTCCCCCTGTGATCTTAGTGGGTACTGTTTTTAGTAGCCTGTAGTCACAGCGATGGCAGATGAATTATGTTTCCCATCAGCAGCGCTTGGCACTGCATGTAAATGAAAAAGACTGATGAGGTTTTCCTTCTGGTATCTGGACAGTGCAAATTTATAAGGCATCAAGGGATTATACGGCGGTGATTCATGGTGTTGTGGATATAGTCCCAGCCTTGCTGTGTTAACCCAACTCTAACAGCTTGTTTATGGGCCTGAATTTCAGTCCTTCACTCATAGCTACAATCATAATGATTCACAAAATTTCTCAAATGTGAAGGTCATATCTGAAGGATAGGCCTGTGGTTCAAGGGCTTAAGTGTGAAATGTTTTTTGAGGGCATGATGAAAATCATTTTTGTTTTAAAAAATAAAATATGTCACAACATGCTTTTCAAAGCAAAGTATTTCAGTTAAAGAACTTTTACCAACATTTATGAGTATAAACTGGATTTATTACTGCACAGTGTAGTGAAAAGCATAAAATTATACAATTACTAACCACTGGTTATTATTCTAGATGATAAAAGCTTAGGTAATGTCATCTTATAGATATGCTACTTTGTTGACCCCTAGACATGGCAGATTTGTTTAACCATGTTAACAGAGCTCCAGGAGAGCTTGTTTTTGCTTCTCCTCTGTGGACCATCAGCCGTAGAAGGTGCTCTTAACTATAGTCATGACATAGTAAACCAAGCAACAGAGGAAGGTCAAAGATCTGAAAATCTGGACTCAGGTTTCACACGTCATGCAAGAGAGGTTAAAAAAGGCGGGAACATTTTTTTCTGGTCACACGTGCTGAACCATGTGGGATGCAATGTATCACTAGTGCACTCTGTTCCAGTGCTTATGAACTTATTTATAGCCCACCAAAAGTCTGGAAGGCACAGTTAGCACAGCTTTTCACGTGAAACCTTCTGTGACATTGGAGGCCTGAGCAAAACCTTAAGAATGTGCTGAAAGAAGCACCAAATTCCTTCAGTATCAACATCACCACTCCGTGATCCGGTCCAGGAGTTATTGGGTCTTTTATATTTTACACAATTTGTATTCAGCTTGTTTATGATCACTGTGATGAACTGGACAATGTAAGGAACAAGTCTCACATTAAGGTGCCAGTTAGTGAACAGGAGGTCAAAGCATTACCTGAGCATGACTTCTAAGATCTTTGGCGCCCTCAGGTGTCACAGACGCAGGCCAGGCATGTCGAGAATGACAGTAAGCTCTGCTTCAAAGACTCGCTTGCTAATGGGGTGGAGGGGGGGTGTAGAACTGGGACGCTATATAAACCTCAGAACCAAGAGGATGGTCACATTTCATTGCTCAAGCACAGGAGGATTTACTGGCCCATTTCACTCCATAAAACACCTCTTTTGCTTTCATCACAGAGGAGCAATGGATTTTGACTTGCCTCCTTCTTTGCCCATAGTCGGGATCCCCTGGGACCGTGTGCTGCCTCACCTGAACGGGACCCCAAGATCTTCCTCATGGACTCCGGCTGAACTGCTGCTTCCAGTCACTGAACATGCCGGGGCAGCACAGGTGAGGAGATTCAACAGTAGTTAAATACTTCAAAGCATCAATATTTACCCTAAACTACTGAAAATAAAGATCCCATTAAGAAGTCTTTGAAGCAATGGCACGGTTTCTTAGAGAAGCTTTAAATACAGCGCTGTTTCTCTATGGCATTGCTCCTTTAGCAGCTTGGGGATTACATCGCCATATTATAATGTGCAATACTGATCCAGGTCTTTTTCTTATTTTGTTTGGATAAATTTTGTATCCAGGTTGTTTGTGACCACAATGGATTTACAGTGCAACTAAATGTAAAGCATTTCAGCCCAGAGGAGCTTATGGTCAAAGTCACAGGGGATTATGTTGTGGTGGAGGGAAAACACGAGCAGAGAAAGGTCAGTGATTCCCTTTGTTTCATCTGTGAGCAGCTGTCCAAATAAGCTATTCATCTAGTTGTTTAACCGCTATAAAATTTTTTTTTAAAAACCCCTTTCATTTGACCACAGAACGGGTCAGGGCTGGTGACCCGACAATTTAACCGCCGTTACCGCATTCCAGATGGAGTGGATACCATGGCTCTGGAGTCCGCTATGTCACCAGAAGGAATTCTTGTCATTTCTGCACCCCTGCTACAGGGTGAAAACTCCACAACACTCACACAGCCTGGACCATGATCGAGACACTGAAAGGAAGACATGCCGGCACATGGACTTGTCACTATTGCTGCGTTTTCCCTCCTAAGCGGTTTCACCAACACTCTCAAACAGAAAAAAGAATCAGCTCCCCCGATAATCCCAAACATATCTGACAGCAAGCTCTTTTCTTTCTTCATGCACTTTCTTACTGTCAGGGTTTCAGGACTGGTGAAGCTTTCTAATCCGAACCCATCTCAATTTCCAGCATGTTCTAAATATTCTAGCCATTTCCGTTTACTGACAATATTTGCACATTTCAGAGACGACGGACTTCTCAGAACCAGCAGATACACTATTGGCTGAATTATATGAGGAGCTCAAGACTGTACAAATTGTTAGTTGTATATTATTGTATATGTTGGATGATGTTCTGATTTGTCTAAAACAAATTGTGAAAAGAAATGTTTAAAATATATACACTTGTTTTATTTTTTTCCAAAATAGTTTATTTACACTGTTACTACTTTCACATAAACATTCACAAAGTTAATGCACTTTGAATTCCAAGAATAAACATGGTTGTGTGTAGTAGTGCATATTTCTTGTCTTCAGTTCTCAGTAAACATTAATCCTCTTGGGGTTTGCTTAACATCATGTCAACCTCACTGAAAGAAAGAAAATAGATTTTCAGATTGCATACCATCAGTCTGTTCTTACGACCAGTTACAAACAAGTATACTGAACGTTCAATATTAGAAAATTGTACACGTATTTGAAAATTAGGAGTGATTTGAACCCAACATGATACAGAAAAAAATACAGACGATACAGACATGACAGAGTTTGATACAGAGTTTCTTACCAAAGTTGCTCCTTCACCCATTTTCTCTGCTGACGAAGAACTAAGAGTAAAGGGTCATCTTCAAATTCCAGCCCATCTGACTCTGTATTTGGGGGGTGGGGGTGGTTTATATTTTATATATATATATATACACACACACACACACACACACATACACACACATAATATTTTATTATTTTTATATTATTATTATTATTATTATTATTTATTACAGCTATAACTACAATTGTAAATGTTACTTTCAACAAGTACAAAACATTAACAACTACCTTTACTTATGCTTGTATTTTAAATATTGCTGTAAAGTAATATACTGTTAAATACTGTAAAGAAAAAATGATGTATTTACTTAAAAGATGTAAAAGAAATTGTGTTGCATTCAAACAAATTTCAAACTTTAAAGTAAAAACTGATTTAAAGATTACAACAATACATTTATGTAATAAACTGAATCATTTGTTCACTTTTTTTTTTTTTAGAATTGCATTTTCACCCAATAATCTTCAACATAAATGATACTATTGCGTTTNATATATATATATATATACACACACACACACACACACACACACACACACACACACAAGCTGAGAGGTGTAATATTGAATGATAAAAAAAGGTCTCCTTTAAACTACTAACATTTACATTATGCTTAAAAAAAAAAAAAGACCGTAAACTCATTATATTACTCAATTATTTCTACACCAAATTTGCCTAAACTACTACTTTGATACATAGCTAAATTCATGCTGCACTGAACATTAAGCTGTGGCCTAGTGGTTAGGGAGGATCAGGTCATGGGTTCGAATCCCAGAACAGTACATTGCCCTGAGGCTCCCTTCAGCAAGGTACCATCCCCATCACTGCTCCCCAGGTGTTTTAAATAGCTGCCCCTTGCTGCACGTACGTGTATGGGTGAAAAGCAGTATTTTGTTGTGTTTCACAGTCACTTTCACTTCACATTAACATACAGATGATATTCTCCACCAGCTGTTTATGCAGAGGTACAGACTGTAAGGAAACTACTCCAGCTAACAAGCACAATTTAAACAGCTGCTGTTAAAAGAACAGGTGCAAGTTAAAAAAAAGCTTAGCTTTTCACTGATGACCTTCTTTATTAAGCACGGTGTCACTAACTGGAGGTACAGGTTCACTTACCTTCTGCCTCTTGCATTAGCTGATCTATTACCGCAGATGGCTGGGTCATGATTTGTGCAGGGGGTGGGGGGGGCTGTGGAGATGTGGTGGGCGTACATCCGGTAGAGTCTGAGGAAAAGTTGTTTTTTGGCTGGGTTGGCGACTCAGCACCAGGAAAAAGCACCTCAGAGACAACCTGCCACAGCAATGGATTGTATATTATTAGAATAAAAACCAAAAAGATGAATGTCTGAGAAAGAAAGTCAATTGCACTATGATTGTACAAATATTTATAATACTTCAAGGTATTGAAGTATACAAATGCAAATACGTTCATCAATAGATGCAAGAATATGCAAGGAGCTATTTTTTACAGAATCCAGACGGTCACAAATCATCTGAATAAAACAATTTCATTAAACTTAGACATGTATTTCAAAAACAGAATCAGAGGATGGGAATCATATGCATCTATGTCTAGCTCCTTTTTCTAGCTTCTTCCAGCCTCTTGTATTTGAGATGCCGTAAAGACATGTTCCCCATTGGCACAAACTACATTGTTCTAATCACAGACTCCAAAGTTTCCTTTTCCATGAAAAGCTTAGAAGAAAGAATCATTGTCATTAAAATCTACAAATCCTCTTTTTCTGTAATAACAGGTGGCTCGCTGACCTGTCCTAGAGTGTTCTGTATAGGTGAAGGAGGCGGCGCACAGCCTCTGGATCGAATGTCTCCTGTTGAACACGGAGTCCTTCTCTGTGACCTTTTCTCGATGTTGGATTCTTTGGTCTTGCAGCAAACACCATTTTGACTCCTGGCATGCTGATCATTAACTCTGGCAACTTGTTGGTTCCTTACAACACCACATCCAGTGTGTCTGTAAAAAGAAACAAAATCCACATGCTTAATTCTTTTTAAACAGTCTTGTTTATGTGGTTGTTGACACTGTTCACACACTATTTTACCAATAATACAAAAAGGTACAACGCATTAAAAGGAGCCAATTTGAAGACAATTTTAGAATTTGGCATTTTGTCCGTAACTGTCAGCGGCCACAAGATCATTTAATACAAGAATGCATGCAGTTTACACAGTGCAATAAACTTCCAACACGTCAAAATTGTACTGATTTTCCAAGCGTTATTAACCCCTTAATGCAATTTAGTATTTATAGCAATTTTAACTTTATAAGGGTTTAGAATCATTTTACCATGATCATCAACATTACAAAAAAGAAGTCATAGAGGACAGCAAATAAAACAGCTATGTTTGCAATTCTGTCATGGCAATCCCTGGCTTCTATCCCAAAAAAGGTCCATTTCACACTGTTTACAGCTTTGTTTACATTTGCATTTAAATTATCCAGGTAAGTCAATCGAGTAAACTTGGCAATTTCCCTTGTGACCTGCTCCAGAGTAGAACAGCTTTGATTTTTGGAATATGAAAAACAAAATAAGAACGTTCTTAGTGCACCAACAGATAATGGGATGAAATGTGGACATACCTGTCTGTTTTTTTAACTCTGACAGATGATATTGCCTTTTTCCCACCCGTTTCCCTCCCTGGCCTGTCCTTGGTCTGCGTATCCTTTTTGCTCTGGTAGCTGTGCCATTTCCTTTTGGTGCTCTCAGAGGGCTGCGCTGATGGTGAGGAAGCAGTCTGGTGTGTACTGGAGGGCAGCACTGAGCTCTCTGAAGAGCTGTCCTGCACTGTAAGGTGGGACTGTGGGTTGGTACACAGGGCCCGAGGCTCTAGAGTGGCCTTTTCTTTGAGAGGCTGAGGAAAAGGAGTGAAATGTCTGCAGGTAATGCAATCAGCATGAGTCTGGATACTGGTCTCTGGTTGGCGTTTGCAGATGGATTCACTGGAGGCAGGATTTGCTGCCTGAAGTTCTGTGCATGCAGCAGAAATTTCTATAGAGTCAGTCCTCTCCATGGGTGAAGGTTTGGAAAAAAAACCTGCTCTTTGATGAGGATCGGCAGAGACAGGGTTGGACTGTGGGCAGGAAAAAAGAAAAAAAAAAGAAAAAGCAAATAATTTGTTTGATTACATTTTCACGTCCCAGGTAGATCATCAGGAATCTGCTTCAGAGCAGGCCAAGAAAATGTCCTGACAGGTGCTATATTGACCAATTTAAATTTGAATTCAAATTAAAACAAATTTGATTGATTTAAGTCTTTGTTAATTGAATGATCTCAATTCTCAGTTTATTTTTATACTAAAATGTGGAAGAATCAGAAAAACTCACATTCAATGACATGAAGAATGTCAGTCTTTTGTAAGGTGTCACATTTTCCACACTGAAATCCTTTTTGATCTTCAAACAAAATTTTATATAAAAAAGGCAACCCGAGCTAATACAATACTCATTTTAAAAAGGTCAGTTAATTTCTTGGAAGCCTTTTGAGGTTAATGTAGTTACTCAAGCATTATTTACCTCAGGTTATTTGATTACTGAGATCTGCTTAGAAATGTTACACTTCTGATATTTATTAGACTTATTCAAGGTCTTCTTGGAGCTACTTGGGACCTTTCTCTTGGACTCAGTTGTGCTAGTGCTGCACACTATATTAAATGGGGGAGAGCACAGCAATAACCTTTTCATGATTCAACCTTTAAATCACAAGCAGTGTGCAAAAATGAAAGAAGTCAGGACATACAAAGCCGAGTAAAATTAGGATCAATCTAATTCTACATTTCTACCTTTTCAAGTGATGGTGCTTTCAGTCATTTAGTTACTAATCCCAAATTGTATTAAATTTTACTAGGTTATATTGATGAAACACATTGCTTTGTGGTTAGGCACATCACTGACATTTGAGGTTAGGGACATAACTGATTTTCACTTCATTTCAAGACCAGAAGTGTTCAGTGCAATCAGAGCACATCTTATTCTTCTTGTTTACGTCCTGAAACAATAAGGAATTTGTATTGATTTACTTGCTGTGCCAGCCTGCTCCATGAAGACTGATGAAAAGCTGAACTAGGGGAGGATGCCTGGCTCCATTCTCTAGCCTGTTCCATTTTCCTCCTCAAACGCCACTGAAACAGGATGTCATTCTCGGGGCAAGGGCGTGACACTTTGGTGCCCAGGGCAGATGGAGCAGGAAGGAGGCATCCACCAGATGAGCTAGGTGTTGTTAGCACTATTAAAAAAGGAAGGATTTTGGTTCAAACAAACTTAAGTATAATAAAGAAGAGAGATTTTCAATTCAGTTATCAGGGACTCCAATTTCAGTACACACTTCACAGTTTTTTTCTGGTCTTAGTGATAAACGTATGCCCTTTTGTGAAATCTAGAATTGGCTAATCATTTTCTGATGTCATTTCTCCCACTAAGTGGTTAAAATGTTTGTTTTTCTCTTGTTCAGTTTTAGCAGTTTTTAAGAAGAATGCATTTGTTGAATGCATTTGCATGAAATAAACCTGGCCAAGGGTCCCTGAAGACTGTACTGAAAAACTCAAATGCAACATTAATACAAAAATTCAGCATTAACAACAATACTAATCATCGTCATCATCAAAAAACACAGCCAGAATAAGTTCCCTAATTTGGTGCGACAGAATATTGATGCAACACTGACCATATTAGTGGTGTAATACAGGCATACGTACATGCCTTCTCTGCAATTCAGAGGAAGTTACACAATCAATGCATGATTTAGTAAACAATCATCCATACTTAGAAAAAGCAACACCTGGCCAACAGCTGCATGCTAAAAAAGTTGTGTGTGATATACAACTTACACTTGGAGTCTATCAAGCTGGACACTAAGGGCCTTCGGACTGGCTCATCAACACTTACAGGGGAGGAGAAATCAGAACAGCCCAGACCCTCAGAGCTGATAGGTACACCATTGGAGCCACTGCTGAGAGAGTTCTCACTGAAAAACACCAGGTTTCCCATTTCAAAGTTACTAAAGCTTTTTAACACAACTGGAGTCAAGTATATCACAAGAGCAGGTGCTTATTTAACCCTTTTAAAACCATGATCCCTATTTTTGGATCGGACTAAAATTGCAAATTTCGAGAAAGATGATTTTGCTGAAATTCAGAAAAAAAAAGGCAGTTCATGGGTTAAATCAACAAACAATAATAAATAAATAAATCAGCACCATCCAACCTTCAAAAGATAAAACAATCCATTCTGTTTTTAAAAACAAAAAACAAACAAACAAAAAAAAAACAAAACAAAACAAAAAAACCCATTCTGCATCCAAATCTACCCTTAATAAAAGGACTGGGTATGCAGACTTTGGACCTACAAATGACCCAACATTTCCTATCCAAATTAAATCAAATCACATCACATTTAAACACCAAAAACACTTTATACGCTGACAGGTTTGTATGGCTTTTGTCTTATTCTGGCTGAAATGCCATTTTTTTTGTTGCTGCAGTTTTCTGAACCATAGTTTCAGAATAATAAATATTCTACATGTATGTATTAATGCTGCATTTTCAAAATGGGCTTTTCTGTAACATAATCAAATACTCATTTACCATGAATTGCTCATTTCTGGCAAGTATGACAAATAACATCAGCCTTAATTTCATATACCAATTATGAGGCTTCATTTTATTTTGCATCAGTTAAACAAATCAGTATATTTGACACCTCTAGTGGAACCATGCATACCTAAGGCTTGTGTGTTTAGACAGTAAGAGGACTGTTTATTATACCTCTTTTGCAGAAGCCTGCTGGCTTTCTCCTGGAGCTGCAGTATCTCCGACTCTCCTGGCTCACAGTAGGAAGAATCAGACAGGGCCTGAAAAGCGGTAGGAAGTGAAATAATTATAGAACTCTTCCAAAGATGTAGAAATGCTTAGAAGTCAGCTCTGCTGAACACTACACACTGCCTACAAAGGCTTCAAATGAACTTTTGGAAAGTAAGAATTGCAACACTTTACATGATGTAACAAAGTGGTTAAAATGGTTTATATTTATGAAATATATATTTCATAAATAAACATTTCAAAGCTTTCATTCACCTCCACTATAGTTTAAGAATAGCTTGAGCAGTTTGTATTGTGTCAATATCCATATGTCTGCAAATGTATTTTTTTATTCACTAACCCCAGCTTCTCTTTGCAGATCACCAGACACGCTAAACAGCCAGCCTTGTGTGTGTTGCAGAACAGCTTCGCTGTGTCAGTTAAGAATTCATAAATATAACAATGTGACACTAAACAGTAGCATTACAAGGTGCAAGGTGTGGCGAGAAACACTTCTTTTCCCTTTAATGCCTAGGCACTCTAGGATTGGAAATCCTGCCAATGAACACTGAAAACACAACACCAAACGCAACTGAATACCAAGGGCAGCCCCAGACAAATGGGTTCTAGCCTACCACCACTAGAAGGCAACATTTAGCCACCATAACGCTTTCTGTTATGTAAGGAGAAGAGGCAAACAAATTGCTCATAAACTAAGTTTTCATCAAATGAAATGAAAAGGGAAGTGGGTTACAAATGCTACAGGATGTGCAGTACATGGTGACTAATCAAAAGCTATAGGCATCCTCCCTTAACAGAACAATTTCAGAGCTACAGCTTAACAGATAAGATTTTCATTTCATACAGGGTGTCAGAATATGAAGAAACTCAAGATAAGATCATGTAAAAAAAAAACAGGAAGAAGGTACAACGTTCTCACAAGCATGCTCAGGTCATGCAGGTCTCTGGTAGGAGAAAGCAAAGTATGAGCCTCAACTTCAGCTGATGTACGCATACCATCCATGAATGGTCCTGTTAAAAAAATAAAAAGGAAATAAAATTCAGAAGTTGACTAACATTTATTTTCTTCACCACTATTATGTTCTGAGTAGCTTCTGAAAATATCAGGGTTTCATTGGTTTATTGTTTTAACCCAGCCACTAGTGATGCACAAGCCAGTGTAGGGCAGCGGTGGCCTAGTGGTTAGGGAGTCGGCCACAGGATCGGAAGATTGTGAGTTCAAACCCCTTACCAGTAGGTTGCCCTGAGGTAGCCGTGTGCAAGGTACTGTCCCAGTCACTGCTTTCAATAGCTGCCCCCTGCTGCATGGTGTTTGAGTTTGAGGGTTAAATGCAGAGGTCCAATTTTGTTGTGGTTCACTGTGTGACCTAGCGATGACAAGGGTTGTCACTTTCACTTTTCAGTGTATTTCTTCGGGGCCGGTCCCAAGCCCGGATAAATGGGGAGGGTTATGTCAGGAAGGGAATACAATGTAAAACTTTGCCAAATCTATATGCGGACAACTGAACAAACGTCCATACCGGATCGGTTGAAGTCCAGGTTAATAACGACCGCCACCAGTGCTGTTAGCCTACAGGGTGCTGGTGGAAATTGGACTACTCTTGGCCAAAGGAGAAGAAGATGAGGAAGGCATGTCCAGAGGGAGGAGGAGAGAAAGAATGAGAGGAGAGTGGAAGTGAGGGTAGGGACTTTGAAAGTTGGCAGCATGACTGGTAAAGGTAGAAAATTAGCTAATATGATGGAGAGAAGGAAGGTTGACATTTTGTATTTGCAAGAGACTAGATGGAATGGTAGTAAGGCCAGGTGTATTGGAGGGGGGTTTAAACTGTTCTACCATGGTGTGGATAGAAGGAGGAATGGAGTAGGTGTTATCCTGAAGGAAGAGTATGTGGAGAGTGTTTTGGAGGTGAAGAGGGTGTCAGGTAGGGTGATGAGTCTGAAGCTGGAAGTTGAAGGGGGGATAATTAATGTTGTTAGTGCTTATGCTCCACAACTTGGTTGTGAGATGGAAGAGAAAGAAGAATTCTGGAGTGAATTAGATAAAGTGATAGAGAGTGTACCCAGGGGAGAGAGTGGTGATTGGCGCAGATTTTAATGGTCATGTTGGTGAAGGGAACAGAGGTGATGGGTAGGCATGGTGTCAAGGAGAAGAATGCTGAAGGTCAGATGGTTGAAGATTTTGTGAAAAGGATGGAAATGGCTGTAGTTAATACTTATTTTAAGAAGAGGGAGGAGCACAGGGTGACGTGTAACAGTGGAGGAAGATGCATAGATTATATTCTTTGCAGGAGGGTCAACCTGAAGGAGACTGGAGACTGCAAAGTGGTGACAGGGGAGAGTGTGGCTAAACAGCATAGAATGGGGGTCTGTAGGATGACCTTGGAGGTCAAGAAGAGGAGAAAAGTGAAGGCATAGTTGAGGATCAAGTGGTGGAAGCTAAAGGAGGAGGACTGCAAGGTAGAATTCAGACAGGAGATAACACGGGCACCGGGAGGTGTTGAAGAGCTACCGGATTGCTGGGAAACTACTGCAGAAGTGATAAGGCAGATGGCTAGAAATGTGCTTGGTGTCACATCTGGAAGGAAGAAGGAGGATAAGGAAACCTGGTGGTGGAACAAAGAAGCCCAGGAGTGTATACAGAAGAAGAGGGAGGCAAAGAAGGTGTGGGACAGTCATAGAGATGAAAGTATGCTGGTGTACAAGGAGATGAATCACAGGACAAAGAAAGCAGTGGTGAAGGCCAAAAATAAGGGGTTTGGTGAATTGTATGAGAGGTTGGACAGTAAAGAGGGAGAAGAGGACCAATAGCAATTGGCTAGACAAAGAGACAGATCTGGGAATGATGTGCAGCAGGTCAGGGCAATTAAAGACAGAAATGCAAATGTACTCACAGATGAACAGAGCGTGTAGAGCAGATGGAAGGAGTACTTTGAGGGGCTAATGAATGAAGAAAATGAGAGAGAGAGAGAGAAGATTGGATGATGTGAGGATAGTGAACCAGGAAGTGCAGCAAATAAGCAAGATGGAAGTAAGGGTTGCGATGAAGAGGATGAAGAATGGAAAGGCTGTTGGACTGGATGACATACCAGTGGAAGCATTGAGGTGTTTAAGGAAGATGGCAGTTGAGTTTCTGACCAGATTGTTTAACGCAATCTTGGAAAGTGAGAGGATGCTTGAGAAGTGGAGACGAAGTGTACTGGTACCGATTTTCAAGAATAAGGGTGATGCACAGAGCTGTGGTAACTATAGAGGGATGAGGTTGATCAGCCACAGCAAGTTATGGGAAAGAGTAGTGGAAGCTAGGTTAAGAAAAGAGGTGAGGATTAGTGAACAGCAGTCTGATTTTATGCAGAGAAAGAGCACCACAGATGCAATGTTTGCTCTGAGGGTGTTGATGGAGATATATAGAGAGGGTCAGAAGGAGTTACATTGTGCCTTTGTGGACAGTTCTGTTTAATGACGAGTGTGGAAGAGAGGTGAAAAAGAGTGCAGGCAGGTTGGAATGGGTGGAGAAGTGTGGCTGGAGTGATTTGAGACAGACAGGTACCAGCGAGAGTAAAAGGGAAGGCTTACAGGACAGTAGTGAGACCAGCTATGTTGTATGGGTTGGAGATGGTGGCACTGACGAAAATACAGGAGGCAGAGCTGGAGGTGTCAAGAGTTAAAGCTAGCAAAAAAGTTATCCAAGCTAACATCCATCATGGACAACACCTCTCACCCCCTGCATGAGACTGTACGAGCACTGAGCAGCTCGTTCAGCAGTAGACTTCTACACCCCCAGTGTAAAAAGGAACGCTACCACAGGTCATTCTTACCTGCAGCCATCAGACTCCACAATTCAACATAACATTACATATTTAATATTACCCATTTATTATTATTATTACACTTACATTTATTTATCGATAATTTAATTATTATTTACTGTTGTTATTATTGTTATTATTATATACATATTATTATTATATTCTCACTGTGTATATGGTTATCTTTCCTGTCTATATATTCTTCATTTCTTTGTTAATTGCCATGTAAATATGTATATATAGCTCATGTAGAGGGATGTCCTCGATCTTTATATATATATATATATATATTTTTTTTTTTATATTCTCTCTGTCCTTCTTGTTAAAGAGCCCTGTAACACCCAATATTTCTCATTCGTGGGATAAATGATTATTCTATTCCATCTATTCTATTCTAAAGATGATGACTGGGTTGGGTGTGACGAGGATAGACAGGATTAGAAATTAGTATATTAAAGGGACGGCTCAGGTTAGACATCTTGGAGAAGCAAGGTTGAGAAGGTTGAGTTAGAGAAGCAAGGTTGCATTGGTTTGGACATGTCCAGAGGAGTGATGAGGAATATATTGGGAGGAGGATGTTGAAGATGGAGCTGCCAGGAAAGAGGAGAAGAGGAAGATCAAAGAGGAGGTTTATGGACGTGGTGAGAGAGGACATGCAGGTGGTTGGTTTGAAGCAGGAAGATGTAGAGGACCGTAAGAAATGGAGATGGTTGATCAATTGTGGCAACCCCTAAACGGAAGAAGCCGAAAGAAAAAGAAGAAGATGGTTTTACTGATTGACAAATGCTTTACATTCATCTATTAGCCATTATTTGGAAATGCTCAGGGGTCAGAGCTTCATCTTCCCCAATTCTTTAAACCCTCACAAATTATTTAAAAATGGTATTTACTTTTATCAGGGCCAGTGCATGAACTTAAAAAAAAAACAAAAAAAAAAAACAAGACCTCACAAGATTCACTTCATCAACTTGAGAAAGTACTGTGAACTGCACCAGCTTCTGCGATTTAACCAATTTTTGCCAAATAATACAAGTAGAATAAAAACAGTTTATCAGAACTTGACTTCAGGTGTTATGATTGAGAAAGGTGCTGTTACAGAGAGACATATGAAGTCAAGGTCCTTCACTGTTGTGATGCAAATTATTTATGCTTTAATAAGCTATCACAGTTACTTATGGCCATTAATAGGCTGCTTGAAAACAGCTGCTTAGATAAAGCTTATAAAATATACAGAAAGGTAAATGCAGAGTGTTAGAAAGCAAAAATAGAGCCTTAAGGAGACTTTGAGATTTCACATTACAAGGCATAATTCAACTTTAATTCAATTAAAGTTTAGTAGTTATTTTGAATGATCAATAAAATGTGATTAACCTTGTGCACATCACAACCCATGGTTCCTATGTTACACCATAAATAGTAATTTTAGATAAAACTTTGAGAAACTGATGGAATTGTCCTTCAAGCAAAAAAAGCAAAATTTTATAGTTATATTTTATGTCTGTCACGCAGACACTGTATAAGGATGGCACAATATACACACGCATTCTTAATCTTCATTAACTAGTTGAAACTAGAAACTAGTTTGCATCCAGACAGAGTGCATGGAGAAGAGGGGTCTTCAATTTCCTTCTAATTTCATTTGATATTTGAGCTAAGGTGTGTCACTCCTCCACTTACTGAGGTCTGCTTCCTATTTCATTAAAACCCTTGTGCATCAAAGACAGATTTAGAGCCCTAGCTCTGTCAGCCCTTGAACATAAATCAAAGGGAAATTTAGGATTTAAAAGAACATAAAAAAAAAAGTGAAAAAGTGAAAGTGACAACCCTTGTCATTGCGAGGTCATGGCACAGCACACATGAACCACAACGAAATTGGACCTCTGCATTCAAACCCGTGCAGCAGTGGGCAGCTATTGAAAGCGCCCGGGGAGCAGTGACGGGGACGGCACCTTGCTCAAGGGTACCTCAGGGCAACCTATCGGGAAGGGGTTTGAACCCTTGATCCTCCGATCATGCGTCTAACGCCCTAACCACTAGGCCACCACTGCCATAAAAAAAACGTTTTAAAGTATCAGCTTATGTAAAGAGGAAAAACGTAAAGCAAAAAAAGAAAATTAAATACATTTAAAAAAACTGCCTGAAGATGCTTGGACAGGTTGTGAGTAAAAGTAACATTCCTGTGTAACACACCTCTAAACCGTTCCTTAGATGTTTGGGTTGGTGTAGAGCTGGATGGGTGAAGAGGGGATGAGGATCTCCACCAGAATGGCTGCTCATCCACCCCACCTGCCGGCAACTTCTCTCTTTCCTCACGGCTTTGTGGCCTTCCGTAACGGAAACGCTCAATGTACCTTTGAGAGAATTTTTTTTTTAAAAGAGAGATTTTTCTAAACAGGAATGCCTAACCCTAACCTTACATTCTGTAGTGATACAAAAAGTAACAGCATATGCATTAAAACTCAAACATATTAGCCTTTTCTGCTATGACAATATGTCTTACTTTTCATGCAATGTATTTTATCTGAAAATACACACTCAGTACATTTCTTAAAGGTTAACACAAAACCTCATACTTTGCTAAGACTGAAGGCTCCTGTGCTCTGGATATTATTGGTTGTTGCTGTGAACCCTGAGGCTCTGTGCAAGAGGATGCTCCACAACTGGCATGATCATTCGAAGGCCAAGACTCAGAAAAATTCTGGTGCTCTTGTACAGTTGGAGCAGGAAAGGGAACACGATGTGATCTTTCAAGGAAACGCTGGTCCTCCAGGCTGAGAGATGCTGTTTGTGGAGTGCGTTCTGGTGAACTGGCTAGCCGATGAAGCCTGACTGGGCTAAGGGCCTGTAAAGAGCATTAAGGAAAATTGAATTAGATAATTTCACAGGTCCACAGAGCCCAATAAGCTCCATTCCTTTTAAATTTTAGCTTGGCAACATCTCATCCATAGCTGTATAAAATTACTGGTACCTTACATTTATTTTATACTTTTAGCACTGCACAACAAATTGCCTGAAATTCATTACTGCAATACTGTTTTGTTATCCTGATCTCACTGGATGCTGCAATGTGCATATGCGCATCTAAGAAATCAAGAGTGTTGACGTGACGTAACGTAACTGTTGAGTAACTGAAGTATTCACACAGCCTCCACATAAGCCTTTAACCATTAAATACACTGACTGGCCAAAGTTCCTTTCATTTAGTATATGTAAATAGACTCTTTCCTGGTGGGCCAAAACTGTAGTGCTTTCAAAGTGAAAGGACGTGGTCAAGCTGTTGCAGATGTAACAAGGAGATGTATGTAAATGTGCTGGTTTTGTGACATCACAAAAGATATGATTTCAAATCAGGCTGTTCTTGCACCCTAGTTCCCATATATGGACTGTGTAGATAAATACTAAATAAAGAACTAAATAAATAAATAAATGAATAAACAAACAAACAAACAAATAAATTTACACTTGCATATGTTTGCTATTTACAGAAAAGTGATGAATTTGGCCCTTTAATATATTGGAAACCATCATTTTTAAATGCAGCAGAATAAGCACAATAATGACATTGTCAATGTTAGATAACAGCAATGACTATGAAATGACTGCAGCAGTTCGTTGTTTTGGAACTCAAAAGATCTGTGGGAGCCATAAAGTTATTTAAAAAGGAAGACATTTCTCTCACCAGCCTCTTCTGCTGTTTGGAAATCTTCATAGCCTCAGAGGGATAGTAATGGGTTCTAGCCAACAGAGACTCTGGTGGAAAGGGATTCTGTCTCGTGAAAACTGCATCACTGTAAGAAGAGGTTTGTGTGTTGATCATATGGTGATTAAATGGCTTTTAGAAGCAAAAGGACCTTGTTTTCACCTCACCTGGATTTCATGACGACATTCTGGAGTCCAAATACAAACGGCGTGTCCTTCAACTGCCACCCTCAGAGGTTCAGGAGCTTAAACTAAGTGTGTATAAAGGCAGACTTGAACATTAGCAGCTTTAAATCCCAGCTTGTGTGCTTTAATTTATTAATCGCTGGTGGAAGTTGAACAAATCAAGGCCCAAGCGGTGAACTACCTGCTTAGCTCAGGCGTCTGAAGGAGAACAGCCGACGTTATAAGCTGAAAAAAGTGGGGTCACGGACACAAATTACACGTTTCAAATTTCTGGTACAGTGTGTACTTTTTAAACTGGTTGAGAAACGAAGCCAATTTGAAGTAACAGTTCCTACAAATATAAAAAATAAACGCTCCCAAAAGTCTCTCCTAGATACGCGAATTTTGTTTACACCCTTTAAGTGGACCGGTAACAACCAATCCGGTTCGACGGCAGTTGACAGACAGTCCGTTCATCCAATGAAATTGAATAACGTTATTCCGTGTTGACCAATGAAGGAAAAGAGAGCCCGTTGCGCGCGGAAGAGGAAAGGCAGGAGAACTGAAAACAGAGAGCAGCTTCCTATCTCCGCGGTAACTGTGGTGCAATATAAGTGCACTGTTGTGTTCACTGAACTTAACCTCGTTTTTATTGATTTTATAACCATGCTTTAATGTGACTTTTGCCGTTGTGGTAGACATTTGTATTAGTTGGTAAAAGCTCGCCCCTTCCCCTCAGCGGTTAGCAGGGCAGCTAGCGGCTTCTTTTAGCAGGGTTGGCTGACTGAGTTTAGGGTAAACGCCGCCATCATTTTTCTCTTTTCTCCGCCGGTAGGAGTTTTCTTCACTGTTTTCTGTGAAGAAACAGCAGCGTGTGCTTTCAGAGCTTTGCATGTAAAGGCATAAATGTTGGCCAGGCTAACCTGCTTCCTTGCTTGCTATATTTATAGCTGACCCTGTAAACTTCACCTGAACTCAAGTGTGTCTTGTTTTTGGTTCAGGTTGTTTAGCTGGGAGGAGATAGTTCAGGGTTTTTTGTTTAAATGGAAGATTTTTTTTTTGTTTTCTGGTTATACTTTAGCATGTCCCCCATTTTCCAGTAACCCCTCACACCTTTATTTTTGCCTACATTGTTGAGTGTATACACTTAATAAGAATAATAATAACAATATAAACACAATATAATCCTAATTTTGTTGTTCTGTCTACATTACAAGCAGTCTGTTTATATAAACCACAGTGTTAAATCTTCAACTCACCCCTCGTTTACCTTACTGGTGTAGAAATACTGTTTTAAACCTGAATCTTTGGTGTATTGAGAAGTTAAAGGAAACCTGGGGGGAAATGTTTTAACATTATGGGCCGTCAAGTGACTAAAGATACAAGGTTTCTGCAGCCATGTGCTGAGTATTGGTTTTCACAGAGTTTGCAGCCTCTGTGTTTTTAGATCTTTTGTCTGATGTTTCTATGGTAACTGAAGTATAACAACAGTTGAGTGAGCAAGTGAGAGCACTTCCTGGGCTGAGAAGCATTAGGTTCATTTTCATGGCAAATAGGGACTTTGCAAATAATTGCAATTCATCTGATCACTCGTCATAGCATTCTGGAGTTTACGCAAATTGCCGTAATAAAATCTGAGACAGCAAACTTTGAAAATTAAATTCTGTGTCATTCTCAAAACTTTTGGGATTCCAGCCACTCAGTGTTCAGCTTCATCAGTACACAAATCACTTATCAGGGTGATCACCTGGAACCATTTTTCCAGATCATGCACTACGATAATGCAATATTTGTTGTAAAAGCATGTTTAGAGTTATTAAATCAATGCACATTTGTAAAGCACCATTTTTACTTTTAACAGTTCGGAACAATGGATTTGCTGATGAAAGTATTTATTGGGTGAGGACCAGACTGCAGTCAAAATGCTGCATATGAAAATTAAGACAGAAAAACCAGGTAAGGAATGATCTTCACTTCTATTTATTGGACAATTTATTGACTCTGACTTGACTTGACATTTCCTCATTCAGAGATTCATTCATTATTTCAGTTTAAAACAAGACATTATGTATTAATGACTGATATCAGTACATCTGTGGTAATAATAGCCGGTAGACATGGCCAGCTGTTCTCACTCAGGCCATGAGCTTTACACTGACACTGAAATATTTTAGCTGTAAATTATTTTCTGTTGTAGATGCTGAAGGTACTGGTGCTCGAAATCGACTTGATGCCGTATTGCAGGGTCTTGTGGAGAAGAGTGACAGTGAGAGGTCAGTGTCCCAACTTAGTTTTCAGATGTTCTATATTATTCTCTAAGCAAGTGATTGTTTGTCTTCTGAAATGTATTTATTTAAAAAAAAAAAAAATTAATAATGTATTTCCATACGGCTTTACTGTGTTTTTACAACGTGCACCTCCTTAACTATTAAATCTTTCATCTATTGTGATAACTAAGGTACCGCAGCTAATGGATTTGTTCCCCTTAGCAAACTCCCACATTTTTATTACCTAAAAATAAAACAAGAACATTCCACTGTTTCCTGGGACTAAACCCAAGTAATACACAAGATCCCTTTGCATGCATAATGAACTCATCTATGTATACAGACCAGGGGTCACCAACCTTTTCGAAACTGAGAACTACTCCATGGGTACTGAGCCATACGAAGGGCTACCAGTTCCCTAAACTTATCTAAACTTCATGTATAATAAACATAGTTTAAATGCTTTTTTTTGTTGATATTGTCATTTTCAGATCTATATAAATGCAAATGTGATTAAAGAAAAATAGCAACAGGATAAAATTAAAATTTAGATGCTGCTCACTGGTGAGTTGTACTATTTTTAGAACAGGTCCATGGGTGACTCATGTGGTCCACGGGCACCATGTTGGTGACCCCGGTATATACAGCATTTTTACCCTTAAACTTTGACTGATGTGTGATGACTTTGTAAACTCATTAACCTTACCCAGCCATGTGGCTTTGCTGTGTTTTTACTACGTGCACCACCTTAATTACTGAATCTTTCATCTGTTGTGAAAACTGAGATTCAGCAGCTAAAGGAATTAATCCCCTTAGCAAACTCCCACATTTGTATTACCTAAAAATAAAACAACATTCCACTGTTTTCTGGGACTAAACCCAAGTAATAAACAAGATCTCTTTGCATGCATAATGAACTCATCTATGTTTATAGACAGCATTTGTACTCTTAAACTTTGATTCATGTGTGATGACTTTGAAAACTCATTGTTGTTAGTATAGTCCAAAGCATTAGCCAAGTCTCTAAATGCATTGCTTTTGTTATTGATCAAGTTCATCTTTCCCCTAATTTGAAAGAAATCTGGTCAATTAAGAAGTCTACACTAAACCTAAGCTGTTTCCAAGCTTTTTATCATTTATCTGTCTCCTAGCTTGATAAAATTGTTGTTTTAGTGATTCATGATTAATGGTAATAAAGTTAATCTCAGTTGTGAAAAATGTTTTTTCGGAAATACGGTTCTCTCAGAATACCGGCTAAGTGTTGTGACATTATCTTGTTAGTAACCCCAACTCATTCTTCCTTTTCTTGGAAAGAGATCAGAATGAAGAAGATACTGTTAAATTGGTTGCAGACTCCCTGGGCAAGTATGTCCTTCTTGAACCTTTTGGCTTATGTTTTATTTGGGTACAAAACTTACAGTTCCTAACATCAAAATGATTAACTAATTATAAAAGTTAGTGGTATTTATTGTGGTACATATTTCCTCATATCCGTTTTTTCCTTTTGAAAATTTATATCTATTATACACTTTTCCTTATAGGGACTTATCTCCTTCTTCTGCTGGCAAAAGGTATGAATGATTTCACTGACATGAGTCAGAGTCAGTCCTTTAGACCATTCATTAATTTGCTGTGACTCAGTTTAAGAAAAGGCAAGCTGTATTTAGACATTGAATGCCTTCTCAAGCATCTGTACATTCAGGCATTTTTCCAGGCATAAGTAATGTTTTTGCACACTGGAAAACCTCAGAACATTCACTGCTCATGTTAAAAGAAAGTGAAATGAAAGTGACTATTTCTTGTCATTTTGAAGCACAGCACACAGTGAACCACAACGAAATTCAACCTCTGCCTTTTACCCATACACACTATGCAGCAGCTAGTTAAAGCACCCAGAGAACAGAGATAGGGACGGTACCTTGCTCAAGGGCACCTCAGGTCAACCTACTGGTCTGAAATTCAAACCCATGACTTTCTGATCTGGGGGCCTAGGTCCTAACCACTAGGGCACCCTTGCCCCTAAAGGCAAAACCAAATGAACTTTAGTGATAGTGTAGGAATATATTTTTGATGGCACCAGGCCATTTTGTTTTAGGGCTATAGCTCTTTTATATTAAGAAAGCAAATACAGTAAATGACCACCATTAGGGATTGTGGTAAAATTCTCACTTTTCTGCCCACAGACCATCATCTCGTTTTCCACAACACCGTAGAAAGAAGCGCAAAGAGATGGACGATGGCTTAACTGAGACTAACCAGCACAAACAAAGTAAAATCACATAATAAAATGTGTTATTCTGCAGATTCTTTTAAAAAAAGAAGAATGAATTATTAAATTAATGAGGTGAAATCATACTTTTTTCCTCTTTTTTTTTTTTTTTTTTAATTTTACAACCTATATTTAACAGCAGATTGCTTTGGACTTCCAATGTAACCCTTCATTGTAAATTCAGAATGTTTTGTGTATTTTAACAATGCTGATAAATGTTCAATTTGTGGTTTAGGATTTGGTTCATTTTAACCTGTCCTTAACAAATTTTCCCTGGTTGTCCTGTCAGATGCCTACGTCATCAAGCTGTTCGATCGCAGTGTGGACTTAGCCCAGTTTAATACAGGAACCTCACTCTATCCCATCTGCAGAGCCTGGATGAGAAATAATCCCTCTGTCCGAGAGAGAGCTCCTGCTAGCCCACCTCACAGCATGGGAGAAGAGGAGGTCAGATAAGAAGTCATATCCTTCTTTACTATTTCCTCATTATTGAATATAAATACAAGTTATGGGGAAGAATTTTATGAGAAAAGGGAGTGACTGGATCAAAAACAGGCAGATGACTTTAAATTTAGAATGACTCTGGAAACTCTAAGATAATATGAAATGATTTTTTGGAAGCAGTCTGATCTCTGTACCTATATGCAATTTTTTTTTTTTTTTTTTCATTTTATAACAGGTCATTCTGAGTTCATGACTTTGACAGAAAATATGAACGATATCAGAACTATTGAACTGTTTCTGGTACTTTTCTAGCTTCCCAAGGGAAATGCTTAGCTAAATGCAATTTCTTTCTTTTTCTCTATTTCAGGTAGCAGACATGCTAAATGGAAAAGGTCACAATGTGTACCGCCTTCCACTCCCTGTTTCTCCTCCAGTTAACGAGGCTGGAGATCCTGTCAACTTGAGGATCCCACCTGTAGAGAAGCCCACAGTAGGCCAGGTAACCGTTAAATGATGTTTGCCTCTTGACAGTCTAGCCTCCTAACTTGCTCAAAGCACATCCTGCTCAATTTTTGTTCAGTTGTATGGCTCACATGAAGTCCTGCAATGTTCTTAATCACATTGGTAGGACTGTACCACCTTAAAAAGAACGGGATTTAGAAAAGTTGTCAGTATTTCTTTAAAAAAATTATTTTAGTTTCTATTGATTTCTGCTGTTAGCTACATTAAGTTATCGCTCTAGTTTTAACTAAAGATTCAAAATATTGACACTAACCTTGTCTTGGCCGATTAGTTACATCTGGATTAAGTCGGAAATCGTGTAACTTCAGTCTTTCACTGCAACATTAAAAGGAATAAAAAAGAATAAGAAACTACTTTTCACAATTATGACTTTACTGCTTTGCTTTGCATTTAATTTACATTCTGGTCTTGTCCGTGCTAATGTTTTAATGTTTTTGGAGTTCTGTGAAATGCATTATGTTGTTTAACTTGTTATACTGGTGTCAGTGTTACATTAAATGTGACAATATTTTCTCTAGTCTACAGACAGTGCAACAGGGGCAGCTTCTCTTATGTTTAACCACATGAAACGCTGGAAGAAAATTAGACAAAAGTAAGATTATTCAATGTTTCAATGTTAAAAGAAATACTGTTGTCAATTATTATGAACGTTTGCCAAAAGCTTTACTAATGCTTTAGCAATCTGCTATTGTACTTGATACATCATTTCTGTGTTTTAATTCAATTGAATTTTTAACTAAATTGTAGATCATTTTGTAATAAATCATTTGCTTTTATTTTTTAGGTGGAAAGAGGCTTCTAATAAGAACCAGCTTCGCTACAGTGAGAGCATTAAGGTCCTGAAAGAGATGTATGAGCGCTAGCTGAGCCATATCCTCTACTATCAAAAATCAAATGGACCGAAGGGGTTCCACTTCAGAAATGGGGGTTTAAGTTAAGAAAAGTGTTCAGTAGTTAAAGAGAAGGAAAATTGGCTGGAAAACTGTTTTCCTGAACAGTTTGAGTACGCATACTGACATAATTTAGACAGACTAATGTCTCGAACTTCCCATTTTATGTCATGTTACCCAAGCTTGTTATGCACCAAGCCAGTGAACTTCTGCACTAAATTCTTTGTGGATAAAATAAATTTCTGATTTTTTTCATGTTTATCATTTAATTGCCTTTTAATCTTTTTGGAATACATGATTCAGCTACATGTTTCTGAAATAGAAAACTGCTCAATAACTATTACAAAATGTAAAGATGTGTGAAAACAGATCCTAGTGAAATTCAGAGCCATGCAAAATGTTAATGAAGGAAATCTTGCACAACTTTTAAAATTGCGGGTTAAAGTTCCGATCAGGATTTTCGAATACCATCTATTGAACATGCTTTAGAGAAATAAAATAGGTTATTCTTTAGGAGTGCTCAGTGAGCTTCTTGTGTGAGAGCTAAAAACTATTCCTTATAAAGTAACATTTCCTGTAATCTAAAATAAGGCTGATCTAATGTTTTAGAGCACTTTAATGGAGAAAGGAAATAGAAGCTAATAACGAATGAATTAATGTTGTTTTAAAGGATGAAATGTTAAAAATGAGTCATTACAAAATGTACAAATAACACAGGGGTTTTAGTTTTATTAACTGAAGTTTTCTTTGTTGTATGTTTTAACATGTAAATGCTTTTGCATAGACAAAGCTGTTAAAGTTAACACATCATTAACTGCAATGTTTTAAAAACTGTTTAAAAGAAATACATGGTTTTACATTTTGAAAAAAAAAACATTAAAAAGCTGAAACTGAACAATAAACACCATCACAAAGTTACAAGTCTTCACAAGAAGCTTCTAAAAGATAAAGCAGGTTTTCTCAGACAGACATTAGGATTACCATAAGATTCCCACAGCACTCATTCATAGGTGCAGTTATGTACTAATGATCAAGCACTGAGGTCTGGGTGTCGTCTTGCTGAGAAATACCTTGGGAATGGGATTTGCGATGGCTGAAAGAATGAGACAACCGCTGGAACAGATGATCTTCAGCAAAGGCGCTTTCAAACACCGTCACCAAGGACTGCCTTAGTTTCTTCTTGAATTCCTCTGTCATGAACACGTACAGAAAGGGATTCAGGCAGCTATTAAAGTAAGCCAAGGTACTGACAAGGTTTAATATTGTGCCTACAATTCTTCTGATTTGATCATGTTCAGAATTTTCAGTAGCCCAGTAAAGAAACCGGAAAATATTAAAGGGAAGCCAGCAGACAAAGAAGGCCAGGATCACAATCAGAATCATTTTAAAGGGTTTCATGGATTTTTGTGGGAGACGCCTGATGCGTAAACCAGTGGCCATGTAACAAATAGTGATGATTATGAGGGGAATGACAAAGGCCAAAATGAAGCGGAAAAGGACCAGAAATAGGTGTTGGCTTTGATTAATGTCATTGTAGCAAATTGTTCCTTCAGGATTTGTTTTCCGGTGGATGGTGTAAGGAAGGCTGCAGAAAATGGCCAATAACCATATGAGGAAGCAGGTGATGCGAGCTTTAGTCAGCGTTCTGTGGTTCTGCGCCCAAACAACCAGCCATGTGGACAGACAACGGTCCAGACTGATGGCTGTAAGCAGGAAGACACTGGCAAACATGTTGAGCATAAAAAGAAAGCTGTAAAACTTGCACATGAAGTCACCAAAGGGCCAGTAATAGTCTCGGGAGACGTGAACGATGCCAATAATGAGGAAAAAAGTAAAGAGGAAGTCGGCCACTGCTAGGTTGAGAAACCAAATGGTGTTGACCGTTTTCTTAAGTTTGAAGCCTGTTACGTAAATGACCAGTCCGTTCCCGGTGACACCAAGTACCCAAACCAGGGAGTAGCAAATCAAAGTGAAGATCTTCAGGAACTTTACGGGACTCTCATGATCGGTCCCTCCCGACCCATTGGCTGGAGCTAAAGTTTCATCTGTAAAGGAAGAGAAAATCTGCAGGTAATTGTACAAAATATGAATTACGTAGGAACACAATTGGCTAGAATAAAAAAAAAAAAAAAAAAAACATCTTTTAAATGAGAAGCTTTTTGGAATCAAGTGCTGTGACCTGACAAAACAAACATTTTCTCACAGCCCAGGAAGAACTGAAGAAGAATGAAGGTCGAACATTAGAAGATACAAATATCAAAATCATGATTCAACAAGAAATTAAACATTAAATTTTATAAAGGAACTTCCTCCATCCCCAGACTTACTAAACATACATTCAATGCAAGATTACCTTTTAATATTTTAAAGGGAGAAAAATAAATAAAATAAATAAAATCCAACCCTTACAGTTTCCCCTTTAACTATACAGTTAATAAACAGGTAAAGTAACGGTTGTCTATAAAATAAGTGTAGTGCTGAAGGAGCGCACTCATACTCACTCATTTTGTTGCGTCTTGTTGCTCACTGATGCTTACAAGCCTTTACCTAGAATATTAAAAACGAGAAATGTATTATGTACAGCATTACACATCTAATTCTGAGCACTAATCATTTCAGTTGCAATTATGATAAGGAAATAAAATAAAAAAAAAACTAAATGTCAAACATTTATTAAACAACATAGTTCATGCATTGTATCTATAAGCAGTTTCCTCTTTAAAACTTTGAAACTAGGCAATCATTTCCTTAAAATGTTACACTTTCTTATTCTAATAAAGAGTTAAAAAGTAGAAAAGAAAAGAAAGTGGGACGAACCTTACCAAGTCTCATGTGTGCAATTTGTCAACAATTTGTTCTCTCCTTACTGCAGGATCAGTGTCTTTTCCTCTCTCGTCCCTTTTATTCATTTGTATTCTATTGCAAATGCCCATTTAAATCACCTCGTAAGGAAAAGGAGGAGGAGACTTTATTTAAGATAAATGATCTTCAACACTCAGTTATCAAGTCTATGCATATTGTGGGTCAGGGTTGGGCTGAGCTCTTACACAATTGGTTAAGGCTTTAGTAATCAGGCTTACGTTGCTCTTAAATAGCCCTGTGGTGATGGTGATACAGAAGCTGTAGTAGAGGATAGGACAGCTTTAAATGCAATTAGGTAATTATGGGATGTAAAGAAGCTGTATAGCTCATGAATCTCATTTCTCATGGAGTAAGGGTGTGGAGTATAACGGCTGGAACCTAAATGATACACAGTTGAAGGCCCTAGCAGAGCATCTAGAATCTAGTTGTAAAAAGCTAGGCTGAAAGTGGCTGCTAGTCTTATCAAGCACAGATGGAACTCACCACAGATGATGCCACAAATTGCCCCAGGGTGGTATGGCTGACTGAGGTGCCAAACAGTGTAAACAAGTCTTGTGCTGTAGAGTTAGTTCTTTCCTTTGGTTACACAAAAAAGAATATACAGTTTAGGCCAAAATTATTAGCCCCCCCTTATGAAATTGGACAACACTCCATTGATTTCTCCCTGAAAATGACCATTAACAACAAGTGTTTGTTATTTTGGAAACAAATACACTCTAAAAAGCAATGTCCACTAAGTTTAATTAGGATATTTTATTGATACACCGAGCTGAAACAAGAAAGGGCAAAAATGAGACATCCAAAATTATTAGCCCCCTGGCCATTAATAGTCTATAGTGCACCCTTTCTGAGCCACACCAGACTAATTCTTTACTAGGTTGGCACAGGTCTCCTGAGGGATTTCTTCCATTGCAAATTGTTCTAGCTGGTCCAAACTGCATAGTTTCCGAGCATGGACATTCACTTTGAGCACCCGCCACAGATTCTCAATAGGATTGAGGTCTGGGCTCTGTGCGGGCCACTCCAGGATCTTGATTTTAGTATCCTTTAGGAACTGTTTGACTAATTGGATGTATACTCTGGGTCATTGTCTTGCTGGAAGAACCACCGACGGCCTAAGCCTAGACTACAAGCAGATTTCTGCATATTCTCCATCAAAATGTCAACATGATTTTCTTTTTTCATGATGCCATGCACCCGAACAAGGCTCCCTGTGACTGTGCTCCCACCACCATGTTTAACTGTGGGAACTGTGTTCCAAGGGTTGAAGGCCTCTCCCTTTCTTTGCCAAACATAAGCAACATCCATGTGCCCAAACAGTTCCATTTTAGTCTCATCAGACCAAAGCACAGACTTCTAAAACTCATGTTTACCTTTCAAATCAACTCCAGAAGAGACCAGGTGAGCAACAATCATCTTGGCAGATGTCCGGGGCTCCTTGCTGACATCTCTGACTATTTTCCTCTCCAGAGTTCTTGAAATCTTGCACTTTGGCCTACGGCCAGATTTGTTTCTTACAGAATTTGTCTCCTTGTATTTGGCAATGATGCAACGTACAGCAGTTCTAGACACTGTGAATCGCTTGGAAATGGCAGTGTAGCGTTCCCCTTATCATGAGCCTCTACTGTCTTCTGACTGATTTCCTTTGTCTTTGGCATGGTGAGTAACAGTAATCCTACTCATGTGTTCATGTGCCCTGTTCCTTGGAGTCTTTTAATGCTGAATGTTGTTAGGAAGCCAATTGACTGCACAGGTGTGGTTTCAAAGCTGATTGGTTCATTACTGTAGGTGTGTTTTGAAAGCAAGCATTCACATGGGACCACCCCCTTTTTTACTATATTTGATATAAAGCAAGCCTAAAAATTTATTTTATATCACAAAATTTACCAAAAGCTACTAAATAGCATTGCATGAATGTTTGCTTATATTAAGTTTCATCAATGCTGCAGACATTGGGAAGATGTTTAGAAAAATGTTCCATAATTCCTGGGGGGCTAATAATTTTGGCCCCTTAACTGTATTTATTCGATCACTGCTGGAAGGAGAGAAGTCTACCAACATAATTAAAGCTTAGACAGTCTGGTAAACTACTTAAGAGAAATATGACGTGCTCAGATTCATTGGTGTTTTTGTGGTTCGCACTTAAATGCAGCCTCTGCATTTAACCTACACTCACCATGCAGCAGGGGGCCCAGGGAGCATTGATGGAGATGGTACCTTGCTCAAGGGTACCTCAGGGCAGCCCATTGGTCTGGGATTTGAACTCATGACCTTCAGATCCGGGGGCCAATTTCATAACCAGTAGGCCACCGCTGCCTAGTTTATCTTTATGTTGTGTGACTGAAAATGGCAAGACTCATCATTTTCAAAGCAATGGCTCTCACAGTGTGGAGTCCTTATGAAGTGTCCCATGAATGCATCAACTATCATAGCTCTCCCTATGAGGAGTATCACTAGATCCTGGGTTGAACATGCACATTTTACAAATTCAGCAGGGAGAAGAGAGAAAGATATAGAAATAGAGGATACAGATATATGAGTAAAATAGTATGAATAAATGAACAAAATCAAAGTAAAATATATCAAATCCATCAGTCTTTTATTAGTATCTTGATTTTATTCAAAACTGACAGTAGTCTAGTAAATGGTTTTCAGCTCCAGTCTTGGGGCACAACTGGCATTTTAAAGCATTCCTCTTCAGAACCTGATGAACTCCCAACTCATCAGCTAACTATTAAGCTCTTAATGAGCTGGATCAGCTATATCGAGGCAGGGAATGGTGGAGAACCCTTGAAAGAAGTTTAATCCCTAGTACTAGAGCTAAAACACGTTGTGATCTTGTCATATGAAATGTGCACCATATAAATTAAGTGTAAATTAAAATGATTTTGTTTCAAGGACTAGTGCTTCCAAGATCAGAACAGAGCTTTACAGAAATTCAAAGCTGTAATGAACTTGGGTTGCCATGATGAGGAAAACTCCCCTGAATTTATCCTGAAGAGAAAACAGGGTCTGTAAAGGGGAAACAACAGCATTCTTAAAATGACGCAGAGAGGGAAGTTACAAAATATTTTCAAAAGCATAGTTCAAAGAAAAAAGGCACAATTCCCCAGGCTCGGAAACAGATGTTACTTAAAACAGTGAGTTTTTGTTTCAGTGAAATCACTATGCAAAGCCTGACTAATAAGATGTGAACATGAAAGATTAGTTATTCAATAGTTTTCAGCACATCAGCAAAAGAGTACTATGTCTTTGTTCCTTTTTCTGAAGAATAGTGTGGGTTACAGTCAATAAATTCCTCCAGTGTAAAATATCCACTCGTTGTGAAGCTTAAGCATTTGCAAATGTTTTTTGGGGGAAATATGTTTGCAATCCTCAGTTTTATTTACCATGTTCTTGAAAAGCTGGATGTCATTACAGCCATTTAATGAAATCCCTCATTCCCAATAAAATACAAATGTTGAGAGTTTGAGGCTATTTTGACAAATATACAAAACTATTAAAGAATCATTTTAACATTTGTTTCAGGTATACATGTGATATATTCAGCAATATCTTTTTTTATTATCAACTTACATATAACATACAGGTGAGTTCCAACACTCCCTACTCAGAATAAGAAGTTAATGTAAAGGATGGCTGGAAAACAGGCCAAATAGAATTTTTTTTAAGAGTTGTTATGCAAAGCTCAAACTTGTACAGATGTGCAATATATTACAAAGGACATCAGAAGCATAATTTTGAAGTGTAACATTAACATAGTGGACGATGAAATTCACACCATTGACACAAAGAACATTGTTCAGAGGCAGAAATGCAACATTCATTTTATAGATTCTACATATTTTGCTTAGCAAAATAATTTTCTAGAAATGTTCTGAATGCAGAAGAATGGAAGCCATTTACTTTAACAAGACATTTACTTTGGTTCACAGTTTTCATGATAAACCATGAACCCGTTGCTCTCCTGCTGTTATAATGATTAATCTTGTGTTATGAAGCTGATGGAAAACGTCAGGGTGTCTGGACTGTTTAGTGGTTGTCAAGACTGTCCATTCTTTCTTTTCTTCTCTGCTTTTCTTTCCTCTACTAAGTCATCTTGTTTTTATATCTTTCACTAAAATCTGCTGCTGTTTTTGCCTTCCTTTGTTAGGTGAGCTTGGGTCTCAGCTTTCTTGCCTGATTCCCAAGAGAAGAGGGTCGTTGGTTGCATATACCAGACATTTCAGACCTTTAGGTTACTCTGAGGTACTTTTAAACTTTCACTTCATAATGTTGATATAATCACATGCTTTCCATTAATCCAGATAAAATGTGATATATTTTATATATATTGTGATATATTTTAATTAGAATTAATTTAATTGTCATGAATGGACCTGAGATTTACGCCAAATGATAGAAAGTATCAAATACAGGACAGTCTGTCAAAGGAGCAACAGAACCCAACAAAATCTCCATTTCAGCATAGGGTGCAGGGTCTCCCTCAAAGTTAAAGTTCTATTTTGGGGTCCATCAGATGGGCTTCTAAACTTTTAAACAGTTTTACTACAATACATAACAAATTTTTTTCTACGTGTCATTATGAATATTTTAACAAATTTTAATATTTCTTACTGTGGCCTTACTAAACTAAGGTTGGATCTTTTTGACTAGAATCTTTGACAGAATAGTAGGATGGTTTAATTAATTAATTGGCCAGCTTGATTAGCACAGTAGTGGCATCTACCGGGTGTACATCCCTGATAGACCTGCAGGGACTCTTGAAGTTGTGAATGCATGCAGACATGAATGCGAGGGACAAGGCAAGCCTTGAAACATGGAAGTTCAATTTCACAAGAGAGTTAATTTAATGCTGAGTTAAGCTTTTTACCGAATGCAGTGTGTTTTTACTGGCATATAGGACACAGAGATAAGCTGCAGAAATGTAATCATACTGCTTATACTTAATACTGATTTTTAAAAATTTTCTGTAAGAAATAACACAAAATGGGACATGATGAGAGATACTTAAACCAATGAACCCTGAGATAAAAATAATAGACAGGTAATATGATTGACATAACAAAAAAACAGAAAAATTGGCAAATGACTTTGGTCAAACTGTAATGACTAGACAACAGGAGTCAGACCAAATTGCTAAATGTTAGGTCTTGTGGGGTTTTCCCAGTATGCAAATCTTTGTACCTACCAATAGTGTTCAAAGTTAAACAGTTAAGCAATGACAGGGTCTGATGTGGATGGGGCTTTATAGCTGCTGACCTTTCAGAGTGCCCATGCTGATGGGACCATGGACTATTGGAGCTTCCTTGTCTGTGGTGGACAAACTAGATATTTTCTAATGAAGGCTGGATTCTTAAATGTCTTTCGAACTTGTGGTTATTTCTAAATTGGGTTTTGAATGGTCAGAGGCCAAAAACCATTAATACCCTCCATATGCAAATATAAAGGGCTTCAAAAGGGCCTAAGAATGTTAATATTGTGTTTCGTGTAATCACCTCCACAGTCAGACTACTGATGTAGGTGTAAAAACCCAGTTTTTCAATTTAGCCAGTTCTCCTGCCACTTCCATTTGCTTTGGGTGATCAGAATGGTGAAAGAGCCTCAGTGCCAGATATATCTCATGTTCATGATCTTGACTGAAATTTGTAATGAGCCAGTGCAGATTTAATAACAGATTCAGAAACTCATTTAGACAGTTACTCAAATTACTGTTTTTGATGCATCACTTAATGTTGGTCAGCCAATGGATCTAGTAATGTAGTAATCTACTAATATAGGAGCAGACCAAGACCAAGGTATTGCATTTCATTTGTACATTGTATGCCAACTACACATAATTAATAGAATTCACAAAAAAGAAAAGGTCAAATTAGGTTAAAGGCTGCAATAAATGTGGTACAGTATTCGGTCAGTTTTTATCTGTTTTCTCTTAATCGCAAGATGTGGTCGTGCTCCAACCACAAACCTAAAATGCTGAAAACCTCAGACCCCAGATTAACATACTCACCAAAGACAACAAACAAATACTGCACTATTAAACATGAGATTCAAATGCTTTTATTTAGAAACATGTCTTTAACGTTTTATATCTTTCTTCCAAGAAGAAGTAATATATAATTCTTCTCTATGTATTTTTGCAAGGATTCATGTAAATATAAAATTAAATTTAGATCAAATAAAATAAAAAATGAAGCAAGATATGAAGCAATAATATATGATGCCCATTTAAAGAGATGCAAAGACTCAGTATAATAGTTTTGCTATAGGCATGGACAGTACTAGGCATTTTCAGTAAATAGTATTGATTCAGTAAATATAATTGCTTTTTTCACTGATAAAATGCAATGTAGGGGAGTACTTCTTTAAACTAATGAAAAAGCAATTTATTTACAAAATCATTATAAGAAGCCAATGAAGCATATCTGGGCTTGTTTTGTGTTATAGATGACTTTAATTAAGGGAAAAGCTTTTCTGACTAATCATTTATGGAATTGTTCTTAAGATAAACAGAGCGCGTTGTGAGAAGATATTAGAGAAAAAAAATAAAACTGTTCAGCTGATAAACTGGTATGGGTGTCTTATATTGGAATTGCCTCGTCTTAGACCAAAAGACTACAGCTGATCATCAGGCACCCTCTTCCTATCATTGACATTTTATTCTTGAGATGCTGAATCTACAAGGCCATCAGCATTGGGGATAATGCCTCCTACTCTTTGATCTGGAAAAAGCTAATGGAGTATTTGTTCCACAACCACCAGAGAACTGAAAACACTGCTGTACTATAACCTTTAATTCCAATGTATTAATTATATACTAATTAATAAATGGTTTATTATTTTTTTTTATGTCATGGTAACTAAAAGATCTTAGAATATAGAATATAAAAGCAAGTTAACAGCACGCTGAATGACACATAGCTGCATGTATGCTACCCTAACCCATGACACTTACTTGGGTTGTGGGCCCAGTTTCCACATTTCTGTCATTGCAGGAATAGAATCATTTCTATAGCAAAAAACAGTTTAAGGGGCTGCTATTTTGTAAACAAATACACACATGAATATTTTTTTCAAGCTTCGGGCAAAATAAAAAGCAGGACAAACAAATGTAGGAATTATTGATGATTTTTGTTTGCATTTAATGGCTGCAAAGAAAAAAAAAGATTACTAATATGAGTTTATATGCATCTATGTGTTTAGTTAAAACTTACAAAGTTAAAAGTCAGGATCATCATGGAAAACCACACTACCATCAGAGAACATCAGTATCTGGAGCATTGCAGTGATTGTGTGAGACCTGTATTGATCATCCATGTCGTAGAGAAAAGGGTTCTATGTTAAATATTCATTTATGATGCATGCAAATGATTTTAAAATAAGATATTAGTCAGACCACAGTGCTGGGGCCAAACATCGAGAAGATCCTGGGATCCAGGCAGGGTGGCCTGGGACTTTTCTGTGTGGTTTCCTCCAGAAACTCTCAGTTCCTCTCACATTCCAAAGACATACATGTCAGGTGGTTTGGAGATACTAAATTTTCCCCTAGGTATGACTGTGTTTATCTGGTTGTCTGCCCTATGATGGTCTGATGACCTGTCCAGCGTCTTTCCCCACTTTTTGCACTATAGGCCTCATTGCCACTCATGATCCTACTCAGAATAAGTGGTTAAGAAAATGATTGAGTGAAGACAAGTCAAGAAGAGAATGGATTAGGGTTCAGTGGATGTGCCCCGGACAAGGGAGGCAGTCGTACCATTTCTTTTCCTCTGGATTTGGGGCTCAGAGCTGCGAGAGCTGATGGAACAACGAGAAGTGATGAAGGCCAGGTGCTCCTCTGCAAAGGCATTCTCCAGCACCAGCACCAAGGACTGCTTCAGCTTCTTCTTGAACTCGTCACACATGAAAACGTACAGGATTGGGTTCAGACAGCTGTTCAGATATGCCAGGCTCACAACGAAGGTTGTAGCACTTTTAATTTCTTTATGCCAGGGTGCTGTGTGAGGACTCACAGTAAGGAAATAGTGGATGTGGAAGGGAAGCCAGCATATGAAGAAAGCCAGGATCACAGATAAGATGACTCGAAAGGGCCTGATTTTTTTGTGCCTCTGGAGGCGCTGAGCTCTCACTGCAATGGCAACGTAAGAACAGATGATGATGATGAAGGGAATGAGAAAGCCTACCATAAACCGGAAGATACCCAGTTTGATCTGAGTTTCTTTGGTAGCCTTAAGAGGACAGTATGTTTTGTTATTAAATGTCTGTAATACACGCAAGGTGGAAAAAGGGATGCTGCAGGCCATGGCTCCCACCCATATGAACACACACGCTAACCAAGCTTTGAGAGGAGTGCGTTTGTTCTGGGCCCAAACAATCACCCATGTGGACAGGCAACGGTCCAGGCTGATGGCGGTCAGCAGGAAGATGCTGGCAAACATGTTGAGCACAGACACAAAGGAATGAAACTTGCACATGAAGAGACCGAAGGGCCAGACGTAGTTATCAGAAATAACTGCAATGTTCAGTATCAGAAAAAATGTGAAAAGGAAGTCTGCCAGGGCCAAGTTGAGAAACCAGATGGAATTGACAGTTGTCTTCATCTTGTAGCCTGTTACATAAATGACCAGTCCGTTTCCAATTGTGCCAACCACAAACACTGCTGTGTAGGTGATGAGACTGAAGATCTGGGTGTATGACATGCTTTGCTGTCCTTCGCTGCTTCTGCTGGTATTTGGTGGGAGCGCAACTGTCACATTACTTGCATTCAAAGCTGTAAGGAAAGACAGAAGCATGTTTTCATGCTTACTGTGAACATTTTTATTGTACATCTGTGGATCAAACATGATGTTATTATCTGCTCTTATATAATGAAACTGTATCAACAATAAACCTGTGCTGAGGTTAAGAGTAAAGGAGAAATGGGATTTAATCAGTCATGAAACTTTGTTTTCTGGTCTGTACTTTGTTTTCTTTTCTGGTGAAATCAAGGGGATTCTTCAGAATTTCTGCATAAGTAAAAAAAAAAAAAATGTAGACATTTATGGCATTTAGCAGACGCTCTTATCCAGCACGACTTCCACGTCCTAATAACAGGGACAGTCCCCCTGGAGCAATTCTCTACCTAATAACTCTACCACTAGACCTCCGCCACCCCTGACAAAGACAGTTATTCAGTGAAATAATCTAGTTCTACAAATCTATATTCACAATAGTGGTGGCAGGAACCAGACATCCAACATTTTAATGCTTTTTAAGATCCTTGGCACAAAGCAAATGCAATGCAAACCTCATGCATTGTTTTGTAGTTGTTTCATAAAGCTTTTGTAACCGTGTGATCTTTGTTGATGAGGAATATTGGTCTCTTCGGAAGAGATTACACCTAAAGAGCGATATTTGTTCTTATCTATTTAACAGATTGTTCTTGATTTCCAGCTGGCTGTCCTTGGAGGGAGATAATGCATAATCTTAAGATATAAAAAATATATAACGTTCATATTTCAAAATGCTTGCGTATAGACGTCAGCACAATATATAAAGTAGAAATCATTTTTATTCCTATTCAAATGGGCTACATGAGCAGTAACACATCACTGTTATGTATGATTTTAAAAAGTCAAGCAAAGCATATCAAGACACTCACCCATTTTGTTCCTTCAATAATTTATATCCGTCTGTTTGAGATCTTTCCTTTCTCTTTCAGAAGCTCTAGTGAAAGGGTTTTTCTGTTTTCTGAGAAAGATATTGTGAAACATGAGTAAGAGAGGAAAAGGGGGGTGGAGTGAACTTAGAAGAGGAGAGAGGGTCCCCTGCAGAAGCTGTACATTTATCTGCACCAGTACAGAGATTGTTTCTACACCATTTCTAACAACAAGTCAACCTGCTGATGGTGCTATAACACAGGTTTATGTTTTGCCATAAAGTTATATGATGATAATTCTCTTTTTCCCTTCAGATGACTTTATATAGGCTATATTAATTTAATCAGTTAATCATCATGTTTAATTACGCAGGAGGCCAAATCTCAACAGGCAATATCGGGGTTTATTCACAGTGCTGAGAAACGAGTATTCATGCTAAAAATCATGATGGCTACAAAATGAAATCTGTTGTGTGAAACCTTCTCAACCACTGGCAACATATTTATTATGACAGCAGGGGCAGTTTTGCAATATTACTCATTTTGCAGTATTGCAGCTTTTTAATTTGTCTATGATATCTGTAAGAATAGATGTGCAGACGCTTCTGAAGCCATGAAACAAGTATCAGACACAAGCAGGGCTACACATTTTTCAAATGTTAATGGATTGTTTTAAAGTTTAGAAATAACTACTTTGCCAGAAAATATATACATTTTTGCCAGTTTTTTAATCTCTGTGGGTTTGAAATGCAGTCCATGTCCATACAGTAACAAACTGAGCCACCTCTTCTTTAGAAGCAAAAACTGTCAAGGATGTATTAAAGCTGATTAAAGTAAACAGTCTGGCTATGATATGAACAGATTCATCGACTCATTGGGTCGGAGAGGTTGGTGTTGAGCACTGACTGATTTTGTCTGGTGTTTGTTTTGGTGAGTTTTTATTAAAGTAAATTATTTGTTGATGTAGTTGAGATGGTTCTAACCCTGTCACAGCGTCCTCTCTCTCAACCCTCTCGAACAGTTTCTTTAATCGGTATTACAAGAAAAAGAAGCACAAAATGTTAAGCTAGTATTAGGAAGTGTTTAAACATGCAGAAAATCATTCATACTCCAGTGTTTGGAACATTAAGAAAAATCAACCCTGGGCTGAGATGCAGCGATCCAGACACTTTTGGCAACATCATGTGAAGTCATATCACTGAAAATCATTTTTCGTGTTGAACCTGGGGCAGTGGTGGCCTATGTGTTGGGGAGCATAGATAAATGTACCATCCCCATCACGGCTCCCCGGGCACCGGATATGGCTACCCACTGCTGCATGATGTGTGCATGTATGGATTATGCAGAATGCAGAAGATCCGTTTTGTTGTGGTTCACTTTGTGCTGTGCTGTAGGTTCACTGACAAATGACAAATAATCACTTTCACTTCACTTTCACGCTTTTTTCAGGAATGTCTTTTTATTTCTGTGTACTTTAGGACAGCATTACCACAAATGGAGCATGTTATCTAAGATCACACTGCAAAATGTTGATCTGAAGCCCGTTCTTAAAACTGTTTTTATCAAAAGTGGCTTTATCTACATTAAAAAAATGAAAATCTCTTATAGAACACCACATTTAAAAATTATTATAATCTAGTGATCTGCAACTGCTAGTTAGGGTAAGTGGATAAGATGATGGATGGATGGATGGACGGATCCATGGAGAGCTGATTCCAGCAGGGAGCAGTATAATGGCTAAACGCCATTTCACCCTGTTTAGTTTCAGTTCTGGGCATCACTAAATGACCAGCTTCTGCTGACCTAAGAGACCTACCAGGCTTAGGTACATCAAGCATTTCAGAGAGATATTTACGCCCCAAATCATTGTGTTATAAACAATATGTTTATTTACTGAGTTTTATAATTAATAATTACTTATTTATGAATCTATTTATTTATTTGCTTATGTTTGGGAAGGCAGGTGAGAAGAGCGCTGGAGCAATCAACACTGCAGAAAATGATTCTTTACCCTAGCTATGTGCTTGAGATGCCAAAATGCTGATGAACTAACAGCATTGATATGATGAATGGAGAATAAAATCCCTACCTATGATTAGCCCCAAATCTTTGGCATAGGTCTTACAGCCTTCCTTCTTTGTTCCCAAACAAAATGATCTCTGTCTCATCTTTGATTAACTTAAGGAAATTGTTCTATCCATTAAGACTTTTAAAGAATCTGGCCCAGAGGAAGTAAGTACATGGTAAACAAAAATGTTCCCAAGAAATAGATCCTTGTGGGACTTAATTTGGCATGGCAGTTTCCTCTACTGCATAAGTGTCAAAGTGTCAGTGGAAAATAACCCCTTTTGTCTAAATATATCCTATACTGTTTTACCACCAGATACTTTTTCAGATGAACATAACTGAATGAAAGCTGTTCAAGAATGTCAATGCAGTAGCCATGTAATCCAGCTAGTTTGGGCCAGTTACATGCTATCAAATTTGTCAAACAGAAACAGAGCAGTGAGTTCCTTAGAAAGAACCAGTTATAATAAAAGTGTTAAAGCAGAAATTATTAACAGCATTTCAGTGCGGTAGAAATGATTGACAACATACCAGAAAAGTCCAAAATCGTGGGGGAGGGGGGAGGGGGTATACTGAAAGGAGACTGATATAGTTCACACCTACCTTTGTGTCTAAATCAAAACGAAAACTCTGAATGTATTATTTCTCAAGATTTTATTGGTAATGTGAAGCAGTCCAGTGCTTAAACAGCTGGAAAATTAAAGCAATAGGAACTGATGCCTTAACCTTGCAGGCACTTCAAGTAACTGAATGATGTTGCTACTTGTTGACTGGGATCAAAATCATTGTGGCCCATATTGCTGGTAGTCTAGTTGTAGGCAATAGTCTGATCAATCCAGCTGCGCAGATAAGAAACACGAGCATAGACAGCAGGGGTGCGGACATTGCAGTTGCTGGTACCCCATGACACGATGCCCACCTGCGTCCAGACACCGCTGTTCTGACAGACCAGAGGGCCACCAGAGTCTCCCTGCAGGTTAAACACCACACAAAAATACCGAGATGCATCAATGAAGAAGTGCTACTGCCTTAAGCCCACAAACCACTGTGATTCTGCCTCAAACGGTATCAATGCTACTCATAGAACTTCTGTGTGTTATATCTATCCTTGACAAATGCTCACCTGGCAAGAGGAGACTCCAGAGGCTCCAGCACAGATCATAGCATCAGTGATCCTGTTCTGCCCCCAGTACTGCCTGCACTGAGCTTGGCTCAGTATGGGCAGGGCTGTTTGTTGCAGGATACTGGGGGTGGCTAATAATATACCAGGTAAGGAGAAAAAGAAATGAAAAGCATTAGAGATTAAATCACGAATAGATGATTGATTTGCTTTCATATAGCACTAACGTCAATTAATATATGAGGGTTAATGCAGCCCAATCCCATTTCTTGTTTTTTCTCCTAAACCATGTTTACCAGTGTCCCCTTTGTCCCCTGGAACAGAGATATAGGGGGTAGAAGTTGAAATGAACTGCTACAAATTGGGACAACTCCTTTGGAATCTGATACAGCACCAGTTACTAGAGTAGGCAATCCTAATGGTCCAAATTTCTGCACAAATCACCAGTACTGATTGTAACGTTAGTTATCTTGCAAAGACGCCATTAGCAAATTACCACTTATGTAAGTACTTTGGCAGTACTAGCCAAACTAGAAAATGACTACAATAACTCTGCAAAAGATAAACATGCATTGACTAAAAGTAAGGCACTCAGATTACTTAAAACCATTAGCTTAAATGTACTTGAATTAGTGTAATTGGCTTACTGGAAAAAACCCTTCATACACACACTCTTGCAGGAAATTCATGCTACTTCTAAGATCCATGCTTAATGGAACTGAGTGAGGTTCTATAGGTTCTTGATGTCAGACTTTTTTTCTTAGGAGTTTTTCCTAAAAGGACTTAATAGAAGAAAAATAAAAATGGTCTAAAAAGACAATTAACAATTGCCCTGTGCATGAAATATTCATTTGTATATAAGCACATGACAGAATACAGTATTCTCACAGGTAGTTCCAGTCTTTCCCCAGCCAGTGGTGACACAGCGAGTGCCTGCAGGTACATTAGTGCTAGAAGAGGCCACGCACACAGGGGACACACGGTTAGTCATTTGAGCTGGAGTGGACAGCTTCAGCAAAGTGATGTCATTGTTAAAGTTTTGGCTGTTGTAGTAAGGGTTGGTGATGGCCTGCAAAAGATGGAGATACACACTGTTTAAGAAATGCATGCTTAATGCTCTGAGTAAATGAGCACAAATTAATGACTATCTGAATGTACTTTTTGAGAATGGTAATTTGAAAATAAAATGTTATCGTCTGTTGATTCCTGGAGAGTGTTGCAACAGAGAAAGAGGCACAACAGGAAAGAAAGCAGGACGTTCGGCCTGATAGTCTTCATAAATAAGATGCTATCAGTAATACTAACCTAAAAACCAGTAAAACCTTAAACATAATAATGTTTTGAAAATGTCTTAATGTAATATTTCAAATAATAGATATTCACATAGGCAATGCTAAAAAAAAAAAAATCTAATAAATAAATAAATAAAAAGTCACAAGCACATACCTTGGCAATATTTATAATCTGAAGAGGTTCAGCACTGGACCCGCGATTATGCTCTCCAAGTATAACACGGTGACGGCCAGCCCTACAGAATGAAATGAAGATGAAGTAAAATAGAATGAACGCTTTTCCATTCATCATTTCAGTACTGCAAGAGTACTCACATTACACGGCAGTGAGCAGCAGTGAGGACCCAGTACTGGTTCAGGAGAGATCCACCACAGAAATGGAAGCCATTTGTTTCCTGTTTAAGGTTAAACGTAATGAAAGATTAAATAAGAACATTCTAAGTTTAGAAGCAAACCATAGAGCTTTAACAGCTGTTAAGAGTTTCATATGTTACCTGGAGAGACACCTGCCAAGGCCAGGACCCAGACACTGCATTCTCTCCATTTACAATTTTGTTGTAGCCACTAATTTGAGGCTTAATAGCAGGTACACCACAGCCTGTGAGAAAACGAGCATTTTCAGATGAACACTTTCAGTCCATATTTGAAGATTTAAGACTTTATATTAAAGACTTTATAAAAGACTTTATCACAGGTGCAAATAGCTTATGCAGAACCTACCCAGTGTGGACGCCACCAGAGCAAGACAACTGATGATCCAGAGCATTGTGCCGATGATTCCCTTTACTGGAGCTCCAGAGGAGCAGGCACTGTTTTATAGTCCATGTAGAGTCTGACATTGCTGGGAAAAATCAAGGTGCTGCAAAGCACCTGGAAGATTCCCACAACCCTGCAACATCATATCTGTTATTCTATAAGAAACTATAGGAGACGCATCTCAACACTATGTTTCCTCTAGAAAATCTTTTTCCGGTGACATTACCTTGGGGTTTTTTTTTTTGTGCAGTGGGTTGTATGTATTTGTATGTAGGCATTTATATATTTTTATTGTATGCATAGACTATGTACTATGTACAAGTAGTTACATGCAGTTTAAAATGCATTAGAATCTCTGGAATAAAATAGGCTAACTGTAACTGGAATTGCATTTATATACAGCCCATTGCATTTGCATATCTGAAAAAAAATAAAACAATCTCAACCAGTGCATGTTTGTGATCAGAATTTATGCCTTGAAACAACCCTAGTCTTGAAGCCATGCCAATTATATTGTTTATAGCAGCTCTTAAATGCCATTTGTTCTTTTTAATTATTTATATTGCTTCTGTATTTTTGGTTGCACAAACCACATAAATTACATTAAATAAATAATCCATGCTGAAAGCCAGGTTTTTATTAATGCCTAGGCAAAATATTTATTACACATTAAATGCAATGTTTGCTGTTAATATAAAAGAAAAGAGAAAGAAAAACAAGGAAAATGCATGAGGAGAAACATCTTATTTTATTGACATGGGTGTACTTGTGTGAAATGGAGTGAAATGGTTACCACAGAAATGTTAAATTACTTAGTTCAGATGAAAGCCTACAAGAGGAAGTCTACCAGGAAATGTGGCTACAACAGAGGAAGCAACAGCACTAAAGCTTCGAGCTAAGCTTGTCATGGTGTGACCAATCATTAGAAGATGGACTAGAATTTGCTGACTTGAAAAAATCTAATGCATATATAAAGGCATTAATGCACTAAAATAAATGCCTTGTGTAATTACATATGAGGCACACTGGTTTGGTCACATGCTGTATATTGGTCTCAGTTTGCACAGTTTCCTTTAAGAGGTTCAATGGAAGAGGGTGTGTTGTGATATGTTTAAGAGTAGGACTCTTTGTTGTGTTTACAGGTACATAGAGTGTTCTCTCTCCTTCCATTGTGATTTTGATCTAGTCAACCTCCTCAATGGTGGGGCCAGAGGAACCACCAGCACCTGCACCTCCAGGGAAACCTCCTGGACCACCTGGCATTCCACCCGGCATGCCCCCAGCTCCCTGGTACAGCTTGGTGATAATGGGGTTGCAGACTTTCTCCAGCTCCTTCTGCTGATGCTCATATTCATCTTTTTCTGCAGTCTGTAGCAAAGGGTGAAAGATGGATAAGGAATAAATCACGCAATTAAATGCAATGTAACATCTAATGTTTGTGATGTCTGTCACTCAATTATTGATGTCTAACAGCTGTTGTATCCAAAAAACTGGAATTTTATAGGCTTCTAATGTTCTTTGGTGTTTGGGTACTTGAGTACCCACTCTCAGAATCATCCTACAGATAATGTTTATGGCTCATTATTAACTATCATTTTTAAAAAGTTTGTTACTGCAGTTGAAAATACATTAAGTACTGTGTGTAACAGTCAGGTGAAGCTGTTCACGTGCATCGTGCAAACAGATTATTGCAAACTAGAGTTATTCCTTTATCACTGTTTTAGTGTTAGTTTACTTTTACCAGTCGATTTTATAATTTGCTTTTGTAAATGTAGAATATTTGTCCAGTTAACTCTTTACCATAGAAGGTAGAAAGATCAGTGAGATTTCTAATGCAGTGAGCTTAAAGCATCAGCAGTGATTGTTTTCCCTTTTTATTCACTGGCATAACCAAACAAAAATAACCAAAGAAAAAACCCAAAAAACTGGTTTGAGGCTTTCAGTTTTAGTGTCACAGTCATGAACTTTGCATTTGTGAATGAATCACTTTACTGATGCATTTAAGATGATTCATCAGACTTGTTTAGCTTTCACATCACATATTTCTTAGGAATCTGAGCTTTTATCGTTGCAGGAAAACGATAAAAAAAAATAAAAAGGGAGCCCTTCCAGAAGTATATCATTGGATATGAATGGAATGAAGATTATGTGGGAAATTATGTGGGTCACACTTAATTTTTATTACTGGAGCCTAAAGCTGTATTAGCTAGAAAAGGGTGGTCATATTTCCTTGGAGTGAGAATCTTGAAAATCATTGCAGTCATTAGCAAATGACTGCTTAAAGTCTCAATGACGTGGACAAAAATTTTTTTAAGCTGGAAATTTATAACCTGCTCAAGCTCTTTGCCATTTAAGGAGTCTTAGTCAATTCACTGATTGCTTGCAAGGTCACTTAGGTTAATTCTAAAAACAATTTTAAGCCCTTCACAAACTTGCAATCAATCTGTCTTGGATGATCTTATCATAGGTAAACAGAAAGCTTTAAATGTCACAAGTGATTCATAACTTTACTCTTTGACACTTTGGTTTCAGTCTTTGTCTATTCATGGAAGCCATAGCAAACATTTATTCAGTAGAATTTCATGAACAGGAGTTTAAGAAAAAAGCTATGCAGAGCTAAGCTATGCTTGAGTTGAAGCTGGTTGAAGTGATCATTTTCACAACATGCACTAAACCCTGCTCACCCTTGTTCTTACTTCTATTCACCTGAGGGTATGGATGATTCAAGTAAAAGCCTGGTGTAAATACAGCCTTAGTGTCTTTACCTGATTCCTGTCTAGCCAGGCAATGACCTCATTGCACTTGTCGACAATCGTCTTCTTGTCATCGGCACTGATCTTATCCTTGAGCTTCTCATCCTCTACTGTGCTCTTCATGTTGAAGGCCAGGGATTCTAGAGTATTCTTGGCTGTGACCTTCTCCCTCTGGGCTTCATCCTCTGAACGGTACCTGTCAGCCTCCTGTACCATGCGTTCAATGTCCTCCTTGGACAGGCGGCCTATGAAAGGCAGGTCGGTTAGAGCGAGATAGTAAAACAAAGCCTATCTGAGTCTTATACATTTCTGCTGGTACCTTTGTCATTAGTGATGGTGATCTTGTTCTCTTTGCCAGTGCTCTTGTCCACAGCAGATACATTAAGAATGCCATTGGCGTCAATATCAAAGGTCACTTCGATCTGTGGCACACCTCTAGGTGCAGGGGGGATGCCTGTCAGTTCAAACTTGCCCAGAATATTGTTGTCCTTGGTCATTGCCCTCTCGCCTTCATACACCTGACGGACAAACAATAGTTTGACTATAAGACTATAAAGCAATGCTTTGGGGAGGCCAGGTACAACCAGATGTCAGGTAGATAAAGAACTATGGTGTATACTCTTGTCATTGGTTTAGCAACTGCTTTATTAAGGAGTACCTGGATCAGCACTCCAGGCTGGTTGTCTGAGTAGGTGGTGAAAGTCTGAGTCTGTTTGGTGGGGACAGTAGTATTCCTTTTGATGAGCACAGTCATGACACCTCCAGCTGTCTCAATGCCCAGAGACAGAGGAGTGACATCCAGCAGCAGGAGGTCTTGGACATTTTCTGACTTATCACCTGACAGGATGGCTGCCTGGACAGCTGAAGGATAAAAAGAAGATCAGAGTCTCATTAGATATTATAAAGCAACATTTGACAATAATCTGAGCATTAATGCATGAATAAAGAGGCACTCCTTGACCACTTGTGATTTTGTCACCCACCTGCCCCATAGGCAACAGCTTCATCAGGGTTAATACTTTTGTTCAAATCACGGCCATTGAAAAAGTCTTGCAGTAGTTTCTGGATCTTAGGAATGCGAGTGGAGCCTCCAACAAGTACAATATCATGGATCTGGGCCTTGTCCAGCTTGGCATCACGCAAGGCCTTCTCCACAGGCTCCAGGGTGCCTCGGAAAAGGTCTGCATTGAGCTCCTCGAAACGTGCCCTGGTAATGGAGGTGTAGAAGTCAGACCCCTCGTAGAGAGAGTCTATCTCAATGCTGGCCTGTGTGCTGGAGGACAGCGTGCGCTTGGCACGTTCACAAGCTGTCCTGAGCCGACGCACTGCTCGTTTGTTGCCTGTGATGTCCTTTTTGAATTTACGCTTGAACTCAGCAATGAAGTGATTGACCATGCGGTTGTCAAAATCCTCACCCCCAAGGTGAGTATCACCAGCTGTGGACTTGACCTCAAAGATACCATCTTCAATGGTCAGAATAGACACATCAAAGGTGCCTCCCCCAAGGTCAAAGATGAGAACGTTGCGCTCACCACCAACCTATGTCAAGAAGACCACAGCTTAAGTCTTGTAAATATGCAGGCCTATTTTTTGTTTCAACCATTGTTTTGCCAAAGTAAGACTTGTGCTCTGCTTGCAGACTGCTTCATTACAGCAACTCTTAAATGCTATTTAAATGCTGCTCTTTGCATGTGTTCCACCTGAAAACAGCTCAAAGAAACAGTTTACCTTTTTGTCCAGTCCATAGGCAATAGCAGCTGCAGTTGGCTCATTGATAATGCGAAGGACATTCAGGCCTGCAATGGTCCCAGCATCTTTGGTGGCCTGCCTCTGGGAGTCGTTGAAATAGGCAGGTACAGTGATGACGGCATTTGTCACAGGCTGAAGAGGCAAGGAAGCAGTAGGGAAATATTTTATTTTATTTCTATCTAGCAAAATTCACCAGCCATATGACGAATGTTTACATGAGTATATGCAACAATGAACTGCAACAATGAGCACATCACATCTCCAGACATTCCTAGATACATATCTAAGCTTTCCCAAATGAGTACGTTTAATAAATAAAATTGAATAATGCAAGAAAGGTTTATCAACATGAATGCAGTATTTCATTGTTAATAGGCAACCAATAAATAAAGCTGAGGTTTTATAAACAGGAAGTTAATTTTGCAGGCAAAGCATATTTAATTTTTAAGGTGCAAGAAACCCAAGCATACAAGCTGACTACTTAACAGTTGAGAAGTATTTGCGGGTGTTCTTTCAAGATGTGTAAGCGAGTGCTTTATCACTTGATAAGAATCTGTAGGTATCTCTTCTGAGAAGTATTTACAGCTTTCCATTCAGAAGCACAAACCTCAACATTTAAGTAGAACACTGGTTATGATCTTATTGGATTTTAGTGGTTTATGATTTTAGTTGATTTTTTTGGTTTATGATTTTAGTTGATTTTAGTGGTTTATGATTTTAGTAATGCATGATTATTATCAAGGATTAATTAATATATTCTTAACATTAGCGTGAATGTGTAAGAACTGGCCTACAAAAAGAAAAAGTGTATCACTAGGGGTTGGTTTTGACCATGAATAGTACTTGAACAGTTATTTCTCCATCATTTATTCTCACCTTGCCCAGATAAGCTTCAGAGATCTCTTTCATCTTAGTGAGAACCATGGAGGAAACCTCCTCAGGATAGAAAGTTTTCATTTCTCCCTTGTATTCCACTTCCATCTTTGGCTTCCCCCCATCACTGATAACCTTGAAGGGCCAATGCTTCATGTCTGACTGCACCACTGGGTCATCAAACCTCCGACCAATCAAACGTTTGGCATCTTGCCAAATTGGAAAAAAAATGTATATAATATAGGAAAATATAATAATATGTGAATATTATATATTATATCATAAAATAGTAAAATATAAAAACTGTAACTAATACGTAGTTACTATGTATTACTGAGCATTTAAGCTTTCTATTACATTTAGAATATAGTGTCTGCCATCTAGTGGAGACAAGTGAATGCTGCAGGCACCCCACTTTTTCCCCCTTTATTTTTCTATTAAACAATAAACTTACAAGCTGCTAAAAGATACACAAAAATTCTCACACCATCCAAGTACCCTATGAGTTCACCTTCTTTGGTATCTTACCAAACACAGTGTTGCTGGGGTTCATGGCAACCTGATTTTTGGCAGCATCTCCAATCAGCCTCTCTGTGTCTGTGAAAGCAACATAGCTGGGTGTGGTCCTGTTCCCTTGATCATTGGCAATTATCTCCACTTTCCCATGCTGGAAGATTCCAACGCAGGAGTAGGTGGTGCCCAAGTCAATTCCCACGGCTGGACCTTTAGACATTTTCTCTGAAATAGAAAGTCCAGAAAGAGAGAGAGGAAGGGTGAGCGAGAGAGCTGCCCTTCTAGAAGCCCTAGAACATGTGCTGGATATATGCCAAGGCATAAGTGTGTGTGTATGTGTGTGTGTGTGTGTGTGTGTGTGTGTGTGTGTGTGTAAGTCAACCTTAAAACAGCCGAGACACTATTAAAAGAATTACAACACCAAATACTATGTTGTTCTAACAGTATGGCATTATGTTACATTACCCTCTGTAAGGCTACAATTAGCTGTTTAGAAATGACTGATTTGTGGTTTGCAGGTGTTGCATTCTGGGGAACATGATGAGTAATTTCATTGTCCTCCAGGCAGCAAACTTGAGTCCAGTTCCCAGTATAGGCAAGCACACCCCACTACATCAATCTGTCATAAGATAAGACACTTACTGCTTCCTGTTCCTACATATGTGACTTGATTCCTTTATGAATCATTCAGGATATGAATTTCTGACAAATGTGCAAATTTAACTGCTCACTGTTTGCCTTCAGCTTGTTGTTTTGCAAAATTGCATAATATGCAATGACTGAATAACAAACGTTTGAGAAATACAGGGGAAACCTCGTGTAGGTCTGTTTATTGCATGCTGTTATCCAAAGCGAAAGAGACAAAGGCATATTGCTGGGGAAAAAAAAAAAAAGTTCTCTCTCTGGTGTGAAGCCAGTGAGATCATGTGGTCTGAAATATCTGCTGAAATCTGGCAGTGTCCTAAATGAAATCAGCAACATTGCATTTGTTCTATGCTTAAGCCTGGATATATCCAGCTACATGTCCACTTATGTGCCTCTTAAGGCCAGCTGGGCGATAAACTGCAGGATCTCATTTCCCCATCAAATAAATGACAGGACAGCGTGTGGGTGTGGTGTGGAAGAGAGACACACAACCACACACCATAGAGCCACAGAAAAGCAGAAGCCAACAGTTCCCCAAGGAAGAAAGGACAAATTGGACTGAAACAGGACAAATTGGACTGAAACAGGACAAACACAAACCCAAGCCACTTTTTGCAGGCCAGTTGCAACACCTCAGAGAAAACTCGTTACCTTTTTTTGGATTCGAGCTGCACTTGAGAGATAAGTGTATAAAACCTGTGTGTCTTCCTCAGCCCACAAACAGCACTAGTATGGCCTCGACTACAGCCCCTCTATAGAGCACGGCTGGCTCCGCTTACGCTCCTGTCCCGCTGGAATCAGAGGCAGAGGCTCTAGACTCTTCTGCGTTTATACCCACAGCAAGCAAAGAGATTCCAGCGGGCAGTCAGCTGACCCTGCCACACACAGAAAGTTCCAGACTACATTGCTCATGTGCTCCGGCCCAGCCAACTAACTGCCTGGGACAACAGTGTAGTTGGCAATCCACTGCATTCAATAATGCAAAAGGCTTTCAGAGCTCTGAGACAGGAATTTGGGAACATATAGAATGTCCACAGTTTCTAATTATGTGTTTGGGTAAAATATTATAATGTTCACATTTTATTTTAGGCATGAAAAAAGTTCTGGCTGTGTTGACTCATTACACTGCAGTAGGTAAGATAAGCACATGCTCTGCAGTGATAAGCCCAGAACCAGGCCCTGGCACGGAGGTTTTTAAGTGTTACAAAATATTTAAGGATATGAAACACATGAATTACTCCTCCAAGTTTATTTAAAATTAATCTCTTCGCTTTTTCGGTTAAGCAAAAGTAAAGGCCTGCACTCAGCTCTATTCTTCACTCAGTGAGTCATACAGCAAAGGTTGCTTAAATGTCACACAGTAACCTTAGAATAAAACCCAAACAACATTCTATTTCCCTATTGACAACCGCAACAATCACATGCATGCACATTTACAAAGGACACTTTCTGATATCTTGGCAGATTTTTGGAGTAAAAAAGCAAAGGCTTGTGATTAAACACCCTCTGTGGAGTTTCTGATAAACATTTCTGATAGCTACCAAGAAACTACATTTTCTTTTAAAATATAATAACAACAACAACAACAACTACAATAAGAATAATATTTTTATATATCACCTTACAAAACATTGAACAAAAAAACTTCCATTTTTTTAAATATTTGGTCGTTAATAAAAGATGAATAATCGTTAAATAGATTACTCATTTATTTGGGGATTAGTTAACCACTTACTAGTATTACTCAGCATCTGACTCATTTACTCCTCTTCTTCTTCTTCATTTTCTCATCTTCTGCTCATTTCCAAATGTAGTCTGAAGTAGAACGAGAAATCTGAGCTCTGCTTTGATCTTTTAAATAAATGAAACTTTAAAACTGCCTTCACTCAAACTGCACCCCACTCTGACCAAGATTTATATATATGAATATGTACATAGAGCTGAATGCCTTGAGCAGCAAGGTTAAGCAAATTGCTGTTAACAAACCCCATTAGTAGTAGAAGTACTTACATACAATCAATTTTCTGAAATCCTGAATACAGAGGATCGGCACTTGAACCTGCTGTGTTTTGAGTATATTGTTTATGAACTTTGTGCTGATATTTGGGGTGCTGTCCTAACAGTACACATCTATACGTAGGAGAATTGGCTTGATCTGATGTTATTCCACCCTGCATTGTTCCTGAGACTAGAGCTGCCACACAAGCACATAATGAGGAACATCCCCTCTGACTGCTCAACAGACTCAACCCAACACAACACATCATGGGCATGTCAGTAGATGGCAGCCAACTATTCTTACAACAACTTTAACAGTTAACAACACAAAGAAGTGGAAAAATAATTCAGTATTGGGTTTTTTTAATGTCTTTTTTGATTTTGATGAACTCTTCTGATTACACTGCACTAATATAAAGAAGTACGTTAAAACGAGTAGAAAGTAATAGAACATATAAATAGTATAATATGGGTAGAAGATCATCCCTTTACTTTGAGTGGCACAGTGGCAGTAAGTCATTGTTACTCTTCTTCTTTTTGCTGTTCCCGTTTAGGGATCGCCACAGTGGATCATCCATTTCCATTTCTTCCAGTCCTCTGCATCTTCCTCCTTTACACCGACCACCTGCATGTCCTCTCTCACCACGTTCATAAACCTCCTCTTTGGTCTTCCTCTTCTCTTTCCTGGCAGCTCCATCTTCAACATCCTCCTCCTAATACAATCCTTGTCCCTCCTCTGGACATGTCCAAACCAATGAAGCCTTACTTCTCTAACTTTGTCTCCAAAACGTCCAACTGGAACTGTCCCTCTAATATACTAATTTTTACATGGAAGTAATTGTTAGATTACAGGAAAACAAATGTCCATTAATGGTTAAAACATAAAGCTCCCAAGCTGTGTATATGGAAGTGTGAAAAGTGAGTAAGGCCACAGGAGTATGTTTTACACAAAGACATGCATGCTAGCAAGAAAAAAAACTATTTTTAAAAAAAGATTTAATAATTAAATCAACTTGACAGAGATAATTAATGGGACACTTTTAATCTTGTTCTTTGGTAGTATCATTTAGCAGTTAGTACACAGTTAATGAACACATTTTTTATGAACCAATGACAAAGTAAATCAGGAGTTACCAGAAACACGTAATCACTTACCAGGTAAAAACTTATGCTTAAGCAAGAGGGAAATGCATGTGTAAATAATGGGTAAAAATCACAAACATATAACTTTTAAAATATTTGATTATAGTGTCACCAGCATTAAGTGTATCACATTATGCTTTCAGCAGGACCCCAGAAAGCCTTTCCAGAGAGAAGGGAGTTCTACAGGGATGTCCACCCCCAAGTCTATTTCTGACTCTGATACTTGAGCACTGGCAGCTATCGACTGGGATTCACCGCAGAGACTCTTCTAGAAGGAGCAAAGCATTGGTCACCTTAAACACTACCTTTCTGAGAAATGATAGTGTAAACAGTATATGTGGGCTTCTATTATTACTCTAGGATTTCTAGAATAGGGACGCATGTTCCGTCAGACCACCATAAACTGATTCCTTAAACTGATTCTTAAATCTTCTGCTGTCAGCAATAATATTTTATAATAAGTGTAAAAAACTGCAAGGCACTAACCTCAGGTGATCAGGTAAAACACTTCAAGTAACACCAAGAAACTTTAATGATCAAGCAGATACTTAAAATACTTTATACACTTTTATTTAACAATATATTTATTTTGGTTGAAATACAAGTTTGCAGCTTTAAACACTTTTACCAAGCCCTTAGAGTTGAATTGAAGAGACTTTAAGAATAGCACTTAATGCGGTCACCTTTCTCCTTCTTCAAATACAACCACCTAATTGTCAGAGTGATACATTTAAGAGTAAGGAGAACATAAATCACACATCATTATATTAAACTAAAACATTCTGAATTTTATAAAGTGAGTGAAAAGGGTAAAGGAGAAGCTCATCATATCTCCCTTAGAGAGAGATTTAGAGCTGAACATCCCCCCGTTGAACCAATTAATTGGTTAAGCAGCAATAATCAGTATAAAGCCAACTGTGGATTTCTTCTGCCTTCAGTAAGGTCCAGAATGAGAGATGGCATCTTCATCTTATTCTAAATGACAACTGTGGAAGAATCCTAACGTCCCAGAAGGTGAGCTCGCCTAGCTCAGGAGAAGAGGTTGCGAAGCTGGAAGAGGAAATGCTCCTCTTTGCTCTTGCGTTTTCGACAGTCCCAGGCTGTTCGTTTGCAGTAGTTGTAGAAATGCTCCTCAGCTTTCTCCAGGCTACTGTTTAAGTCCAGTGTGCCCTGTAAACTACACAGACAACATCAATTCTTTCTTGTGTTCTAGGCCTTTATATCAAGTACTAATACAGTCCTTAGGGCTGCACGATTTGGACAAAATATCAGTATTATTATTGTTCTACTATTAGATTGTGATGCTTTTCAATATGTTAAAGGAATTATTACATCACTTTTAGGATGTTCATGTTCCTGTCTATGCAGTCCATATATGGAGACTAAAATGCAAGAAATCTTTTTGAAATCTTTGCTCTTGTGATGCTTTTACATATATTGTCTTTTAAGCCTATTAAGCCGGTGTGGCTCTGTTCACTCACTCTAAACAAGCTGCAAAACACTGCCAACCAGAACAGAGACCATTTACATTTATCAGTCACATCAACCAGCTGAAAAATGGCTTTGTGAGAATTAATTCATAATTTTGTTTTTAGGAAAACTCACAGAAACATGTGAGTCATGGAGAAATGATGGGGAAAAGAAAATGGAGGGTGTATATATAGGATACAGGGCATTTATAAATGCCTTGGTCAATCGGTGTATTTAAGGGTTAAAGACTTTTGCTGAGATTCATGATTCAGATTCATCCCAATTCATCAAAATAGTCAGTCAAACTCGCTTGCAGCTCTGATTGGTTAGAGGTGAAATCAGTATTACATAGACACAAGTTGAGATCATTTTCTAAGTATATATTTTGCAGCCCTAATATACATATATTTAACACTCCAGACCTAAAGATTATAGCATGAAACCTGTAGGACAAATCACTCCATCACAAACCGTGTTTACACTCCCAGTAGGGTTTTGCAGGCGTAACTAAAACTAAACTAAAATGGCACATATATTTTATATAAAACACATATTAACACTGAGGTCAAGGAGGCCAACCTATTTGTAAACTGGATGAGCTGGACCTCGTTCCTGCAGCTGAGTAGTGCATCTCGGTTTTCCAGCAAGATGGTGGCACAGATGAAGAGTTCAAATGTAAATTCTGTGTTTATGGTCTGAGGCTCCAGTGCTGGTACATCCTCTGCAACATCAAGACAACAATGTAAAAGTTAAACATGAACATGTACAGCAAACATTACCTGACATGGTGGAGGACAAATAATACATTTATGGCATTTAGCAGACACTCTTATCAATGTCCTAACTACAGGGACAGTCACCCCAGAGCACCTTGTGGTTCAGGGTCTTGCTCAGGAACCCAATGGTGGTAGTGCAAGAGGTGGGATTCGAACCTGCGGCCTCCGGATCCATAGGTCCGTAGGCTACCACTAGACCTCCACCCAGGTTGTGTTGCACTGTTCTGGGCAAAAAATCACTGTGTACCTAGCTGCATAATACAGTTAAGACTCTTGGATGCAAAAAGCCTTAGAATTGTGCATAATTTATGTAATTATGTATGTAATGTCATATATTTGCTTGGAGGGCCTTTTGTGATGGTAAGAAGGAGCTAGAAATTGCAGTCCTTCACAAATCTAAATTATAACATAAAAAAACTAATTATTATTATCATATATATTTTTTTTGTTAAGCATATATTCTCCCCAAGATTAGAATATTTTAACATTAAATATTATTAAACATTATATGGCTTTTGAATCAGTGGAACTTGATGGCTGTGTTATAAACTACAATTATGTACTATTTATGTATTCAGGCATAAAGATACTGGAATATCAAGTCATAGTGACACCTAGTGGTAGGGTACTTGCCTATGGACCTATGGCTCAAGAGGTCCCAGATTTGAATCGCACCTCTGGCACTACCACCACTGGGTTCCTGAGCAAGACCCTTGACCCTGAATACACAAACACAATGTTTCTGGTTGCATTTTAACTGACTCGGTCTTAAGAGTAAAAGGGGAAGCCTCCTGTAGATTCCATCTAGCTTATTTTATGGCTTTACCAGAAATACTAAAGGCAAGAAATTTACATTTACGGCATTTAGCAGACGCTCTTTTCCAGAGCAACTTCCATCCATTATCTGCCGCTTGTCCCAAACGGGGTCGCGGGGGAGTGCCGGTGTCCAACCCAGCGCACACAGGGCGAGGACGGGGGACGCACCCTGGACAGGTCGCCAGCCCATCGCAGGGAGGAGCGGGACGGGGACGGCACCTTGCTCAAGGGTACCTCAGGGCAACCCATTGGGAAGGGGTTCGAACCCCTGATCTGCCGATCATGTGGCCAACACCCTAACCACTAGGCCACCTCCAGAGCAACTTCCATGTCCTAATTACAGGGACAGTCCCCCCTGGAGCAACTCAGGGTTAAGGGTCTTGCTCAGGGACCTGAAGAATACCTGAAGACCCAGTGATGGTAGTGCTTGAGGTGGGATTTGAACCTGGAACCTCTTGAGCCATTGGTCCATAGGCAAGTACCCTACCACTAGACCACCACCACCCGGTTAATTCTGAACTAGATAATGTGTTGAGGTATTAAGGTTATTTACCAAAGCTGTGCTTGCAGGCCAGTCTCTCCTGATAGCGTGCCCTATCCACCTGCTGAGATATAAGCTCCAAATGATCGCAGCTGAGAATCTCAAACAGCCGGAGTGCATCACTGTGATCAAACTCACGCTGAAAACCCAGCAGCAGCCACCTGCACAGAAACACACCCGCAAGGAAATACAGAGAGCTCAACCTTTTAGCAGAGGTAATAAATGGAGATAGGAATAGTTGGAGACACAATAAAATGGACAAAATAGACACATTTGTCACAATAAAGCAGCAATAAGAAAAAAAAACAAAAAAACAACACAGAAGACAGAAGAGAGCACACGCGCACACACACACACACACACACACACACACACACACACACCTGTGGCAAAATGTCAGTCTGTCCATGTTGTCTGTGACAAGGTGAGCATGAAGCTGGGGGTCCAACTCTTTCAGCAGAGCTGCTTCCAATTCTGATAAACAGATACAACCAGAAATACATGAGGGCTCACAAACCTGCTTTCACTCCAAGAATCATCATGATGGACTGATGGCAAAGCATGTTGGCAAAAGAGGGCAACAAATGCATTCTTTTTAAAGTAACACACCGATCTTGCGATGTAGGCCATCAGCACGGAAGTCTTTAGAGAACTTCTCCATGTAACAGGAAAAGCTCCAAAATGTGTCCACTTCTGAGTCTAGAACCTCAAGGAACCGACTGCACAGATCATTCATGCCCTGGGCATAGCTAACCTCTGATAATGAGGATGTGAAAGAAAAAGGAAGAAGGAGAGAGTGCGAGGACGAGAGAAAGAGAAAGACAGTTTTCATGACAAACTTGCAAATGTATTCTACAAGTGATGACAACTGCAGCTGGAAAAAAAACCCAAAAAACACGGTCTTGCCTGGGTGGAAAGCAGCAAAGGTGATGAGGATGTCTCTGAGCACCAGAAGGTTACCTAGACCCTCATTCCTGTGGAAGAAAAACAAGTAATAAAATCATACCTGAAGTTTTAAAGTCTAATGAACTGCATTTCTACAAAGAAAAAGCAGAAACTTCAACATCTACAGAATAACTCTGGTTCCAGAAGCAGTTTGTGCACCATATACAACTGCATTATCAGTCTTAAGATAAAATAAGCTTGAAGAATTTGATTTTAATCCTTACGATTTAAAACTTGTCAGTATGATAAACAAAAAAACACTGCTGTAATACTCTTTAAGACCATGCGTGTCCTCCGCTTAAAACCTGGTATAAGCAAGAAAGGTTTTTCGAGCTTCAAAATTTCACCACTAGATGTCGTGGTTGCACCTGGCAAGAAAGAAAAGCATTCAATGAAAAACTATAACTAATAATAACTTTTACTCAATTGGGAAAGTTTAAACACACTGCTGCTAAATGTCACTCTAGTGAAAACAAAATTGTATCCATTTTGGCCTCAAATGCTCAAATCTTGTCTGTCCATGTCTGTTTTTACTGCGTTTTCCATAACCTCATCATAAAAACACAGAAAACAAAACCTCAGAGTCTTAACACCCATAACGCCCCCTAGGAGCATGATTCTCACTTGTTGGTCCTGGATTAAGACCCTGGAGAAGCCCCCAGTTCTGCTGCAACCTGTTTTAGATTCAGGCTGTAGGAGAAAATGGGCAACATTCAGAGTGCTTTGACAAAAATTGGAAGTGCACTGACCCAGAGCCAACCACTAGACTTCACATCATACAAGCTCCAATAAACTGGGAGTAGAAACTCTAGTGTAAGTTCTGATGTTAAATTGTCAACTAGGTGAGCTATTATCAACCAGATGTCCTGTGTTCAGTCTGGCGATGGGTCTGGGGAGAAAGTCCATCCATTTTCCTTTTTGGGTTTGAGTCATGGCTATAAGTCACTCTAGGTACGGCAAAAAGTGTTATGTCTGACCTTTTTGAAAGCCAGATTCTTTGCAGCAACTAGTCTGATAATGTCTGACTGCTGCCAAACTAGAATGTGCTAGAATGGCTTGTTTACCATGACAGAGCCACACAAGATCGTTATTTTGAGCTACAAGGTTGTTTGATAAGGAGGTGTGTCAACAAGGACATGTCTTCATTATGTCAATAACAGGTGTTTGGTGTTCAAATGTATTATCAGTACATTCTTCACCAGTAAATGACGTGGACTGTCTGGATTTTAATTAACCAATGTTAATGATACTAAGCAAATTGGAAAACATGGCCGGGGTAGTTCTGGTTGTTTAAACTGAAGCCTCATGAGAGGTGATTACAGCACAGCAGCTTTAAAGGAGTTAAGTGGAAAAACAAACAACACACCAAGCAAACACAGATTCTCCTTTATCAGTATAAAGTCAAAATAGGCATTTCAATTTCAGATTTTGTTTTGGTGGGACAAGCAGTAAATTGACTCTTGTAACCTTTAGCGTGTAAGAAGCCTTGGCCATTATAGAGAGCAAAACAAATTCAACACATACTTGAACACAAGGCATGCAGATTGACTTTAAAAAATTGATTTTATGAGCCAGAAAGTCCTTGCTTAATGTGTTTGATCTTGTAGTGTCTGACTGAAATGTAATCTGTTTTCCATAGCCAGTCACACATTCAAATAAATGAAACTACTTCAGTCTACAAGCCGCCTGTGTTTACTACCAACATGCTAAGTGTAGGGGTGAGAACATTCCACGTTGGGCTGAGAGGTCATCAAAGTGTGAGTAAGTTTTGACCTCCCTTTAGTTTGAGATAACGAAGGTGTACTAAGTGTACATTGCTTTTTTGCTATTGCTCTCAAATGCACCATTAGTCTTATTTATGTATTTGTTCTTGCATGTTTAAACCTTTTGGATTTATAAAAAATGTCATATTTAATTTTTAAGATTTTTTCCTATTACTATTCAGTTAGTTTTTATTACTGAACAGGTTAAACTAAAATCAAAAAAAGTTTTACATGTACATCTGGGCTGATTTTTCATCACATTGCATTGCTATGAACCACCAGGCTGTACAGCGAATACCTCCAAACCCCGCCCACTTGCAACTATTGGTCTGCAGGTATATTCTAATCTGGGAAACGCTACACTCAGCAGATGAATTACACTCTTACATGTAGTAGGCCAGATCTCTGTCAGTTCTCGGGACATCTTTGTCAATGATGCGTATGGCCTCTTGAAGTTCTTCAAGGTCAAAGGTTACCCGTTCAAATAGCACCTGCAGATGAAAAAGACAGACCATTTAAAACATTTTTAAAACATTACCTAATGCACTGGAAATATAAATAACAGAAACAGGAAATGAAAGAGATTCAGTTGCACCATGGCAATAATAAAAGCCCATTTCAAGAGCGAACACTTATTAAGGCTTGGTAACGGGACATCACAGAAAGGAGCTTATTTGAGCTTTACCTTTACTTGTGGCCAGCATGATTTAAGAGTACTACCAAACAAAAATAACTGCAATAATTTGGCATTCATTGCAGATACTTAAAGTAACTTACACAAAGACAAATCTAAATTTAAAAAAGTGCTGAAGAGAAACAATACAGCTGAATCCATGTTTTCTGACATTTCTCTTTGTTTTTGGAGTTTTGATTTATCCTGATCAAGTCAGTATGGCAGTGACTGGAAAACCTGTTAGCAGTCAACCCTCTAAAATAATGCTGCCAGACAGGGTGCTTTACATGATGCCAGAGAGAACCTGTAATTGGTTTTTAAAATAATTTATTTTTTAGAATTTAATTTTTTGAAAGAATACAATATTCTGTGTTCTCTTTATATTTCGCTAATGAATCACCTTGTTGGTGCAAAATGCTCTTTTGTATTTGTCAAACGGTCTAATCTGTGGTATACGGAGTAGAATACAGAACTGAAAACAGATACTTTACAGTGACAGGGGCAAAATACCTCAAGATACAAGGTGCCAAAAAGGGGTTCCAACCAATCAGCGTTTAGCATCACCACTGAACTAACGGAAGGTCTGGTCATCTGGAATCATCTACACCTGTTTCTTCACTGCTTCATGCCTTAAGTTAGATGGCTTTGCTCTGCCTGAATGATTATGTAGCTCACTGTGTGGCTTCACATCTAAAAAACAATCCTCTGAAACGAGTCAGGTCCAGCGACATGCATGTGTTCAACAATAACAGCAGCAGATGACACGCACTACTGCTCATTGCAGTACTGACAGCACTAAAACCTGCATTGTGCAAATGACACTTCCATCAATTTTCAATGTTTATTGAGTGTTGTGAGTTATCAGACCAACAACATTCAGACGAGTGTTTACATAGGTCAAGATATGTAACAATAAAAATCACCTATTATGGTTCAAATAATGCAGATCCATCAGAAAATTGATTTTTTAATTGCAAATGCCAAGATAATCAATATAATGCAGTCATATTTCACACATAGAATCTGAGCTTTGCAGCAGTCCAGGATGCTCTTTCTATTTATTTTATTAATATATATTTATTTATTTACCTGAGCCTGCAGCTCCAGAAAGGACATCCTTTCTCTGACCTCTTCTGACTGGTAACGCTGCTGCTCTTTCTCTCTCTCCTGTCTCTGTTCAAAATATTGCACTGCTTCCACCAGCTCAGCTGTGAAAGGGACAGAGAAAGAAATAACCCAGGAGAAAAAAGCCAACCAGAAACAGTCTTCACTGCTACATGCAAAAACTGACAATTTGGAATTAAATTTACCATCAGTGCCATTGAGACGCAAACGAATGGCCCCAGGAAGCAGCTGCTGCCACTTTCTCTTCATGACCTGATATCGGACAGTCATTTGCTCCAGCAACAGGGGGCGCTCTAGAGTCGTGGAGCTGCAGGGGTACATGCCAAACAAAAAGCGCCACACTGGTCCCCGTTCTGCCGGTGATACGCCACCTAAAAAGACATTGGGAGTTATTTTAATGAGAGTCTAAGGAGGCTCATGTGCAGTTTGGTTTAGCATGAAGTAGCACAAGGAAGACCAGTCTGGCTGCAGGCTTCCATTCCACCCAAGCAGAAGCACAACCAGCTGTATAAACTGTTCTTCAAACAGTGGATTCATTTTATCAAGTGTGCTCCTACTGGTTTAGGATAAAATCCTTCAGCTTTATCAGGTAATTGTTGACCCTGGTTATGCTTTGCTGATTTTCTAAGAAAGAATATGTTTTGTCTTTTTAAACCAATATAGCAAAGTTTGACACATGTGGTGATTCACTAATGAGTTAAATTCAGCAAATACACTTTGCATGTTTTAGTGCAGAAGAGCGTTGTCTGTAGATTTGCACTTATAATGTCTTAGATCAACACAACAAGTCATGCGACAAGGGTGTCCAAACTTTTGTAATATTAATAAAGCATAAATAACTGCTGTTTTCTAGCATCTTTTTTATATTAGTACATGCTGGAGCAGAGTCACCTCTAAGTAGTGCTTTAAAATAATATTAATAGAAACATATCAAAACAGCCAAAAGTTTCTATACTATTTCATTTTTTAAATATTGTCCATTTTTATTTACCCAATTCATTTTTGTTCTATTTCCCAAGCAGAATTATGTTTAATCTTTTTAACTTAGTATATAAAAATAAGGTTTTTTTTTTTTTTTAAAGACTGAATCATGTAAAGAACCTGACAACACACACAACACAAAAAGGCAGTGTGGGCTGAAAATCTCCTGATAATGTAAACATGCTCATAGCTGTGACATCATAATTACGATTAGTGAAAGTTATACAATCCCTATAAAAAGTGGTGAATTGCTGAAGTACTGCAGCACTAGTAATGAACATCCCAGCACTGTTCAATGAGACAGATCAGCTGCTTCAGCTCACAAACATAAGCCTTCAAAGGTCTCAAACTGCTGTCTGTCCAGTTGTACTGACAATTTTATTTGCCAGGTAAGGTATATAATCACTAAATCATTTAATTTTGGATAAAGCCTTACCCTATCATCTTACTGAGGGGAAGGGTGTTGGTCTTATGAATATTGCGAATTAAGAGAAGACAGTCTGCGTCCGCCCATGGCTCCTAAATTCCAAAATTCTTGGGTGGTTAGTGGTTAGGGACTAGGCCCCAGGATCAAAAGGTCATGGGATTGAATCCCACACCGGTAGGTTGCTCAGTGTTACCCTTGAGCAAGGTACTGTCCCCATCACCGCTCTGATTGTTTGTGTTATCCCTGTTAAGCAGATTAACTTTTCTGGATTGAACTGAAAAGTGCTAAAACAGCACTTTTATATGCAGGACAGTGGTGCACCAAGACTGGGAGAACTGCAGTAAAAAACCTGCATGAAAGAAAGAAGTAGGTACAAAATGTTTACACCAACTGAGCAAAATCAAGAAGAACAGATTGCAATGGTAATTTAAGCACTGAGGGAATCTTTAAAACTTTCAACCTAAGAAATCTGCTGTATCGGCACGAAACCTGCACTTCTAGGCTTTTAATCAAGCTCTTAGGTTAGTGTCCAAAGCTGCTCACTAGTGTTGTTATTTCTTCACTGTTGATCACAACGGTGTCACTTTACCTAAAGAAAATAATCCACTTCAGCATTGCACAAGGTGTGGTCGACAAAAAAAACAAAAAAACAAAAATATACATAAATCTCCTCTCTATGAACTTTATCCCCTTTTCTTAACGCTCTTAAAAGGATCTTATTAAGCTAAGCCTTGCCCTAACAAGAGTAGTCAAAAAACAACATGTTTCTGTGATGAGAGGCATGTCATGTGCATCGTAGCCCATAAAGGCCTGCCTGCATCACGTGACTCTTGAAAACCGCTACAGCTACTGTGTTCTCCTGAGTGTCGGGGCTTAATTGAAATTTGTTTGTTGTAAACATGTGTTAAAGCAGTGGGAAACTGCCAAAACAGCACTGTGACCACCCTTGGCACTGATCCCTGACTGTGGATTTAAAAAAACACACACACATACAAATACACAACAAAGCTTACTTTAGAAATCCAGTGAGCAGCTTAAAGCATGGCCAGTAGCAGAAAACAAACCAATAATAATTCTCCTTGGGTTGTTATCGAGGCAAGGAACAGCAAAAAATAGATACAATTAGACAATTATGAAAGGGCAGGCACTGAATTACAGATTTGTTTCAATTTACATGAGTTTCATGCAAATGTGTTGGAGTTTGTGGATCAACTCAACAAATATTTTGTATCACGTTCAGCCATCTCTTAACCATTTGGTGACTGTTTGTTTTGAAAGTGAAAACAAATGAAAGTAAATGACCCTTGTCATTGTGAAACACAGCACAGCAAAATTCAAGCGCCCAGGGAGCAGTGACAGGGACGGTACCTTGCTCAAGGGTACCTCAGGGCAACCTACTGGTGAGGGAATCGAACCCACAACTTCCAATCAGGGGCCAACGCCCTAAACAATAAGCCACCCCTGCTGATAGTTTTCCTTTTCCTTGTTTTTTTTTTTTTTTTTTTTTTTTCTGCATCTGAAAAAAACAAAATAGTGGAAATAATTTTGAACATGGTTACCTTTTTATTTGGGGAAAAAGGAAAGTTTTTGACTTTACCAAATATGTTCCCAACTCATGCTAAAGAAAGAAAGAAAGAAAGAAACAAACAAAAAAAAAAAACGTCCTTACTATTTCTTCTTTTGGCTGCCCTCATTTAGGGGTCGCCACAGCGAATCATCCGTTTCTATTCCTTCCCGTCCTCTGCATCTTCCTCCTTCAAACCGACCACCTGCATGTCCTCTCTCACCACGCTCATAAACCTCCTCTTTGGTCTTCCTCTTCTCCTCTTTCCTGGCAGCTCCATCTTCAACATCCTCCTTCCAATATAATCCTCATCTTTCCTCTGGACATGTCCAAAGCAACCTTGCTTCTCTAACCCTCTAATATACTCATTTCTAATCCTGTCCATCCTCGACACACCCAACGAAAAAAGCTCAGCATCTTTAACTCTTGACACCTCCAGCTCTGCCTCCTGTCCTTTTGTCAGTACCACCATCTCCAACCCATACAGCATAGCTGGTCTCACTACTGTCCCGTAAACCTTCCCTTTTCCTCTTGTTGATATTTATTTAGTATCATTTACTATTAAGCCTAAGCTAAGCTTAAATTTATTTTGAATTAGTTATACCTGTTTTCTTGAGCATAAATGTAGTGACCACTGTCATGAGTTACTTTGCAGGACAAATTTAATGTCTAAAAGTCACAATTTGCGGCTCAATAAATCCTGAAAACAAAAACAAAAAAACATGTACAGGAACTTTCAAATAACAAAGTGACAATATTCTTACTACATGGGCTACTCTGCTAGATAAATCAAGTTTCTGGGTGCTAAAAAACTCGATGTTCCTATTTCAGAGGAAACAGGAGTGCAGCTGTAGGGTATGGAGTAAATGAACAGCCGCTCACTAAGTTTGGGTAACATACCATACTAGATACGGCTTTTGGGTGATCAATTAAAATTTGAAATGGGACAGATGTTTAGATTGTTTATCTTCTTAAATACTAAAAGCTAAACAAAAATAAATCATGTTTGGAACAAGGCCCAGGACCTGAGTTTCTAAGTGTTACTGCTGCAAAGATACAGTTTGCTGAAAATTGCAGACCAAGCATTTTTGTGTACAAAGAGAAAAGAAATTCAAGCTGGTGTAAATCTAAACTGTAAATCTTTTTTATACTGGCCTGGGGCAAACAAACTCATATTCTGAGATGGCAGAGCCTCAACCATTTCCTGAATGAGAAGAAAGGATAATTTCTTCATCTGATTACTGAATTATGAATGGAGCTGTAATGATTACTTAGGCAATAATACAAATCCAAAGGAAAAAGGAACTTTTTGAGGAATGAGTAAGAATTGGTTATAAATGCACAATATTTTAAATGCCACTGTCAGATTCAGTGATATACTCATTTACAAACACCGATCATTTTTATATTTTACTCAGTAAGGCCTTTTGAAAGACTAAAATGATCTTTTTTGAAAAGATATACAGTAAAATAGCTAAATTTAGTCCTCCAAGTGAGTGTGTGTTTAAGAGGTATGGCACATTTACATTCCTAGGGTAAAAGTGGGAAGGCGCAACTGTATTCTGTATTTTATCTGCCAATTCACATGGTTTGCATTATTAGATTTTACTTTTAATACCCCCCCCCTCCCCCCCCGACATTTTGTTTTGGGAATGAATGCAAAAGAATATGGTCTTCGGATTCTGATGACAAATCCTAGAAGAACCACTTCAGCGACAGTGTTGGCAGCCTAAAACGTCCAGTTTAGCATGGTGTATGCTTTATTTTTTTATTATGAGAGTAGTCCATATTTTTTTTTTATTGCAAAAGTGAAAGTGACAACTTTTCATTGTGAAACAAAGCACAGCACACAGTGAACCACAACGGAAATGCCACCTCCACATTTAACTCATACACACCGTGCAGCAGGCGGCAGCTATTGAAGGTGCCCAGGGAGCAGTGATGGGAACTCCTATTTTAACCCTTTACTAACTGAATTCCTAGATTACTCGATCACCAGTGTGATCAAAAGTAACATCCTTTGAGCTGTCTGTTTTCGATCATGCTAGAACTAATCTGATGGCTGGAGATTCCCCACATGCCCTGAGGTGATGCATCACTTGACTAATGTTTCACAAAAGCTGTAGAAAGAGAACAAAAGAAAAAACTTCATTTGCATAAAAAAAGAGCTAGCTTTACTGACATCGCTTCTAAAACTGGCATTTGTGCCAGTCCCATGTTTGCATTTAAACAGCATATGGGTGTTTTTACACCGTGTGTACTACTTTGTAGAGAGTGCTTTTGTGTTGTCATATATTCTGTCAGGAAATATGTGCGATCAATGAAATCAATAAAAAATCAACTGTCTGTTCTCAGCAGGTCAAACATTGTGGACCAGTGCCAGAAGTCCAGCTGCTTTCATGTCAGATAAGAAAGAAGCATCACTCAGCATGAGGTTTTTACCCCCCAGAGCATTTGGTGGAGGGTTCCCTTCCCATCATCACAGAAGGGAGAAACCAATTGGGGACCAGCATGAGGAGGAGTGAGGTTTGTTTAGATAAGTGGTTTTTCAACCAGTTTAACCATTTTTACTGTAACCCAACCTGAACCACGCCTGGTACAGTGCACTATGAAATCAGGTGTCCCTCTACCGCTACCTGCTGCTCCACTTGAGTGGAAAGGTTAAACGCAAAAGAAGTATTTCACTGTTGAGCACTGGGTGTTGTGCTGTGTAGTGTTCAATAGTTATTTTCACTCTTCTAGCCATTTGAGTTGTCCAGCATGATAACAGCTGAGTCACAAGATTGATGTGAAAATGACATTGCAAATATACATTCAAAACCGCAATATTTTGTTAGGCTGGGTAAACATGCTGATGTCCACAAATGATGAAGGAAAAACCAAACGATCCCTTCTGAATGATGACTTACCAGCTTTTAAATTCTTTGAATCATCCTTCATTAGGTTTGGACAATATAGGCAAAATATTACTAATGGAATAAAGCCGCCGTATATTGCAATTTGCAATGCCTTTATATATATTAAAGGGTCCCTAACATCACTTTTTAAATTTAGAAACCTCAAGCATGAAAATTCATCCCTCATTCATGCAGTCTAGATTTTGATACAAAACTTTCATACTTCTTCAAAGTCACAAAATCAACACATTTAAATGTCTCTTCCTTTTTAGCCTGAATCAGTTTAGTCCAGACCATTCATACTAAGATTAAAGTAAGGCTTTAGCACCATCTTGCCATTTGATTGAGCTGCAATTCAGGGCAGCCAATCAGGAAAGAGGTCATTTACATAAATCAGTCTTAAAAGCACACTAACAGAAACAGCCTGTTTAATTCTGAGGAATAAATACATGTTAGAAAATGATGGTGTAAGAAAGAATAAATGAATGAATGAATGAATAATATTTTTGGTAAACACATGTTAGGAAAATGTAGAATGTGGGCCCTTTAAAACACGTTAGCCAATCAGGATCTCAAACGCTTAAAGACTGGACAAAATAATTAGATTTTTGTGACATTTCACAAATATTTAATTTCATCAAAACTACAGTAACAGTCACTTGCAGGTGTGAATGATCACTCTATCCAAAATAGTGTGATTTGGCCCACCAAGGGTCAACATGAGTCCCACATGGGTGTGCACCCAAGAATCATTTGGGCTCATGTGGGACAGTCCAGATAATGGAGTAGTGTGCAATGATATCCCGAGATGAATGTTGCTCTTTGTAAAGTAACACACTTTTGGTCCATGTTCTTTAATTACTGACAATATTTCGGTACACTCAGAACAGAATATTGTTGTCATTTATCATGATGATGACACATATCATATTGCCCAGCCCTTGCTCAAACTTTTTATATCTGAAGCTCATTAATGGGCAGAATTTGGACATGTTGTCTCTTGGGACCAAAACTGTGGGATGTATTTGGCACGGACATGGGAATACGTGTCTTTCTTTTATGGGGCCCATTTGCAAAGTTGTAAATGCAAATGCTGCAATGTACAATATTTTTACAATATTTTAAACGGATACATAATGATACAAAATACATTGCGCAATATTGCTTTCTGCACATAATACTCTGTGCAGCAGAATTTCAGATTTAAGAACAATGTATCTTCTCTCTCTTCTATTTTATTTCTTTTCTTTATGTTTTGGAGTCTTGCAGAGATCAATATCGAGATCCTGATCAACCCTCGATATGTTGTGCAGCCCTGTCCTGATCACACCACGTCACATGACAATATTTCCTGGATAAATGAATGGCTGCTGAAGTGAAGCACTGGGGTTGAGTGTGAAGTGTGGAGAAGGCACACAGGGGCCGGTTACCGTTTTTAAAGATGTACATCCTCAGTCTGGACTCGTCCACTCGCCCCTCTGAGTCCATCACTCCGGGCAGCTGGATGCAGGCTGAGGGCTCAGAGCCGCGGCTGACCGGCGCCACGCGGGACCCCCGGACCTGTCCCGTCCCGCTACTTCCCGAGGGACCGGTTTCAGCCATGATCCGCCTGCGAGCCCCGGTACCCGCAGGCCCATCCCATCACACTGCACCCAGAGTGCCCAAACTCAGGGTGCTCAAATCAACCAGCAGCACCTTAAAGCCAACTCTTCCCGTCAGCAGTCTTTCCCTCTGTCCCAACTACACAGGGTCCACTTGTAAACTCCACATCCCCCTCCTTCCCTTCTGTCATATGACCAGAAACTGCGATTTCACTCACTTTCAAGCTGGGTTCAAAGCTGAGGCAGTGCAAATGTAATGACCCCCCCTGGTGGTGAAATCTATAACCTACAACACGTGTGCACTCTCTCATTCATGGCATGTCACCCCATTTATTATTTGGCAGTCAAATCATGTCATTCCAAATCATACGTCCATCATGTGATGTCATATCAAATGTCAGTCACGTCACCTACAACAATATGGTGTGAGCACTGTTATAGGCTGAAGGCCCAGCAACCCTGTTTGGAATGGGTGGTTAAATGGAAGAATGGATAGATGGATGGATGGTTGGATGGATGGATGGATGGGTGGGTGGGTGTATGTATGGATGGATGGGTGGATGGATGGATGGATGGGTGGATGGGTGGGTGGGTGTATGTATGGATGGATGGGTGGATGGATGGGTGGGTGGGTGGGTGTATGGATGGATGGATGGTTGGATGGATGGATGGATGGATGGGTGGGTGGGTGTATGTATGGATGGATGGTTGGATGGATGGATGGGTGGGTGGGTGTATGTATGGATGAATGGATTAATATTGTTATCGGTTTATTCTTCCTTCACATAAATCTACTCACTCAATTTGCAGACTCAGGTACAGAATTTGTATTTTTGCACAAGAAACCTACACAAAAGTGTTTTTTCACAGTATATATTTATTTTAGACATCTATATCTTAATATAATAACAATACTATCTAACTCTCTCACACACACATAAGCACACATTTCAGTGTTACCTGACACTGGTCCTGCAAGCTACCCTGCTCTGCACAGCTGTGTGTTTTCCATGTTCTCAGCACTACTGAGCTAAAAATAAGCTTCCTAACAAGGCTTTTCAGGACTGAAGTGGGTGAAACAGGGAGAACACTGAAATGAATAGGGAACAGGCTCTGGAGGGGCAACAGATTAAGACGTCTACACCTAAACACAGTCTTCTTTAAGGGTAAAGCCAAGCATTCCAACAGAGATGAGATGCGTGTCAGGCAGGATTAGATCAAACAAAAGCTTCAGTCAGCCGAAGGTCAACTAATTCCAGTGTAGTGCAGTGGCACCGGAGTAGTGAGATCTCGCGAGAGAATTTAAATCAATTTTTGATTCATTCTATTATTTTTGTCTCACTGAGCTCAGTTTTGAAATGTTGTACTCTATTGGGGATTTTACCAGTTACCAGTTTACCAGACTACCACTTGTAAATCAGAGCTCATGAAGACACAAAGAATCACAATCAGATGCAACTATTTCCATTCTCATGTATACATAGAGAAATTCTGACAGAGCAAGTAGGTGTTTATAAAGTTCACAGACTGAGGACGTCAGAAAATACGGATGGAAAAAAAACCTACATGCAAAACCACCTGTGGGTTGAGACAGTGATGTTCACCTTTAATTCTCATTAAAAAAGAAATAATAAACAATAACATCGAATGTAAAATGAAAATAATATATGAGTGCATACAAACACAGATATTACTAACTTTAATAAGGGAGGAAGAAAAAGGAGGAATGTGCAAAGGGTATCATTTGTGGTTTTCTCAGTATATGTACCTGTGAGAGAAAAATAACTATTAATCCAACTACTACTACTACTACTTCTAATAATAATAATAATAATAATAATAATAATAATAATAATAAAAATAATAATTAGAAGAGCATGAGGAAGAAGAAGATGAAGAAGAAGAAGAGGAATCAAAGGAAAACATTTATATTTAGATAAAAGAAAATGGTCATAAATCTGTGATTTAATATTAGAATCCTATTCGCTTGCCTAACTTATGACCACATAATATATAACTTACCAGTATGGGTTGTCATAACAGTCTGTGTGCAAGCCTTGGCATTTTCGACACTGAGATTTATGCCATGTCCATTATGCTGAGAAATTTTCCCATCAATCAGGCAGAAATAGTTGCAGTAGTATTTGCCAGTGTCGTTCAGCTCAAGAATGTTCAGCGAGAGGCTGCTGCTCCACTGGCTGCTGTTCAGGTGCTCCTTAAATCGTCCTCTGAACCATGACAGATGTTTGACTTCGGGCAGTCTTCCATCCTCGCTCTGCCTGTACCAGTCTACACGGCATTTGGAGATTTTTTGTCCACCTGCATGGATCTTGCAGAACAGGGTAACATTTTCTCCCACCATGTGCTGCAGTGTGAGTGGCTGCTGCTCCACGCTGACATGACTGTAGACGCATGCTAAATTTGAGCACAAAAGAGAAAGCAGTAGACAAGCCTAAAGTAAACATGGAAGTGATGAAAATACAGGGCCTTTGGCTGCGTTCTGAAAGATAAATGAACTAAAGGGCTCTGAACAATTTCAGGCAAATGTTCTGCAAAAACAGTAAACAAAAAAAATACCACTCTGGGGTATCAGTCTAGAGAGACCTTTTAGCCATATTCTGTTTTAGGCTGATATATATTGGCAGAAATAGTTATATACAGTTGATATACACGATATACACGATTCCTTTTTACATTTCATCTTAAAGGAATGTTATGCTGCACAGTCAAAGCAAAAATGATTCTATATCATTGTTTCCATTGTGGTCCATAAGGCACATTTTAGTGCCTTCCCTGCTTTAACACACCCTGTTTAGCTCAGCAAGGGCTGTTTTTGAGCTGATTAGTTGTATCAGGTCAATGTTGGGAAGCAGGGAGTACAGAAAACATTCAAATTTACAGCATCTCCAAAAGCTGGCTTTTAGAAGGAAGGAAAGAAACACTGCTTGATTCCAAAAAAAAAGCCATGAGACAATCATAAGAAGCAAACACACAACCTGGTAACATATATACCAGTTTATACCAATATAAACAAACAAATTATTACCTGAAAGATGGACTACAGCAAAGAGGAAAGCATTATGTGGCATGTCTGTGTGAGTGAAAGAAAAGCCATTACTTACATAAACCACAATCGCTTCTTAAATCATTCGAACATACCACAACCGCTGTGACGCACTGACATGTAAGTGTGGCTATTAGGACTTGCACATTATATGTCTTATACCGTAAGTACATTCTTAACTGAACAGAAATATAATTGCTATGATGAAATATGCTGCACACCTACTTTTAAAAAAGTGCTGTAAATATACTTTCACTTCTATCTCTTATTAATCCTGTATTAAAGCAAGCATACTTGAAAACCACTCATCATTCATGACACCTTTTGGTGGGGGCTTAACAAAAACGTGTTCTCTTCACAGTGCAGTAATGTTTTATTTGATATGACTAATCTAAACCACCCAGTCAAATGTGCCTGTTATAAAAGGATTTTTTGGTTCTCATGTCAATTATTGTTAAAAAGAAATGATATACAGTACTTATGACTTACCTTATTGTCACCCTAAAATGGTACCTCGCAATGTCTTCCTCAAGAATGTACACTTGTTGGTAAGTATGCAATAGGGGTGTCTGAGGGTGCGTTCACACCTCAGCAAGAAACTGACTTCCTTTCCTTTGTTTTGGTTCTTTTTATGTATCACTTTCTACTATACACAATGAGAACATGTAGACATCTTGAAGTTTAGAACACATTCTTCACTACAGTTCAAAACTCTGAAACGATAAACTCCTAAAGGGTCAAGTTAAAACTAACTCCATAAAGAGGTTTTTTTAGTGAATTTTAAAAAATGGGACTCTAAAGACTTAAAGGTTTTTGTTGGGTTAACTGTTGGGTTCAGAAATCTGTCAGTTAAACTGAAAACTCAAACTGCTCACTTTGTGAAAACAGCTTTAAAACAAGGAGTTCAGATTGCTACAGATGATGTCAGAGCAGGGTGCAATCAGACAGGCACCACACTTTCAACATGCACCACACATTCTATGACAAACCGTGTTTTTTTTTTCTTAGATAGAATGTTCAGCTTCTCTTTGCATAATTTGAACTCCTGACACTTGATGTCAAGAGTTGTGGATTGGACAGTGGGTTGTGCAATACTGTGTTTTGAAGCCTGTGCTGGTAATTTGTTTGCTTGTCTTTATAGACAGTGTCAGTTTATGAACTTTGCTTATATGTGGGACAGTATATGATTCATGTGTTCATCATGGTTTACTGCTGTATGTCAGCAATAAGTGTCTCAGTGAAATGCTGAAGTGTGGTGCATGTTGATCTGAAGAACATATACTGTCAACTTGCACTTAAGATGTTGCGCTTAACACTGTTTGTAGCAAACTTTCTAAATTTACAAAGGCTGTAGATAATTACATTACCAATAATTAAAATCTATTATGGTGAGGATAAGATGATGGGAAATGTAGACAGTCTTCAGCAACATAATAAATTCTTGTTAAGCAGTCCTTTTGCTTTGTTGTAGACACTATCCAAAAATCTTGTTGCTTGTGATCCGATGGCTCAGAGTCGTTTCTCAGAGGGCGGGAAAGTGAAAAGTACAGTGGTATGGTGTTGTATGGTGTTTCCTTTCTTAGAATGTATTGTAATTTCTGGAATCCATTTTTCTCTGGTCTAACCTTGTACAAAGGAGTCAAATCTTTTAAGGTCATACCACTAGACCTTTAACCAGAGGTGGTGGTGGTGGTGTAGTGATAGGATACTTGGCTAGAGACGTATGGATCAAATGTTGCAGGTCGGAGTCCCACCTCTAGTGCTATCACCATTGGGTTCCTGCAACCCCCTGAGTTGCTCCAGGGGGGCCAGTCGGTCAGTCAGTCATTTTCTGCCACTTGTCCCAAGTGGGGTCGCGGGAGAGTGCTGGAGGCCATCCCAGCTCACACAGGGCGAAGGACGGGGGACACGCCCTGGACAGGTCACCAGCCCATCGCAGGGAGGAGCGGGACGGGGACGGCACCTTGCTCAAGGGTACCTCAGGGCAACCTATTGGGAAGGGGTTCGAACCCCCGATCCTCCAATCACGCGGCCAACGCCCTAACCACTAGGGCTCCAGGAGGGCTTTCAGCTTTAATTAGACTTGGAAGTCGCTCTGGATAAGAGCGTCTGCTAAATGCTGCAAATTTAACTTAGCTTTTGACTATACTCTGCAATCTGTCTAATATTGAGATTAGATGACTAATACCAGTTCAAAAAGGAGAGTATAGGAAAAGATTCACTAAAAGAAGAATAAAACCTCCACTTTCAAAATGTTTGTTGTACAGAAGCAGATTTTTGATTTGCAGTAGGAAACAGAGAATTTATTTTCTTTACAGTTGGAGTAGCAAGTAAAAAGTCTGAAATACTTAAATAAAGAACATTCTTTGGAGTAGTTACAAATCCTACAGCAGCAAAAATGAATTGTACTTTGTTACATTTGATCTTTCCATTAAGAATAGCAATGACAGACATGTGAGTAAGAGCTCAGGCATGTCTGCATTATAAGCACTGTCTGCTTTTCTGCCCTTGTTACTGGGGTAGACAGTTTTAGTCAGTTTAAGGTGTTGAATGAAAAAAAAATGGTGAAGTCTCACTTATCTCATGTAAAACCTCTTCCTCTGTTTCTTAACTCCTGCCAGTGTAGCAACAGGATGTTTAAAGAATAACTTGTTAGCAAGAAAAAAGAAAATGATATAGAAAGATTGACAGTAAAATTAACCATTGCTGCCTGTAGACCATGGAGAGTATGGTATGTATGTTTCTGCCACACTCACACATACACACACAAAACACTCACAATGCATTGATGTGCCATCTATGAAATGTGCATATAAATCTGAAAAGTTAAAGCCATGCTTGAATTTGTGTGTTTTGATGAACTTTAGACACTTTCCCAGTGGATGATCATTTTTCTGTGTGGTATGCTGGGTGACCCATGCACCAGCTCCAAAGGTATGATCATTCTGACGTACAAATAGCAAACCTTATTTTTTATTAACACTATATTTTGAGGTTGGCATCTGGACACGTACTAAACTTTAACACCATACTAAACTTTAACACCATAGAAGTCTTGTAGATGCTCAGCTTGTTGTTAATGTTCTGCTAAATATCTGTAAAATGCAACTTAAATGAGTAATGAAAAATTAAACTTGAAAATAACCTTAAAAAAGTTGGACCTAAACCTTAAGTCTAACCCTACTACAGTTTTTCACTGTTAAAAGAAAGGTCATGAATGAGTTTTGATATAATGGACATAGAAAGATATCTTTTAATGTGAGTTTAGATTAAAATGGATTAACTCAACAGTCAACAAATGCAACTCACTGACATTTGATATTCCTCTATTTTCAGTACATTTTAATAATGAATTGCTTTGTTATTTGTTGGTAACACACCCGCCTTAAAATAAAGAGTAATCTGACCCATGTGGGCCCTCAGTAAGCTTGATTTTGGTCATGGTCTTTCATTGTCTAACTTTAACTTTTCTCTCTGCTTTTTTTAAAGGAAATTGGTTAGTTACCTTAAAGCCAAAGACAATTGAAGTTACAAAATCCAGTAACGTCTTCATTAACTGCAGTGTGCAATGTCCTGAAAAAGACGAAGCAAAAATCCAGGGCTTTTGGAAGGTGCTAAATCAGCCACAAATCAAGATTAACAGTCCAGATAAGAGACCATTCATCTTTCATCCCAATGTCTCATTTGTGCTTAAGAGCTTTCAAGGAAGAACACAACTCCTTGGAAATATTAGTAATTATAATTGTTCTCTATTGATCAATAATATACAACTTACTGATGCTGGAGATTACTACTTTAGGGTGGAGACGGGATTAGATAATTACAGCTTTACGCGAGACAAAGTCACCATTAAGAGTAAGTATTTACAATATTTCAGACAAATGTTTTTGCAAGATCAAAGTAACACAGAGACATGGGTAGAGGCTTTAAGAGGATGATTTTCAAATATAGAATTTAAAATGTGGGAAACCTTTTAAAAATCCCTTAAATGGTTCTTCAACCATTTGGAATCCCTCAATGAACCCTGTTTGTAGCATTATGAAAAAAAGAGATTGTACTTATATGCTATTTAAACATTAGCAAAGGTGCTTTTGTGAAGCAGAACCAGTCTGAAATGAAAATTTTATTTTTATTTCCTAGTTTTTCTTAAATGTATATTTAAGCAATACATTATGTTGTTTAGTTTAAAGCCATACGAGACACTACTTATCACATTAAAATAGTACAAATTTCCACACAAATATACTAAGTTTAAACAAGAAATATAAATTAATTATTTACTTATTACATGTCACAGAGTAGAAATGTGTCCTCCCATCCATGAAAAGCTACTTTAAGGCAAATGAATAAAATACAGTAGTAAGAGGGATATAATCTTTACTTGTCAGACATTATTGTAAATTACAGTTTTGAAGTTAAGCTGTCACACTTTTTTTTTCGCAACATGGAAACTAGAACTCAAAAAGAGAGGAATGAGATTCCCTGTGTGCCCGTTGCTCTGTGTTGAATGTGTTAACAGCACATTTATTTCTGTCTGATCTGATTGCATTTTTCTTCTTCTGGGCGGATCTAGTGATGTTTGTGAACCACAACTAATGATATTTAGTTAACCTGAAACTGTTTCAATACTTGTTGAATGGCAGCAGAGGCTTTTCTCTGATGAAATAGAATAATGAATAAATCAAGACTGCTCACTCAATTTCTGATTGATGTTTTATCTGAATACATTTACTGCATTGTCAAATGCACAGTATCTGGGACTTTGTTTGTATACCTTTGGAATTTTTCTGAAAATACAGTACTGTGCAAAAGTTTTAGGCAGGTGTGAAAAAATGCTGTAAACAAAGAATGCTTTCAGAAATGGAAGTGTTATTTATTTTCATCAGTCAACAAAATGCAGTGAATGAACAAAAGAAAAATCTAAATCAAATCAATATTTGATCTCAACATCATCCAGTGTGTCTGGATTACATGAAGAGACAGAAGGACGTGAGGAAGCCTAGATCCGTAATTAGTTCTCCAAGATGTTTGGAACAACCTACCAGCCTAGTTCCTAGAAGAATTGATGCTGTTTTGAAGACAAAGGGTGGTCACAACAATTATTGATTTGATTTAGATTTCTCTTTTGTTCATTCGTTGCATTTTGTTGATTAAATAAATCAAATTATTCAAAAGATTAACACTTCCATTTCTGAAAGCATTCTTTGTTTACAGCATTTTTTCACACCTGCCTAAAACTTTTGCACAGTACTGTATATACATACCAGCAGAGCCCATTTCATTTGAGACTTCTAAGAACATTCTCACTATTGTTTTAATATTGATTTTAGTTTATTTTTACACATTCACTAATTCTTATTTCATTTTATGTATGCAGTCATAGGCAACTACTCTACAACCAATAATACAGAGGGAGCAGAGAATAATAATGGTTAGTATAACCTCTCTACTGATTTACATTATTTTATGTGGGTCAGTATTTCTTTACCATTTTAATTTCAGAATGTCATTTAATATAAGTGTGTTTGAGCATCACTTGCTGCCATGGCTGATTGATAACATTAAGACATTAAAGTAAATGCAGCGGGCGTCTAGTGTTTAGGGACTAGGCCCCAGGATCAGAAGGTTGTGGGTTTGAATCCCAGACCAGAAGGTTGCCTTGAGGTAGTCTTGAACGAGTTACTGTCCCCGTCACTGCCCCCTGGTGAACATGGTGTATTGTAAAAGACACTTTTACACTAATATGGTAGCGGTAGCATTGGTGGTATAGTGGTGAGCATAGCTGCCCTTCAAGCAGTTGGCCCTGGTTCAATTCCCAGCCAACGTAGTGGTTTGGGGCAGCGGTGGTAGTGGTGGCCTAGTGGTTAGGGCGTTGGCTGCATGATCAGAAGGTTGTGGGTTCAAACCCCTTCCCAGTAGGTTGCCCTGAGGTACCCTTGAGCAAGGTGCCTTCCCCGTCATTGCTCCCCGGGCACTTTCAATAGCTCCCCACTGCTGCACGGTGTTTGAGTGTGCATGGGTTCAATTCCAAAGGTCCAATTTTGTTGTGGTTCGCTGTGCTGTGACCTCACAGTGACAAGGGTTTTCACTTTCAAATGTTATGTATAATTTCTGAAATAATTAAATGCAGTCTGCAACTGCTACAATTATTTTTTCCAATTTTCATCAAGTACAAGTCACTTGCTAGTTGGCACCACCCCCATCAAGTTATTCATCTAGTACTGGTCTACCAGGTGCTTCCTCTGAGTTATTAGATGCCAGATGCTGCATCTTTTCTGGGTCCAAGGCAGGTGTGGAAGGAGGAGAGGCATCCTAACCCAGATGCCTTGGACTACTGACTCAGGAGGGGTGTGGAAACAGGGACCAAATTCATGACAGGGCAGACAGTTACACTATAGTTTATGCATAGACAGTAGATTTAAGAAAACTGCTTGTTGTTCAAAAACATTTTGCAGTTTTTATGTTTGTTGAACAGTGAGTCCAGAGAACATATCCTTGAAGCCCATCAGCATCTATCTTCCTGTGGCTCTTTTCCTCCTGGCAACTGTGGTTGTGACTGTGCTTTTTATTCTTCTGAAGCAGATAAAACGGTGAATCTTACTTACTTAATTACTTAGTCTTACTTGCATCAGTCATGATATTTCATGAAAAGATTGTTAAAATATTTGCACTGTACTTTGCAACAGAAAATGGAACAAAATATAGAATTAAGTACATTGTAATTTCATACAAAATATTTTATTTTGAAGCAGATGTATGTGGGGTTAATAGAAAATCTGGCTCTGTTGCAGAAGAAGGAACCCTGTGGGACAAGATTCAAATTACTATGAAAATTTTAAAATGACCAATGGAATACCAGCTTATGGGTGAGATCTTGCTTTTTGTAAATAAAAGTTTTTTTTTTATTAAAGTGGAATTCACCTTTGTTTTGCAATTTCCTAGTTAAAGAGAACGTTCCCAAAAATGAATTTCTTAAGTAGCTTAAAGTGATGATAAACTATACTAATCTTCACACAGGCATTATTCAACAAAGAATGATGACAAAGAGCAGGAACCATCATTAACACCAAGTGATTCAATCTATGCCAATGTCCAGGTACAGATACAGCCGTATGATATTGGTCACAGCATAAACTAAAAAACTTTAAAATACTGTTTTAACAAGCTCAAAGTAAAATCCATGAGAAAGAAAAAAAAACACATTTAACACAATAAATAGAGGCATGCATGATGATGATGACCATGACACATTTTCTTGTGTTCAGTAAATGAATCTTACACTGTAAAAAAAAATTGGTAATTTAGCTGCATTTATCTTTCCATTTAACAAAGCGTCAGAAAGTTAACTTTCTAAACTTTCTAAATTCTCAGTCCAGTTCAGTAGCTTAATGAGTTAAAATATTTGATTTGTGAATACCACTTGTATATATTGTTAAATGATTAAACATTGTATTTTTGCATGGAATTTTTGTATTTGGTTTACACAAAATATGTGCAGTATGTATCTAGGTGTCACCAACATAATCTTCTATTGTGATTCACAGTGTGAATCTCTCAAGGAGGATGTTGATGCAGACCCAGTGGACAATATCTACTCCAATTTTTAGTGTGGGGCACGGTGTTAGGACAGAGAAAGTGTGAAGGATTGCATGACCGTGAACCCTCCTGTCACACAATCATCCTGCATGTTATACCAGCAGTGCTGACCTGATATTATTCTAAATATTGTGTAAGACCTTCTAATTTCTCCACTATTAATTTTACATGCTTTGCTGTATTTTTATGTTCTTAATTTTCCATTGTTCTTTAATGCTCTTCAAAAAATACATGTATTGTAATTAATAAAATGTATGTAATAAAATACAATTTAGAGTGCTTTTTATATATACATATATATATAATTTTAAAGCACTCTAACTGTATTTTATTACATGAAATGACCTACATTTAACATTTATGAAAAGCATGGGCTGTTGAGCAAAAGCCGTTTGACATGTTTATTTTGAGTGCTATTCAAAAAGCTCACTTCCCCTTTTAGACTCCTGCTTCACTTTCACCTCAAATGAGACTTTCTAACATTTTCACAGCATTACACCACCAATAGGTTTATAAACTGGTTTTATAAAACACAACTACACTGGCTACATTTAAACTCAAACTATATTTACAACCATTAGTTCCATCTTGCATACAGTATACTTCTATAAACTAGACTGCACCGAACTACACTTTTACACTTTTAAAAAACTCTTTTACAAAACTGAAGAAAATACTGAAATATTACATCTTTCTCCTGGTTGAAGTCTGTTCTGTATAAATAGTCTCTTGGAGATTTATACATTAGCATATATTGCAGCATCATCAAGGTCATCGTACATATAGGAATTGTCCTTCTCCTCTTCGAACTGTAAAAATGGCAAAGACAGTAGGGTTGGGTTTGTGTAATCAAGTGTAAGAGTTTTTTTTAATTGTTTATCTTGACTTTTCTTCAAACCTAAACCATTCTGTTTCTGAAGAACATTTCACTACATCATATCATTTTCAACTTCTACATTTAATAAGATAGAGCCTCCATGAAAGGGGATCTCTGGTCACAATACGTAAGAAAGGCTGCTCCACGGATGTCTTATTTTAATGATTATACTGTTAATTTTTACATGTACATGTTGCTTTGAGTTTCTTTATAGACAGTTCTTATACAGATGTTCCACAAAAACTAAAGTCGGTATGTTGTACCTACCCCCATGTTGCCATACACTTGCTGGCTTCCATCATAGGTTGAAAAGGCTTTGCAATTTCTGAAATTTAAAGACCATTGTGTAATGTGAATTGACTCTATTTATATGAAGTTGTTTACCAATCCAGAGAGCATTACTTCCAATATGCACACAAGGCATTAAATTAAACTGATTATAGTTTGTGCAAAAAAAGGTATATGAACAATAATCCCAATAAAACCTTTCAGAGTCTGACTTCGTAGTTATGTTCATTTCCGTTTTTGTCTGTGTTACGGGCTCTTCTGTTCTTCTGCTTACACTTAAAAAAATTCAGATTAAGATAAAAGTTTTCAGATTAAGATTTTTACAGTTTATATATCAGATAACTTGAAGATCATGCTGTATCCTTACCAGTTTCTTTTTACTATCCACACTATGAGGCCAGTGATGACCACAATAAATGCAGTGAGAGCAACTGCAGTGTAAACAACCTTGCCTGTTGAAAATTAAGATCAAGTTAGAAATTTGCCTTAAAATTCACCCTGTATTTTACATTCATGCTTTTAAATTCATGCTCACCGCTGCTCACTGGCACTTGTAAAATCATGGTGAAATTCCCTTGGCTGTTATTGGCAAAGCAGTGCACAGTATCTGAATATATTACACCCTGTAGGGTTACGATCATCAGAGTGCCATGTTGCTCTGTTCTGGCACTTTTGAGCACCGTGGATGAATCCGAACTCCAGCACTTGATGTCACTGATGGGATCGGAGTCCACCATGCACAGACACTTCACTGTGGATATCTCAGAAGTGCATGAGGAGTCAGCTTTAATCTCAGGAGCATCTAAGGAGAAGAACATCTTCAACTTCAGCTTCAACATGTTAACTATATAACATATTTGAGTTGTCATATTTGAGTTCACAGGACTGCAACTTTTCTGTCTGAAAATAGCAGTGGCCTTGGAGACAGAAAATGAATAGAGGATGGCCTGGTTTGTATGTTTACTCACACAAGACACTGAGATGTTTAGGCAAAGATTTGGCTGTGCCTTCTGTGTTATTGGCCATGCAGTAGACAGGCTCTGTGTCTCGGTTCACACTGTGCAGTGTGTAGGTGTGTCCTTCTGAGAGGAAAGTTCCATTTTCAGTGAACCACTGGTAGGCATCGACTGCGGGGTTGCTGTCACTGGAGCAGTTCATTTCAACAGAGCTCCCCTCCTCCACTGAGGACCTAGAGATGACCTCAACCATTTCTGGTGGATCTGAAGAGAGGGCAGAACATGAAATCAATCACTGTTTTGAGGATAAGCACTTTAAAAGAAATCCTACATAGTTTCTTATGAAACATCATCTAGTCCAGTGTTTCTCAACCCTGATCCTGAAGACACCCAGTCCTTCACATTTGAGGGTTTTCACTGTTTCTAATTCACCTGATCCCACTAGTTGATTAACAACCTCTTAAAAACTGCAGTAAGTGTGTAAAGGCAAGGAAAACACTAATATATATAATGCAGGATGCCTTCAGGGGCAGGGTTGGGAAACTTTGGTCTAGTCAGTAGCTAGAAAAGTTAGGTGTTTTCCATGAACAAGTTTATAATTGAGCAAAACTGAAACTGGAACTGGATTCTGCCCATTCATAGAAGTCACGGCACTGCAGAGGTGAATCCTTTCTCTCTGCTGACACTCAGAATCAAGTCTACAACAGCCCTGTCAGATAGCTCACGGGTTTATATAGTTGTATTTAATAAGGTAAAACAAAAAGGTCTGTTGTGCTGTGGCTACAAGTCTGTGGGCAAAGCTGTGTTTCTGATATGAAACCGATGCCTTATGTCTATATATGAATAATGTAGACAGACCAGACAGGTTGACAAGTAGACCCCCCTGCCACATCAGGTGACTAACTGGATCTGTGCATAGCAAAGTGACTACTTCAGAAGCCGTTCATTTCCTCTTTCTGTGCCCGAGAATGTAGAAACATTTTCCACAAGATCTGCAATAATTTTTTAATACATGATGACTCACTAAGTCACGAGCACACACGTCTATAAAAATCTACGCCATTCATACAAGTTAAGGGACATTAAATCTCAAAGTCATATATTAATGTGATTACTTGCTGCCTGACTTATCCAATGTCTTGGAAACGTTTAATATACTGTGAAATGAAGTGGTTCTTTAATTTGTAGAAAACGTACCTGTTGCTGTATAACAGCAGTGATAATATATACCAGCTAAGTCAGGATCTCATATTTACACCAAATTTCTTTATTAAACCAAACTTAAAACGAATTCTACTATAAAGTAAGTTAATATTGAATCATTTTTGTTTATTAGCGTTGGCTTCAGCTTTTAAATAATGCACACATTACTTACATGCAACACTGAGAGTTGTGACAGTGCTCACTGCTTTTTTATTCGAATAAAGCACTCTGCAAGTGAGAAATTTGGTGTGGTCCAGCTTGGAGGGGGTAAAGGTCAGAGATGAAGTAATCTTCCATTGCCCAGTCTTCCATTGCCCATAAGCATCAGTTTGCTTATTTGAATGGATGTAAATTTTTCCTTGGTGACTCCAGGTGATTTGGGGTGGGTCAGAAGGACAGGAGTGCAACACAGTGCAGTTAGCAGTCACCGCCTTTCCTGACTTCAGTTCCTCTTCTAACGAAATGGTGGGTTGTTGTGGAGAGTCTGCATTTAAATGAAAGAAATGGGAATGATGACAGCATGTAAAATGACTCACGGCTCAACAATGTGCCTCAAGTGTGGCCATATGTTAGAGGTATTGAGTGACAATGGGGTTCGAACCCCTTCCTAGTAGGTTGCCCTGAGGTACCCTTGAGCAAGGTGCCGTCCCCGTCTCGCTCCTCCCTGCGATGGGCTGGCGACCTGTCCAGGGGTTGGACTCCAGCACCCCCCGCGACCCCGTTTGGGACAAGCGGCAGACAATGACTGACTGACTGACAGATTAATGTTTGTATTTAAATACTGTAAGTGTGGTAATGCACTGATATCACTATTTTGCTTAGTTGGAAGCAATAGAGTTTGAGAATAAAGGTTCATAAATATTCAATGTATTTAAAGTCTTGTGTGTTAGATTATCACCCAGCATAATTAGCAAATAACAGTGGATCCAACTGATCACTTTTGATTTTCTTAAGGCATGGGTGGAATTTGGTGAGTCAAAATATCAATCAAGGCCTTGAGGGAAGAACTGATAACTTACATATTGCAGTTACTTGTAGCTTAAGCAGCAGGTTTCTATCAAAATTTTAAATCTATAGCTGTTTTGTAAAGCAAAGTTTGCAGTGCATTTATGTTATCACTTACATACAAGTAGAATTCTACAGGGATGTTTACAAAAATTAACGCCGTCTTAGAGGTGAAGAATGTGCGCTGACATCTACGCATGAATGATAGCTCTGATGGCTCAGGTTTACTACAGACTGTAGGAATTTCCCTCAGTAAGCTCATCATGTAGATGTTTTTAGTGGGGTCAGTTATCAATTCGGTGGCTGAATGTTGATATATGATATGGTGATATGTAATGTTGATAAATATGATTTTGCAATAATTTGGTTAAATTCAGTGCAAAAGTCCAGCAAAAGTCATTTAATTCTATTACTAAATAAATCACATTTGAAAATAAACTTCAAGATGGCTGTGATGTGCAACCAAGGCAGTAACCTGTTGCAGCATTTGGAACATTAAAGATAAAATTGTACAGTAAGATTTGCATATGCATCGGACAATCTATGATTCATAATGAAAAAGAGATTCAATAAGATGACTCCAAGCAGTTTTCTGTTGGCCTTAGTGAATAAATGTAGATTCAAATGCAGCAGATCCTGTGATCTTTTAGGGTCCGCTCTCCTTCATTAGATAAACTGAACAAAGTTCTTACAAAAGGCTGTCTGCTGCTATGAAGCGTAGAGATCACATTGCATATGACAACATGTTATAAACTTCAACAGTTTCAAATGTTAGTCTAAATAGATTATCATGGGCTATATCCATTATTTCTTAAATCAGAAAGCACCTACCTTTCACCTTAATAGAGACTTTTTTTTCCGTGAAGGAGTATTTGTTTAAATCTTTAATCTCGATCCGGAACTGAAAAAGACCCTCGTCTCCCTGCTGTAAAGGGTTGATTTTAAGTGTGCAATTTCTGTGGCTCAAATCACCAGGAAGGCTAGTGCGATGCTTGAAACGGGGGCTGATTTTAGAAGTCTCTGAGTGGTAGACGTAATTGTTAGACTCTGTGAACCAGATTCCTGTGAAACTTGAGGACGTCCTGTCTGGACCAGGGTAGCTGTACTGGCAGGGAATGACCAAACACAAACCCTGTAGGCCCTCCACTTCTGCTTGTGGTACTTCTATATCCCATAAGTCAGTGGCAGACACTGAAATGAAACAGAATGAATAAAGATGAACTCCTCAGTGTTTCCAAGTGTGTGTGCCTTTGACAAGCTAGTAACTTTCCTCCGTCTTTCTTTAATATCATTTGCAAAAGTGGCTCAAGTTTTTTCTCTTTTCACCTTTTCAGTGTCACAGTTTAGAGCTTTAAACCATAAACGTTTAATGCATTTTGACATGTATTGTGAAATCTGTGAAATATTCTAAATTTGTTGGTGTTTATTAGTAATTCTGCAATTGAACCCTTCTTAATGTTACTTATTCTCATGATAACGAGTAAACAATTGTATGTATTACTTTTAATGGAGTAAACTGTTGCTATTTCTTCTGAAAGGACAAAGTACCTTACAGAGTGGTGGACACTAGGCGGTTACTATAAAGCCGCAACCACAGGTTAACCATACGTTTCTGACAAGCTATCATTGTAACAGCAATACTACCATCCCTGCTACTGCTGCAACAACAACAACAACAACAAGAATAATAATGATAGAAATAAGAAGAAAGATTGAATGTAATGCATCCTGTTTTTCTCTACTTACCTTTGAACCAGTAGTAAAAACACCAACAACACAAGCAAAATGACATCATCTTGTTTTAATCATGGACCTGCACAGATTATTATTTATCATGACAATCTGGAACGACTGCAAATTTATTTGTAGTGTTCTGGAAATTATTGTATTTTAAATTTTTAAAAAATCAGATACTAAGAGCAGATATCATTAGTGTGCTCCAAATGCATTGCTAGTTTCCTCAGTGTAGAAATGAAAAATATATTATCAATATCACTATTACTTACTTTTCTCCCTCAGTGAAAGACAGTGATCATCAGGAGACCTTGTCCTGTCCTCAACAGCTCTGTTCCTTTTTCAGATCCAGTGTGATGTCTTTGTGATGTTATTTTAGCAATCTCTACTTCCTTTTTTTTTTTGTTTTTGTTTCCATTTAGATTTGCATATCAGCTTTCAATCAGGGACAGTCAATTTAAATGTATTTAAAGATAATATTAACCGCTTCAGTTTTATTTATTTATTTTTTATTTTCAATTTTATTTACTATGTAGTCAACATGATTGTAGTGTTATCAGTTACATTGTGACTTATGGATGATATATGACCAGCCATTTTGCCAAACAAAACTGTGTGTGTGTGTGTGTGTGTGTGTGTGTGTGTGTGTGTGTGAGAGAGAGAGAGATAAGAAGTTGCTTTTCTTTTCACTGCATTTTTGTTCTGATGTGAGCAATTTCCCCTGTGATGGACTGGCGACCTGTCCAGGGTATTTCCTCACCTTGAGAGCTGGGACAGGGGTTCCAGCAACCCCGCAACCCTAATTAGGACAAGCAGCTTTGGGTGTACTCACGTTAATTGCCAGTTGTTTAGACACTAATGGCTGTGTGTTCAGTTGTTTTGAGGGGACAGCAAATTTACACTGCTTTACAAGCTGTACACCGACTACTTTACATTGTGTCATATAAGTGTCATATCTTCAGTGTTGTCCCATGAAAAGATATAATAAAATATTAACAGAAATGTGAGGGGTGTACTCACTTTTGTAAGATACAGTGTATATATGTGTGTGTATGTTTGTTTGCCCTATAGAATCTGGGAGCTGTGCTTTCTGACAGTGCTACCCACTGTCACCCTACTCAGCTTCATTATGACCAGCCATAATGAAAAACAGGATAGGGGGAGCAGTGACCTAATGGTTCTCGGCCCCAGAAGGTCTGGGTTAGAATCCCAGATCAGTAGGTTGCCTGAGGTACCTTTGAGCAAGGTACCGTCCCATCACTGCTCTCTTAGTGCATGACAGCGCTGCCCCCTACTGAGGATGTGTGTATAGGGGAAAAGCAGAGGTTGCATTTTGTTGTGTTTCACTGTGTGCTGTGCTGTTTCACAATGATAAATAGTCACTTTCAAGCTTTGGTGGATTATCATGGACTATTTTTATTTTCTTAAACCATGAAAGCCCTCATCTTTTGTGATAGAGACTTTAACATTCATGAAGGAGAACTTCATGAATGTTAAATCTTTAATCTCGATCTGGAAGTGAGAAGGACCACTGTCTCTGTGCTGTAAAGGACTGATCTGAGTGTGCAGATTCTGAGTCTTTAGTCACCAGGAAGGCTAGTACGATGCTTGAACCTGGTGCTAATTTTAGAAGTCTCTGAAACACACATGTTGCTCTTCCAAGAAGTGACGGACCAACAGAGATCTCAGAATGAGCGAAATGTTTAATAGTTTGTGAGGACACAAAGGACCCAGGAAAGCATCTGAGCAACTAAAGTCCTCTTTCACCTGTTAATGTTCATGAGTCCATCAAGAGAACACTGAACAAAAGGTAGTGAGGAGAAAGTAACTGCTTTCCTTTCCTGGGGCAGCGGTGGCCCAGTGGTTAGGGAGTTAGCGGAAGATTGTGGGTTCGATTCTCTCACCAGTAGGTTGCCCTGAAGTACCCTTGAGCAAGGTACTGTCCGCTGTCGCTGCTCCCCGGGTGCTTTCAATAGCTGAATGTTCTTGTGTTGTGCTGTTATGCATTTCACAATGACAAGGGTTGTCACTTTCCAAAAAGAACTTTAAAGCCCATCTATTATTATTAACATTCATGAAAACTGGCTATTGAAACATTTTTGTGAATATATAAGACCAAAATGTGAGTGATTTTTTTGTTTGTTTGTTTAAATGAAAACTGTCATGTTTAGAGAAAGCAAAAAATTGCACTTCACCTTTTCTAATTTGTGAAACATATCTGTAGTAATATGATGGTTTTGATCTGTTTTGCTGCACCTGGGACAGAAAACCTTAATGTCATTGAGGGAACAATGAATTTTGAACAATGCCATTGAATTTTGGAAGATTATATTTCAAGACATGAACATATTTTCAGACATCTTTCTCTGAACTGAACATCAAGATAAAGCAGGTAATGCAGCAGGAAAATGACCCTCACACAAACAGTTATGCCACAGAATGGTTTAAATAAAAAAAAGAAACCAGATACTGACACCAGGATCACATCCTTTTGCCTCTGAAACATATTTAATATTAGATGCTGCTTTTTGCAATTGGTGCTCTCAAGCCACTGAAACAACATCCTTCAATCAACAGAATTGCTTCTGAATCTGGAAACATTTAGTAGTTACTGCTGCAGAGGAAGGTCAAACCAGATACCAGATTCACATCTTTTCACTGCTGACAGATATATAATATCAAATATGCAATAATGTCCCTCAATAAATACATGCACAAATATTATATTTAGTTTGAATGTTTTCACTTTATTCTGTTCTTCTACTTTTCGAAATTCAATCCAATTCATCCAGATTTTCAATCAAACTGAACTCAGAGGTGTCTGGGTGTGTTGATTTATTCACTGATAAATTTATTGTGTAGAATCTCTTTTATGTAACTTTATTATATTGGAAGGTGGATGCTGTAATGCAAGAAATCAGAAAGGGATGCACTAAATGACCTTTCTGTGAATAATATACACTTAAAAAGAAATTCAGGTTTTCAGAGTGATTGACTCATACACTCTCTCACTCACACACACACACACCCACACCAAGACATGCACACACACATGCACACATGTATATAAGGGCAGGACTTCCACTCGCGCCTCCCTTGGCCTGAAGAGGTCATGATTGAACACAGAATAACAGAGCAGAGGCAGCTTTCCTTCATCCTGACCACACTGTGTAAGTCTGTCTTCGTTCAGACCTTTTGTATCATGTATTCTTGATCAGGCTATAAGTAGAACTTGTGGCTATATGGCTTTATTTTTTGCTTTATTGATCTTTGTATTAACAGAGGAGGCTTTAACTGTGCTAGGATGCTCTTAGAGAAAGAAATAAAAAAGATTTCAGGATAACCAAAACTGCACAGACATGCATCAGAAAGGGAGGTCTTGGAAAGTCTCGCACATACTGAGCGCAGATCTTTTAAACAAGCTGTGTGGAGTTTAAATGTTCTTATTATTATTTAATCACTACTGGATGCAAAATTAACAGCAGATACATTTTAACAACTTCTGCTAACAGCAGCTGTTTTCCTGCCGCAGCGTTCACTGATTTCAAATGTAAAACCCTTCTCACCCCTCCATTTTCAGAACGTGTCTTTGAAAATGAAGAAAATATATGAATACACATGATAACAGCACTGAACTGAATAAAGCTCTAGCGTGGGGGTACTTGGAAATATGTGGCTGCTCTAATATGAAGTGCTGTTTATCCCTGGTTGTGTTGCAGTCAGACTTCTTCCAGCCTTGTCAACAATGTGTTCTTTTTATAATTAATGAGATGAAGAGTAGAGAAATTATTTTTAGTTTTGTGTCACTCTGTGGTCCCGGACAAGCATGGTTTTGTTTTGCTGTGAACAGTGTCAATGGTTGAAATGATACTTGATCTGAATTAAGATTTACCACAATTAGAGATGTCTAGCAGGTTGAGTACTTGATGCTGATTTTACAATTCAGGAAATGATTGTGGTTTCATTTCTAACAACACATTGCAAATATGTAAAGTCAAGAAAGCCAATGATTACTGTACAAGCTCAATGTATAACACGCTTCCTTTCTTTACAATGACATCTTATGGCCCGAGGAGTTTTTGGAAATGTGTATAGAGATGATGGTTGGTCTTCAAAGACACAATGTAGCAATTTATATATATAATTTTTTTACTTCATATTCATCCTTTGTCCTTGTTCTTCAATAAAAAAAGGTACAATAAAATAGATTTCTGGAGATTATCCTCTTTTAAAGTTACGCTCACTTCATCTTATTTTTAAAAGTTCTATTTAAATTTAATGTTTTAAAGTCCTTTTCTAGAAATATCATTTTAGCATAACTGAAACGTTCTTCTGAGTGATGGACGGCCCGATCCTGACATGCATCTGCATGTGTTTGCAACATGTGATGAGGAACATACCCGGAAGGCTTTTTTCTTTTTTGCTCTTTTCTTAGAGCTCTCATCCTTCTTTAGCTGTGACCCAGGTGATGGGTCAACTGTGCTTTCCCACTCCTTCAAGGCTTCAAAGTACACTTGGAAACTTAATTCCATAACTTCTCCCCCAGCCTTGGTATTTCGACTCACTTCTCCTCTTCCTGGTGTTTGTGTCTGGGATGGGTTAAATGCAGAGGACAGACTCATTACTCACTGTTCCTAATTATATGTGTGCAAGCATGGGATTTCAATTGCATAATAAAATGCTCACAAAATGTAAAGGACATTGGTTGTTTTCAAAAGGTGTACATGCATAGCACTAAAATCTGGAAAAACAGATGCTTATTTTTGGACAGCAATGAAATGTTCTACTAATGATGTTGCATTATTTTGATATGCTAATTAATTAATTTAGATGCATGAATCCTGATATTACTCTACTACATTATGTATCTTTTTTGGAGAGTAAATCATGCATCATTGTTCCATGTTATTTTACTGAACAGTACCTCACATCAACTGTGACCCGTGAAATATATATTTAAACCAATAATGTAATTGATCAGAGGTATCCAGGTGATTAACCATAGCAACTGTTGCTGGTGTTACTTTTTCACAGATTGTCACCAGTCTGAGTAGTTCAGCATGGAGAAACGGGAAAAAATATTACTTTACTGGCTTTGTCTTCAAGGTACAGATCTAACAAACTTTTTAATTGCTTTTACATTGTGTAAGTATTTACATATTTTATTGATTTGAAAGAGACATTTGTTGAAATATTCTTTTCTTGCAGTGATCTTCGCCCCTGTGTTCTCTGATGTGTGGAAGGCAGAAGTTGAGCATTCAATGAAAGCACTGGAGGAATCTTGTGTTGTGCTGCCCTGCAAGTTCCAGTACCCAGGCAGAGAACTTCCAGACTCACGCATAAGGGGAATCTGGCACACAGAGAAAGATAGAATGGAAATTATTTATCATGAAGATTCGCTTCTTGTTAAAGACAGTTTCAAGGAACGCACAAAACTTCTTGGCCGTTTGAGTGATAAGAACTGCACATTAGAGATAGACGAGGTTAGAGACCATGACAATGGCCCGTTCTGTATATACCTCTCTTACCTCACACCATATATATATATATATATATTATATATATATATATATATATATATATATATATATATAAATATATGTATGTTTGTTTGCCCTTTTGAATCTGGGAGCTGTGCTGTCTGACAGTGCTACCCACTGTCACCCTACTCAGACCAGCCATAATGAAAAACAGGCAGGGGGAGAAGTGACCTAATGGTTCTCGGCCCCAGAAGGTCTGGGATCGAATCCCAGATCAGTAGGTTGCCTGAAGTACCTTTGAGCAAGGTACCATCCCATCACTGCTCTCTTAGTGCATGACAGAGCTGCCCCCTACTGCAGGGTGTGTGTATAGGGGAAAAGCAGAGGTTGCATTTCGTTGTGTTTCACTGCATGCTGTGCTGTTTGTCACAATGACAAATAGTCACTTTCAAGCTTTGGTGGATTATCATGGACTATTTTTATTATTCTCTTTATTATCCTCTCCTTGAACCACCACCTTATCGTGGTGGAGGGGTTTGCGTGTCCCAGTGATCCTGGGAGCTTTATTGTCTGGGCTTTATGCCCCTGGTAGGGGCACCCAAGGCAAACAGGTCCTAGGTGAGGGAAGAGACAAAGAGCGGTTCAGACCTCTTATGACAAGAAAGATCTGTGGAAAACGTTTTCTCTCGCCCAGACATGGTTCACCGGGGCCTCCCTCTGGAGCCAGGCCTGGAGGTGGGACTCGATGGCGAGCACCTGGTGGTCGGGCCTTCACCCATGGGGCCTGGCTGGGCACAGCCCGAAGAGGCAAAGTGAGTCCCCCTTCCCATGTGCTCACCACCTCGGCTGCAGAAGCTGGCTCTAGGGACATGGAATGTCACCTCTCTGGTGGGGAAGGAGCCTGAGCTAGTGCATGAGGTTGAGAAGTTACGGCTAGATGTAGCTGGACTCACCTCGACGCACAGCTTTGACTCTGGAACCAGTCTCCTTGAGAGGGGCTGGATTCTCTTCTACTCTGGAGTTGCCACCGGTGAGAGGCGCCGAGCAGATGTGGGCATACTTATTGCCCCCCGGTTCGGGGCCAGTACATTAGGGTTAAGTAGTCAAGTAGTCAAGTCAAGTCAAGTAGGATTTTATTGTCATTTCAACAATATACACAGTACACAGTGAAACGAAATAACGTTCCTCCAGGACCCTGGTGCTACACACAGGACAAGACACAAGACACAAGACAACATAAGACACAATACACAAAACAGGGCAACAAATGCAGACAGGACAGACAACAACAGACGGCACGACAGACAGTACATTCATCCGTGGTGTTCGGAATAAAGCAGCCTAGGTAGATTATAGTGTAGCAGTGTGGTGGAGCAGTGTTATTGGTAAAGTGCAGAGTGCAACATGAGATAAATAAATACAAGATGAAAATGGAGGACTGGGTGGATATTGGCGGTTTAAGAGTTCAAGAGTCTGATGGCCAGGGGGAAGAAACTATTTCCCATCCTGGAAGTGGAGGCCCGTATGCTGCGGAACCTTTTCTCGGATGGTAGGAGGGAGAAGAGAGTGTGGGATGGGTGGGAGGGATCATCCACAATGCTGGCTGCTTTGCGGATGCAGCGAGTGGTGAAAATGTCCTGTACAAAGGGCAGAGAGATCCCGATGATCTTCTCAGCTGTTCTCACTACCCGTTGTAGGGACTTGCGGTCTAAGACGTTGCAATTCCCATACCAGGCAGTAATGCAACCGCTCAGGATGCTCTCAATGGTTCCTCTGTAAAAGATGGTGAGGATGGAAGGTGGGAGATGGGCTTTCCTCAGTCTGTGCAGGAAGTAGAGGCGCTGCTGGGCTTTCTTTGTGATGGAGTTGGTGTTGAGGGACCACGTGAGGTTGTCAGTGATGTTAACACTAAGAAACTTGGTGCTCTGGACCATCTCCACCGGTGAGGTGTTGATGATGAGTGGAGTGTGGTCCCAACGTGGTCTCCTGAAGTCAACAACCATCTCTTTGGTCTTGTCGATGTTCAGAGACAGGTTGTTGGTTCTGCACCAGTCCGTCAGCTCTTGTATCGCCTCTCTGTAAGCCGCCTCGTCTCCACTGCTGATCAGACCCACCACGGTTGTATCATCAGCAAATTTGATGATGTGGTTCGAGCTGTCCCCTCCTTGAACCGCCACCTTATCGTGGTGGAGGGGTTTGCGTGTCCCAATGATCCTGGGAGCTATGTTGTCCGGGGCTTTATGCCCCTGGTAGGGGCACCCAAGGCAAACAGGTCCTAGGTGAGGGAAGAGACAAAGAGCGGTTCAGAGGACCTCTGATGATGTATAAAAACTTTGGAAGACGTTCTCCCTCGCCCGGACGTGGGTCACCGGGGCCTCCCTCTGGAGCCAGGCCTGGAGGTGGGGCCTGCTGGCGAGCGCCTGGTGGTCGGGCCTTCACCCATGGGGCCCGGCCGAGCTTAGCCCGAAGAGGCAACATGGGTCCCCCTTCCCATGGGCTCACCACCTGTGGGAGGGGCCAAAGAGGTCGGGTGCGTTGTGAGCTGGGCGGTGGCCGAAAACGGGGGCCTTGGCGGTCCGATCCTCGGCTGCAGAAGCTGGCTCTAGGGACGTGGAATGTCACCTCTCTGGTGGGGAAGGAGCCTGAGCTAGTGCGCGAGGTTGAGCAGTTCCAGCTAGATATAGTTGGACTCACCTCGACGCACAGCTTGGACTCTGGAACCAGTCTCCTTGAGAGGGGCTGGACTCTTTTCCACTCTATAGTTGCCACCGGTGAGAGGCGCTGGTGGTGAGTTGGCTTCGTTGGTGGGGGAGGATGCCGGTCAGACCTGGTAGGCCCAAACGCATCGTGAGGGTCTGCTGGGAACGTCTGGCAGAGTCCCCTGTCAGGACAAGCTTCAACTCCCACCTCTGTCAAAGCTTTAACCACGTCCCGGGGGAGGTGGGGGACATTGAGTCTGAATGGACCTTGTTCCGTGCCTCCATTGTCAAGGCGGCTGACCGGAGCTGTGGCCGGGAGGTGGTCGGTGCCTGTCGCGGTGGCAACCCTAGAACCCGTTGGTGGACACCAGCGGTGAGGGATGCCATCAAGCTGAAGAAGGAGTCCTACCGGGCCTTTTTGGCCAGTGGGGCCCCGGAGGCAGCTGATAGGTACCGACAGGCCAAGCGGAATGCGGCTCTGGTGGTTGCTGAGGCAAAAACTCGGGCATGGAAGGAGTTTGGAGAGGCCATGGAGAAGGACTTCCAGACGGCTTCGAGGAAATTCTGGTCCACCATCCGGCGTCTCAGGAGGGGAAAGCAGTGCACGGTCAACACAGTGTATAGTGGGGATGGTATGCTGCTGACCTCGACTCGGGACGTTGTGGGTCGGTGGGGGGAGTACTTCGAAGACCTCCTTAATTCCACCAACATGCCTTCCGAGGAGAAAGCAGAGCCTGGGGACATCGAGGTGGACTCTTCCATCTCTGGGGTCGAGGTTGCCAAGGTGGTCAAAAAGCTCCTTGGTGGCAGGGCTCCGGGAGTGGATGAGATCCGCCCAGAGTTCCTCAAGGCTCTGGATGTTGTAGGACTGTCATGGCTGACACGCCTCTGCAACATCGTGTTGGATTCTCCGATTGAGAACCGAGGTTCGAGGAGTCAGTGATGAGGCGAAGAGGTTTTAAGCTATATCCAAGTTTATTAACAGATGAGTAACAGAGTTCTTGCAAGATGTCAAAGGACTGGTCAGTGTTCCTCTCTATGTTGAATCCTTTCTCTCTCTAACTTGCACAGTTCAGAGTGTGCCTTTTTATCTGTCTCCAGGAGCTCCAAGGCCTCCGGTGGAGACACTTAATCTAAGACTGTGACCTTGTTTGGGTGTTTTTAACGTGCAAAGAAAGCGTTACTCAGAAGAGAACAGAGAACAGAGAAAAACAGAGAATATATGCGTATATATAAAATATGTAAGTAAGTAAAATCAAGCTACAATCCGTCACTCCCCCCTGTGATTCTATGTAAACCCATTGAATCAACAATTGAATCAAAGCAAAGACCCTGATCATCATGCTAAATATTCAAAATCAAAATATGATTAATGATTGAACCATAATCATACCATCATCATCATGTATCACTACAAGTAATGATCAAATATTTCCACATCTGGAGACAGAGAGACTACATTGACATGTACAGCCTTACATGTCCTGGAAACAAAGCATAAAACAGTCTTGATCATCAGGAGAATCAGAGTAATTGAACATATGAGTACAACAAAGACTTGAAGAATATGAGTGGCTAGAACCCCAAACGTGCTGGTGAACCATCCGAAGGGGTCCACTGACGATGTAGAGGCGGTGTGCATAACTTTGACCTGTTTTCTGATCTCTGAAATTAGAGTTGAGACATTATGGGACACGTCGGGAATGAATGAGCAACACTCGTCCCCAACTACAGCACAAGTTCCACCTTTTTCAGCAAGCAAGAGGTCAAGAGCCAACCTGTTCTGTAGAGTCATGTGTCTCATATTGATTAGTTCATGATTAATTTGATCTAAAGCACGTGCTGTATCATTATTGACATCTTCCATTACTCTCACTACTTCTCTAATTTCATCTAAAGCTACTGTCATTCCATAATTAGGAAAAAGAGCTGAAAAGAATCTTTTAGCAGGTTGCGCTACAAGTTCATGTGAATGAAATAAATCCCGTTTGTGTAAATGATTAAGTCTAGGATCAGTAGTGTGTCTCAAGGCTGGTATGACGTAAGCTGCATAACATGTACCTGACCATCGTTCAGGCAGATAACTGTAAGCTGTGTTACCACAAACGTACACGGTCCCGTTCACAGTGGGAGCGTCATCTGAAAAATATGCAGTTTTGGAAATCAAGGTAAACCGTACAGAATGATCATTCAGACGTACTATGACCGACGGTACATCAGGTGTGATGGCTAAATGACATACACTAGTACCCAAATAAGGCCCAGAACCATTATTACTCCAGCATAGATTTCCCTTGGGTGTGTACGCTAACTTTATGGGTGTATCGGGTTTAGTTATTGGTCTTACGTGGTGAGTAGCAGTTATGACTGTCTTATTACCCAAATCCTCACGTTTCAGAAAGGGCCAGGTGCAGTCGTGATCAGTGATGGCGAGGGGAACTGCAATTTGTGGGAATATTTCCGCGCCATGTGGAATTAGGCCACAGATCCAACAATCTGACTTGTTAAACACTTTTGCAAAACCATGCGCTGCGGCTATAAAGGTGTTTCCCCTTAAACCGTCATTGTGACTGACCACGAGGGCAACCTGTAAACACAAACACAAGAGAAGGTTGAACATCATGGTACTCTTCATACATATAAGAGCTATGTATTTATGTATGTGTATGTGTGAATGGGTTTACTGTCTTCAGGCTGGTTGAAGTTTCATCCACTTCGTTGCCCAGCAGCGGAGGCTACTAAGGGAGAGGTTACTAGCACTTCACCTTAGAGCATTTCTCTATGTCAGGAACAAAGTTCACTCTCTTGCAGTGGCTGGCATGGATCCACCTCTTCTTGCCAGACACCTTCACTGCAGCGGATGTAATCAGGAGCACCTGGTATGGGCCCTCCCACTTTGCACCAAGTGGCTCTTTTTGTGGTTTTCGGACTAGCACCCACTCACCCGGCACCAATGAGTGACCCCCTCCCTCCGGCTGGGCCCACGCGTTGGCTACCTGTTGAGAGGCACATTGAACGGCATGTATCAGTTTGTCGCAGTATTCAACCAAAGCATCGCTAGCGAGGTGAACATCTGCTTGTCTCAAGTCAAAGCTTCCTGGCAGGTTCATGGGGCGGCCAGTGATAATCTCATATGGACTGAGTCCAGTTTTCTTGTTTGCTGTCGCTCTGATGCTGCACAGGACGATAGGCAGGGCCAAGGGCCAAGCAAGACCTTCTTGATGGTATTTGGAAAGACGACTTTTGATCACACCATTCATTCTCTCCACTTCTTTTGGGAGTTGAACCGCATGTAATAGTTCTTCCATGAGTTCTCCATTTTTCACTGGAGTACCTGCTGCTGTTAGAAATCCTCTTTGTTTCCACAGTAGTCCAAAATCATGGACAACACCAAAAGCATATCTTGAATCTGTGTAGACGTTCGCTGTTTGGTTTTCAGCCAGTTTGCAGGCTTCGATGAGAGCTTTTAATTCTGCTTGTTGAGCGGAGGTCCCTTTTGACATGCTTCCGCTGATCAGAACATCTGTTTCTGATGTCACCGCCCATCCTGCACTTCTCAATCCATTCTTGACCATTGAGGAACCGTCGGTGTACAGCACCAAATCGGGATTCTGCAAAGGCACTTCTTGGGTGCTCGCCACTTCCTCCATTGTCGTGATTATTTCAACACAATCATGGTCATCGATTTCTGTGTCCGTTGGGAGTAGGGTCGCAGGGTTGGACAGACTTGCTTTTTCAATGACAATATTGGATGATTCCAAGATGGTGGACCATTTCGCCCATCGAGCGGCTGTGACTTGTGATGCTCGACTCAAGGTTAGCAGAGTATGGACAGCGTGTGGACATGTGACCACCAGTGTTTGATCTAACACCAGGCTGGAAACTGTGTTAATGGCCAAATATGTTGCTTGAACAGCTCGAAGACATGGACCCCATCCAAGGGCCACGTTATCCAGTTTCGATGAGTAGTATCCAACAGGTCTCTGCAAACCGCCATGATCTTGGGAAAGCACTATTGTCATGTATCCATCTCTTTCATGGACATTCAGTGTGAAAGGTTGTCCTGTGTCTGGAATTCCCAGAGCGGGTGCTTGACAGAGCACCTTTTTCAAGTTTTGGAAAGCTTGGATTTGGCTTTGGTCCAACTCGATTGGATCTGTTGGATCCTTCCGTCCTTTTAGCAGATCAATCAAAGGTTGTGCGATTTCGGTGTACGAATCAACCCATGCTCGGTTGTAGTTGCACAATCCCAAGAAAGAGCGCAATTCCTTAATTGTTTTCGGCTCTTTTGCTGTCTTGATCGCTTGTGTTCGATTTTGAGTGATTTCCCGTTTTCCCTGTGAAATCTTCTGTCCAAGGTAAACAACTTCAGCTTGCATGATTTGGGCTTTGGTGAAGCTTGCTTTGTGCCCTTTTTCATAGAGGAAGTCCAAGAGATGCAAAACATCTTGTTCATGTTGGTCTTCTTCCTCGGAAGCAATCAGGATATCATCAACATATTGAATGACTGTTGATTCCATTTCTGGAAGTTCACGAAGGTGGTGTCTCAACGCCATGTGATATACTGTAGGACTCAGGTGCATTCCCTGTGGAAGACGGGTGAATTGATACTGTTGACCACTTATCGTGAAAGCGGTCCAAGGTTGTGACTCTTTGTCGAGAGGCACGGACCAAAAGCCGTTTGCCATGTCGAGAACCGTAAACCATGTGTGTTCCGGTTTCAGGACTTGGAAGATTGTACTAGGATCTGCAACTAATGGTGTCAATTTCTCAATGTATTGATTTGCCACTCTGTAATCAATTGTTAGGCGCCAAGAACCATCTGGTTTCCTTACTGGCCACACAGGGCTGTTTGAAGGACTGTTTGCTTTGGTGATGACGCCATTTCCTTCAAGCTGTTTGATAACTTGGACGATGCCTTCAGAGGAGAGGCGACTGATAGGATATTGCTTGGTGCAGGGCGGGGTGGTGCCCTTGAGCTTGACCGGTTCCATCTTCAGAAGGCCGCAGTCAGTTTTTGTCTGTGCCCATATTGTATGTTCCTTCAGTTTAAGTTTTTCTAGGCGCCTCAAGTTCCAAGATAATTTTCCTTGTCTGATGTCCAATGATGAGTCAATTTGAAGCAGCACATCCAGTCCCAAGATTGGGGCTGATATGTCTCCGACCCATAGCACACATTCCTTAGTCACTGGTCCAATTTGAAAATCAATCTGGTTTGACGTCTGCAGGTGGATCACCTCGCCTCCTGCTGTGGTTACTTTCTTTCTATTTTTGCCTAATTGCAAATTGCATTGTTCTGCAACTCGTGTCGGGATACAAGTGATTTCAGCTCCAGTGTCTATGAGAAAATCTATTTCTGTGTCATTAATTGTTATGCTGGCATACAATCCATCTGCCCGATGCTCTACCAGTGCCAGAATTGACTGGAGAGCGGGCTCATTCAGTTTTTTGTCTCTGCTGCGCTTAGGAGTTGACGCCGCTGACTCGAGGTCAGTTTGCAGAATCTTTCCATTTGATCAATTAGATTACTCTCTCCAGTGTCATCACTGCTTTGTGATCCGTGGTCATTGCCCTGATCACCTTGTGGTTTGTCATTCGCTTGATTCGGATTCTTCCGAAACCAACACTGTTTTGCCCAATGCCCATTCTTTCCACATATGAAGCAGGGTGTTGTCTTCTTATCAGCTTTGTTGGATTTTCTGGCTTCATTTCCATCCAATTGAGCCATTCGGACTTTCACTGCAAGGTCGGCTTCCATGCTTCCAGCTGTCTGAACAATTTGTGAGATACTTCTGCCTACATCCTTCTCACAACCCGGGTACGTGACTTTCAAGAGCCTGGACAATTCGACGTTTAGTCCGTCAACGAAGGTTGTCTTTAACGGGGTGCTATTTGCCTGGTCATAATTGTCTTCTGTGATGTTAGGAAACCCAGAATAATCAAGCCAAGCTTGTTTGAAACGCTCAGCATATTCGTAAACGCTTTCTTTTGGCTTCTGTTGGCAAGCAGTAATCTGAGACCAATTTGTTTGTTCTGGATTTAACTCATCAAGCCATTCTTTTATGGCCTCCCATCCCTCTTTCAGATTTTGTTTATCATCACCCAAAGCCAGGTGGAGTCTTTCTGTCAGTTTCTCCACCCGTGAGCGAGAAACCATAGCAGATAGGATCTGAAGTGCATCTTCTGGATGAAGCCAATAAATATCTCTTAGACGGCACAATTCTCTCCAGGTCTTTCTTGATCCATCCTTGGGATGAGGAGTTTCCTTAGACCATTTGTCAATTTTTTCAGGTTCCGCTGGGACATGGGACACCAAAGTTTTGTAGGTTATATCACCATCCTCTTCCTTAACCTTACCTCTTCTTTCCCTAATGGGAGCAAGGCGGGCAGGGACATGATCAGTGTCACTTTCGCTTTCACTCTTGCTTTCATTCGCTCTGCGAATGTTTCCACGTTTTTTCTTTGCAGAAGGTTTTCCACACGAAGTGTGTTTCAGTGGCGCGTCATTGGATGATGCACTGGTTGATGAGCCCTGTTTCTCACTCTCATCTCTCCCTGTAACTTTCTCTTCCTCCAACAAACCCCGCTGTTCCCTCTCCAATGCTTTGAGGTCAGGATACAGTTTGTTTGCTGATAGAAGCTGAGGGACGGGGGGAGGGTGAGCGGGCATCACAGGCATTAAGGGAGGGCGCCCGAGCTTCGGGGCCCAACCATCATTGAGAGGTGGGAAGGAAGATGCTCCGCCCCCCTGGGGTCGTTCTTGTACACCAGGCTGCTCAGCATTTGCTCTGTTTGCACCCGATAGCAATGCATCTCTTTCCACTTCTACTCTTTCCAACTTCCCCACTAATCTGTTTATCTGCATCTTTTTTCAGAACCTCAGTGTTCTTTAGTTGGACCTCAGCGTCCTTTCTCAGAACCTCAGTGTTCTTTCTCCGTATTTCTTCGACCAAACCAGTCAATCTGGACTGATTGGCCCTTGACTCTCTGTCAGCTTCAGTTTTTCGCATCATCTCACTCCTGCGTCTGAGCTGACCCAGCACAACAAGTGTCCATTTCAACTTTTTTTCACTCTTCTTCATAAGCTGAGTTTTACCCCAAGCCTTACGAATCACATCCAAAGACCAGATACCTCTGACATCAGCATTAGCCGCATACTTTTCCACAATTTTCTGTTCAATCTCTTTCAGGTTCAACGAGCCTTTTATATACACGTTGAGACTACTGATCATGTGATCCTCATCAACGTCCGGCACCACCACATCAGTATTTGTTGATTTTTTCTTTCCCCACATTATGACAGATTCACAAATTTTACGTTACTTATTACAAAATTGTTTGAATCTTCGAATCTTCACCACAGACTCCTTTCTAGATTGAGCTTGCAGAGGAGGGAGTATGCTTTTTACACACAGTAGTTATCCTCAACCCAGCAGCAGATTAAGACAGTAGGAGGCCTTACCTCTGTCAAAGTGTCAGCACTTCTGTTCCTGCCTGACTCTTGGTCAACCGTGTTGCTTTTTTCCCGTCCATTCCTCAAGTCAATCCTGTTCGTGACGCCAACTGTTGGATTCTCCGATTGAGAACCGAGGTTCGAGGAGTCAGTGATGAGGCGAAGAGGTTTTAAGCTATATCCAAGTTTATTAACAGATGAGTAACAGAGTTCTTGCAAGATGTCAAAGGACTGGTCAGTGTTCCTCTCTATGTTGAATCCTTTCTCTCTCTAACTTGCACAGTTCAGAGTGTGCCTTTTTATCTGTCTCCAGGAGCTCCAAGGCCTCCGGTGGAGACACCTAATCTAAGACTGTGACCTTGTTTGGGTGTTTTTAACGTGCAAAGAAAGCGTTACTCAGAAGAGAACAGAGAACAGAGAAAAACAGAGAATATATGCGTATATATAAAATATGTAAGTAAGTAAAATCAAGCTACAATCCGTCAATCGCATGGACATTGGGGACGGTGCCTCTGGATTGGCAAACCAGGGTGGTGGTCCCCCTCTTTAAGAAAGGGGACCGGAGGGTGTGTTCCAATTATCGAGGGATCACACTTCTCAGCCTCCCGGGGAAAGTCTATTCAGGGGTCCTGGAAAGGAGGGTCTGTCCGATAGTTGAACCTCAGATCCAGGAGGAGCAATGTGGTTTTCGTCCAGGTATCGGAACAGTGGACCAGCTCTACACCCTTAGCAGGGTCCTGGAGGGTGCATGGGAGTTTGCCCAACCAGTTTACATGTGCTTTGTGGACTTGGAGAAGGCATTCGACCGTGTCCCTCGGAGGCTCCTGTGGGGGGTACTCCGGGAGTATGGGGTATCGGATTCCCTGTTAAGGGCTGTCCGGTCCCTGTACAACCGGTGTCAGAGCTTGGTCCGCATTGCCGGCAGTAAGTCGGACCTGTTCCCGGTGAGGGTTGGACTCCGCCAGGGCTGCCCTTTGTCACCGATCCTGTTCATAACTTTTATGGACAGGATTTCTAGGCGCAGCCAGGGCGTTGAGGGGGTCCGGTTTGGTGGGCTCAGGATTGGGTCACTGCTTTTTGCAGATGACGTTGTCCTCTTGGCCTCATCATGCCGTGACCTTCAGCACTCTCTGGATCGGTTCGCAGCCGAGTGTGAAGCGGCTGGGATGAGAATCAGCACCTCTAAATCTGAGGCCATGGTCCTCAGTCGGAAAAGGGTGGAATGCCCTCTCAGGATTGGGAGTGAGACCTTGCCCCAAGTGGAGGAGTTTAAGTATCTTGGGATCTTGTTCACGAGTGAGGGTAAGATGGAGCGGGAGATCGACAGGTGGATCGGGGCAGCTTCTGCAGTGATGCGGGCTCTGCATCGGTCCGTCATGGTGAAGAAGGAGCTGAGCCAGAAGGCAAAGCTCTCAATTTACCAGTCGATCTACGTTCCCACCCTCACCTATGGTCACGAGCTGTGGGTAGTGACCGAAAGAACGAGATCGCGAATACAAGCGGCCGAAATGAGTTTCCTCCGCAGGGTGTCTGGACTCTCCCTTAGAGATAGGGTGAGAAGCTCAGCCATCCGGGAGGGGCTCAAAGTAGAGCCGCTGCTCCTCCGCATCGAGAGGAGTCAGATGAGGTGGCTCGGGCATCTGATTAGGATGCCCCCTGGACGCCTCCCTGGTGAGGTGTTCCGGGCACGTCCCACCGGAAAGAGACCCCGGGGAAGACCCAGGACACGCTGGAGAGACTATGTCTCTCGGCTGGCCTGGGAACGCCTTGGGATCCGCCCGGAGGAGCTGGAAGAAGTGGCCGGAGAGAGGGAAGTCTGGGCATCCCTGCTGGAGCTGCTGCCCCCGTGACCCGACCTCGGATAAGCGGAAGAAAATGGATGGATGGATGGATGGTTCGAGCTGTGCTTGGCTGCACAGTCGTGGGTCATCAATGTGAACAGCAGTGTGCTGAGTACACAGCCCTGGGGGGCTCCTGTGCTCAGTGTGATGGTGTCGGAGGTGCTGCTACTGATCCTGACTGACTGGGGTCTCCCAGTCAGGAAGTCCAGGATCCTGTTACTGAGGGAGGTGTTCAGGCCCAGCAGCCTCAGCTTCTCACTCAGGTGCTGAGGGATGATGGTGTTGAATGCTGAACTGTAGTCGATGAACAGCATTCTGACATAACTGTCCTTTCTGTCCAGATGAGAAAGGGCCAGGTGGAGGGTGGTGGAGATTGCATCATCCGTTGAGCGGTTGGGACGATACGCAAACTGCAGGGGGTCTAGTGAGGAGGGGATCTGAGACTTGATGTGCCTCATGACCAGCCTCTTGAAGCACTTCATGATGATGGGTGTGAGTGCGACGGGACGCTAGTCGTTGAGGCAGGAGATAGATGGTTTCTTTGGCACTGGAATGATGCTGGTGGTCTTGAAGCACCTTGGAATAACAGTGGTGCTCAGAGAGGTGTTGAAGATGTCAGTGAGAACATCTGCCAGCTGTTCTGCACATCCTCTGAGCACATGACCTTGAATGTTGTCTGGACCGGCAGCTTTCCATGGGTTGACTCTGAGAAGAGCTCTTCTCACCTCGGCTGTGGTCAGATGGAGAATCTGGTCGTTCGGAGGAGGGGTGGTGTTCCTCAACTCCCACCTCCGGCAAAGCTTTAACCACGTCCCGGGGGAGGTGGGGGACTTATAGTCCAAGTGGACTATGTTCCACGCCTCCATTGTCGAGGCGGCTGACCGGAGCTGTGGCCATAAGGTGGTTGGTGCCTGTCGCGGTGGCAACCCAAGAACCCGTTGGTGGACACCGGCAGTAAGGGATGCCATCAAGCTGAAGAAAGTGGCCTTTTTGGACAGTGGGGCTCCAGAAGCAGCTGATAGGTACCGGCAGGCGAAGCGGAATGTGGCTTTTGTGGTTGCTGAGGCAAAAACTCGGGCATGGAAGAAGTTTGGAGAGGCCATGGAGAAGGACTTCCAGACGGCTTTGAGGAGATTCTGGTCCACCATCCGGTGTCTCAGGAGGGGAAAGCAGTGCACAGTCAACACAGTGTATAGTGGGGATGGTGCGCTGCTGACCTCGACTCAGGACGCTGTGGGTCCTTGGTGGCAGGGCTCCGGGGGTGGATGAGATCCGCCCAGAGTTCCTCAAGGCTCTGGATGTTGTAGGACTGTCATGGCTGACACACCTCTGCAACATTGCATGGACATCAGGGATCGTGCCTCTGGATTGGCAAACCAGCGTGGTGGTCCCCTGCTTTAAGAAAGGGGACCAGAGGATGTGTTCCAACTATAGAGGGATCACACTTCTCAGCCTCCCGGGGAAAGTCTATTCAGGGGTCCTGGAAAGGAGGGTCTGTCGGATAGTCGAACCTCGGATTCAGGAAGACCAGTGTGGTTTCCGTCCAGGTCACGGTACAGTGGACCAGCTCTACACCCTTAGCAGGGTCCTGGAGGGTACATGGGAGTTTGCCCAACCAGTTTACATGTGCTTTGTGGACTTGGAGAAGGCATTCGACCGTGTCCCTCAGGGAGTCCTGTGGGGGTTACTCTGGGAGTATTGGGTATCGGATTCCCTGTTAAGGGCTGTCCGGTCCCTGTACAACCAGTGTCGGAGCTTGGTCTGCATTGCCGGTAGTAAGTTGGACCTGTTTCCGGTGAGAGTTGCACTCCGCCAGGGCTGCCCTTTGTCACCGATCCTGTTCATAATTTTTATGGACAGGATTTCTAGGCGCAGCCAGGGCGTTGAGGGGGTCCGGTTTGGTGGGCTCAGGATTGGGTCACTGCTTTTTGCAGATGGAGATGCTTTTTTCCTTCAGCTTTCAGTGGATCGGTTCACAGCCGAGTGTGAAGCGGCTGGGATGAGAATCAGCACCTCCAAATCTGAGTCCATGGTCCTCAGTCAGAAAAGGGTGGAGTGCCCTCTCAGGGTTAGGAGTGAGACCCTGCCCCAAGTGGAGGAGTTTAAGTATCCCGGAATCTTGTTCATGAGTGAGGGTAGAATGGAGTGGGAGATCGACAGGCGGATCGAGGCAGCATCCGCAGTGATGTGGGCTCTGCATCGGTCCGTAATGGTGAAGAAGGAGCTGGGCCAAAAGGCAAAGCTCTCAGTTTACCGGTCGATCTACGTTCCCACCCTCACCTATGGTCACGAGCTGTGGGTAGTGACCGAAAGAACGAGATCGCGAATACAAGCAGCTGAAATGAGTTTCCTACGAAGGGTGTCTGGGCTCTCCCTTAGAGATAGGGTGAGAAGCTCAGTCATCCGGGAGAGGCTCAGAGTAGAACTGCTGCACCTCCGCATCGAGACGAGCCAGATAAGGTGGCTCGGGCATCTAATTAGGATGCCCCCTGGACGCCTCCCTGGTGAGGTGTTCTGGGCATGTCCCACTGGAAAGAGACCCCGGGGGAAGACCCAGGACACACTAGAGAGACTATGTCTCTCGGCTGGCCTGGGAACGCCTTGGGATCCGCCCGGAGGAGCTGGAAGAAGTGGCCGGAGAGAGGGAAGTCTGGGCATCCCTGCTGGAGCTGCTGCCCCTACGACCCGACCTCGGATAAGCGGAAGAGAATGGATGGATGGATGGATTTTTATTATTGCTTAAACCATGAAAGCCCCCACCTTTTGCGATAGAGACATTAAAATTCATGAACTTGTTGTTGAAATCTTTAATCTCGATCTGGAAGTGAGAAGGACCACTGTCTCTGTGCTGTAAAGGACTGATCTGAGTGTACAGGTTCTGAGTTTTTAGTCACCAGGAAGGCTAGTATGATGCTTGAACTTGGTGCTAATTTTAGAAGTCTCTGAAACACACATGTTGCTCTTCCAAGAAGTGATGGACCAACAGAGATCTCAGAATGAGCTAAATGTTTAATAGTTTGTGAGGACACAAAGGACCCAGGAAAGCATCTGAGCAACTAAAGTCCTCTTTCACCTGTTAATGTTCATGATTCCATCAAGAGGAGAACACTGAACAAAAGGTAGTGAGAAGAAAGTAACTGATTTCCTTTCCCGGGGCAGCGGTGGCCTAGTGGTTAGGGAGTTAGCGGAAGATTGTGGGTTCGATTCTCTCACCAGTAGGTTGCCCTGAAGTACCCTTGAGCAAGGTACTGTCCCCTGTTGCTGCTCCCCCAGGCGCTTTCAATAGTTGAATTTCCTTATGTTGTGCTGTGCGAGCCAGTTTCACAAAATTGGCTATTGAAACATTTTTGTGAATAAATAAGACCAAAATGTGAGTGATTTTTTTGTTTGTTTGTTTAAATGTTTTGAACGTTTTGAACGATGCCATTGAATTTTGGAAGATTATATTTCAAAGACATCTTTCTCTGAACTGAACATCAAGATAAAGCAGGTAATGCAAGAAAATGACCCTCACACAAACAGTTATGCCACAGAATGGTTTAAATAAAAAAAAAGAAACCAGATACTGACACCAGGATCACATCCTTTTGCCTCATATTTAATATTAGATGCTGCTTTTTGGAATTGGTGCTCTCAAGCCACTGAAACAACATCCTTCAATCAACAGAATTGCTTCTGAATCTGGAAACATTTAGTAGTTACTGCTGCAGAGGAAGGTCAAACCAGATACTGAAAAAGGTTCACATCTTTTCACTGCTGATAGATATATAATATCAAATATGCAATAATGTCCCTCAATAAATACCCGCACAAATACTATATTTTGTTTTAATGTTTTCACTTTATTCTGTTCTTGTACTTTTAGAAATTCAATCCAATTCATTCAGTTATCAAATGAAAGATTTTCAGTCAGACTGAACTCAGAGGTGTCTGGGTGTGTTGATTTATTTACTGATTAATTTATTGTGTAGAATCTCTTTAATGTAACTTTATTGTATTGGAAGGTGGATGCTGTAATGCAAGAAATCAGTAAGGGATGCACTAAATGACCTTTCTGTGAATAATATACACTTTAAAAGAAGTTCAGGTTTTCAGAGTGACTGACTCATACACTCACACACACACACGAGTAACCAGGTATGGTTATAATTACACAGAATCTGAAGTCCCAAACTGTTACTGCTCTTCATGACTGTAGGGACCTCCAAGCCTGTAGTGGCTCTTATTGTTTTTTGGAGCCACTCCTGCCCCTTCTTCTTCTTCGGTGGTACGGCCCTATTGGTGGGGAATCGCTGATTGGCCCCAGCCTTTTTGCAGGAATTCGCCAGAAGGAGAGGAGCTGGAGTGAGCGCTGTGCCAGTTTGGAGGTGTTTGTGACTTTTTTTGTTACAGTCAGAATAAAAGGAGAACCAAAAGGAGACTCCCGTGTCGTGTAAAAGAAAAAAAATCACACAATGCAGAAGTTCACCGGTGACGGACGGACACACACACACACCCACCCACCCCCACCCACACTAAGACACGCACACACGCACACACACACACACTAAGACACGCACACACGCACACACACACACACGCACGCACACACACACGTATATAAGGGCAGGACTTCCACTCCCTTGGCCTGAAGAGGTCATGACTGAAGACAGTAATAGAGGAGAGGCAGCTTTCCTTCATCCTGACCACACTGTGTAAGTCTGTCTTCGTTCAGACCTTTTGTATCTTGAATTCTTGATCAGGCTATAAGTGTAACTTGTGGCTATATGGTTTTATTTGGTGCTTTATTGATCTTTGTATTAATGGAGGAAGCTTTAACTGTGCTAGGATGCTCTTAGAGAAAGAAATAAAAAAGATTTCAGGATAAACTGCACAGACAGGCATCAGAACGGGAGATCTTACATACTGAGTGCAGATGTTTTTAACAAGCTGTGTGGAGTTTAAATCTCCTTTTATTTCCTTCGTTTTCAGAACGTGTCTTTGAAAATGAAGAAAATATAGGACTACACATGATAACAGCACTGAACTGAATAAAGCTCCAGTGTGGGGGAACCTGGAAATATGTGACTGCTCTAATATGAAGTGCTTTTGATCCCTCTGGTTGTGTTGCAGTCAGACTCCTTGTCAACAATGTGTTCTTTTTATACTTAATGAGATGAAGAGTAGAGAAATTATCACTAATGACACCCAAAAAACATGGTGGGGGTTTTGTTCCCACCTGCTGGTATTTATTTCTTATCCTGTCGGGTGACTTGCAGGAAGTTGTTTAGGTAACGGAGGCTGTTAGTCAGATGTTGCCTTACTTTCACTCACCTCTCATCTTCAGGGTTATACAGGTATTACCCGTATGTGCTAATCAGATTTTCTATCATTTACACATTTTTCTGAAAGATGAGTAATTGGAGCTTATGTTTTTCTGCTTTGTTTTAGTTTGACCCTTTTTTCTCTGCCAATAAACCTGTGGACAAGTAATCTGTCTGTAGAGTTTTGGTAAGGAGAAGGCGTTTACCTGACTGTCTAAACACATGGTTGTGTGGAGGGCAGTACAGTGGGGGTTAACAGGTTTAACATTATGTTGAAAAGTGTCATTATAGTCCACATTGCACACCTCATCTGTGTTGTATTGTTTTTGTGTCACTCTGTGGTCCCGGACAAGCATGGCTTTGTTTTGCTGTGAACAGTGTCGATGGTTGGTTGAAATGATACTTGATCTGAATTAAGATTTACCACAGTTAGAGATGTCTAGTAGGTTGAGTACTTGATTGTGGTTTCATTTCTAACAACACATTGCAAATATGTAAAGTCTAGATAGGCCACCGCTGCCCCATTGGATAGTGGTTAGGGAGTTGGCCCCACATCGGAAGGTTGTGGGTTCAAACCCTTTACCCTTACCGGTGGGTTGCCCTTGAGCAAGGTGCCTTCCCCGTCGGTTCGCTCCCCCCTGCGATGGGCTGGCGACCTGTCCAGTGGGTGTCCCCGTCCTTCGCCCTGTGTGAGCTGGGATGGACTCCAGCACCCCCCTGCGACCCTGATTAGTACAAGCGGCCCAGAAAATGATGATGATGATGATGATAGCCAATGATTACTGTACAAGCTCAATGTGTAACACGCTTCCTTGCTGTACAATGACATCTTATGGCCCAAGGAGTTTTTGGAAATGTGTATAGAGATCATGGTTAGTCTTCAAAGACACAATGTAGCAATTTATATATATAATTTTTTTTTTACTTCATATTCATCCTTTGTCCTTGTTCTACAATAAAATAGCTTTTTGGAGAGTTGCTATAGATTATCCACTTTTAAAGATACGCTCGCTTCATCTTATTTTTTAAAGTTCTATTTAAAGTTTAAGTTTTAAAGTTATTTTCTATAAATAGAGGCCTAGAGGTTAGGGAGATTGGAAGATTGTGGGTTCGATTCCCTCACCAGTAGGTTTCCCTGAGGTACCCTTGAGCAAGGTACTGTCCCTGTCACTGCTCCCTGGGTGCTTTCAATAACTGCCCCCTGCTGCACAGTGTTTGAGTGCATGGGTTAAATGCAGAGGTCCGATTTTGTTGTGGTTCACTGTGTGCTTTGCTGTGACCTTGCAATGACAATGGTTGTCATTTTCACTTTCATGTGTTTGCAACATGTGATGAGGAACATACCCAGAAGGCTTTTTTCTTTATTGCTCTTTTCTTAGAGCTCTCATCCTTCTTTAGCTGTGACCCAGGTGATGGGTCAACTGTGCTTTCCCACTCCTTCAAGGCTTCAAAGTACACTTGGAAACGTAATTCCATAACTTCTCCCCCAGCCTTGGTATTTCGACTCACTTCTCCTCTTCCTGGTGTTTGTGTCTGGGATGGGTTAAATGCAGAGGACAGACTCATTACTCACTGTTCCTAATTATATGTGTGCAAGCATGGGATTTCAATTGCATAATAAAATGCTCACAAAATGTAAAGGACATTTTGTTGTTTTCAAAAGGTGCACATGCATAGCACTAAAATCTGGAAGAACAGATGCTTATTTTTGGACAGCAATGAAATGTTCTACTAATGATGTTGCATTGTTTTGATATACTAATTAATTTAGATGCATGAATCTTGATATTACTCTACTACATTATGTATCTTTTTTGGAGAGTAAATCATGGATCATTGTTCCATGTTATTTTACTGAACAATGCCTCACATCAACTGTGACCCATGAAATATATATTTAAACCAGTAATGTAATTGATCCGAGGTATCCAGGTGATTAACCATAGTAACTGTTACTGATTTTACATTTTCACAGATTGTCACCAGTCTGAGTAGTTCAGCATGGAGAAACGGGAAAATATATTACTTTACTGGCTTTGTCTTCAAGGTATCGATATAACAACATTTTTTTATTGCTTTTACTTTGTGTAAGTATTTACATATTTTATTGATTTGAAAGAGACATTTGTTGAAATATTCTTTTCTTGCAGTGATCTTCGCCCCTGTGTTCTCTGATGTGTGGAAGGCAGAAGTTGAGCCTTTAGTGAAAGCACTGGAGAACTCTTGTGTTGTGCTGCCCTGTAAGTTCCAGTACCCAGGCAGAGAACTTCCAGGCTCACGCATAAGGGGAATCTGGCACACAGAGAAAGATAGAAAGGAAAATATTTATCATGAAGATTCGCTTCTTGTTAAAGACAGTTTCAAGGGTCGCACAAAACTTCTTGGCCGTTTGAGTGATAAGAACTGCACATTAGAGATAGACGATGTTAGAGACCATGACAATGGCCCATTCTGTTTCAGGGCCGAAATCCCAGAACGCGACCAGTTTTCTTACGTGGACAACTGCGTATACATCACCGTGATGAGTAAGTACTGCTGTAGTTCTAAGTATTTTAATTGTATAATCTGCAAAGGTAACCATGAACAATTTCAAACTGTTTAAATGTTTTTAAGCTGGTCTACTTAATTAAACTGTTTAAAAATATCTTGCTCAGCTCAGAAATATAATTAATTAATTAAATTAATTAATTAATTAATTAATTAATTAAACGAATGTTTCTTTGACATCTTCTGATGGCCAGTGGATATTTTCCTTGTTCATTTCCCTCATTTCCACATTTTTGCCCTCAACACACAATGGGTCAAAATCTTTCCACAGAATTACAAACACAATTGAGGCTGAAGATAATGAACTATCACGAGAGGAAAAGAAATGATCATTTCAATCTGAAATTCAGGAGTGCAAAATGTGTCTTCACATTTAAATGTGTCTCAGTGCAGTCTCATTTCCTGACATTATATTTATGTTGGCTAAATAACATGAGTTAACTTTTGATGGTAATTTAGTAATATCTTTAATGATCTTTTTGATATAAAAATATACCAAATTAAATAAGTTAATTGTTGCTTAGTGACACCTATGCATTTAGAAGTAATTCTTCACTAATGAAAAACAACAAAAAAGGGAAACTGATCTTTATGTTGAGCTAATGCTGACTGCTACTTGCTTGTGAAGTGAATAAAGTTTTTACAAAAATTTGGTTTCCTTTAGAGCACTGATACAAAAATGCTCACCCAGAATATACATTATGATGTCGGACGGCAGTGTTACTCAGTGTTGGTCAACATTAGTTAAACCTGCTTCAACAATTTATCTTCTATCTTTATCAAGAAGACCATGCGAGTAACCAAAGCCTCTTTGAACCAAGCAGACAGAAAGCAATAGAGTTTGGCTTGCTTTTCTTTTATTTTGCTCCAAGTTAGGGATCACATGAAACCTATCGACAAGAGCCTAGCCCACCATAGCAGAAGCAACTTTTTTTCTCAGCAGACGCTGTGGCAGTGCATCTTACACATAATAAAACACCTAAACCTTTCTGTAGTAAAGCACAGACATCGTGACCTAATCGTGCACATGGGTTGAAGTATCTGCTTAAATATTTAAAGGAGAAACAATATGTGAATGTCTTTACGTTTGTTGTAGAGCAAGAAATGTTTTTTAAATTGGATTTGTTGATGAAATCCATCACTTTGTAATAATTCAAATGTTTATGGAAGGATAAGCTGAATTTCTGAGTCATAGTGCTTATTGTGCTCACTAGCTATAAAGCTGGTAAAGAACAGAATAGAAAAACAATAGAACACTTAATACTCACCAAAATCAAATCAATAAAGAAATGAGACATGACACATTTAGCATGAGATTTAACCCCCCCAGCAAAATAATTCACTGAAACTAGAGTGTCCAAATCAGTGATAGTGTCTCTTTACAGACAGTATGCAGGTTCTTATTTGAATTCCTTAAGCTAAAGATGATCAAAGTTCTCTAGTCGAATCATCCAGTTCATTTCTCATTTTGAGAAAAAGTGTGGTCCATTACATTTCTTAATCGTTTACTGTTTCATTCTATTCTTATCCCAGGTTTAGAGGGTATAATTTTGAAGGTATAGAAATATGTATAAGATGTTTAGTTTCAGGCAATGGTGGCCTAGTGGTTAGGGCGTCGGCCACATGATCGGAGGATCGGGGGTTAGAACCCCTTCCCAATGGGTTGCCTTGAGGTACCCTTGAGCAAGGTGCCGTCTCCGTCCCACTCCTCCCTGTGATGGGCTGGCGGGCTGGTGACCTGTCCAGGGTGTGTCCCCTGTCCTCTCCCTGTGTGCGCTGGGTTGGACACCAGCGCGACCCCGTTTGGGACAAGCGGCAGAAAATGGATGGATGGATGTTTAGTTTCATTAATAATGACTTTACCATTTTTGTTGCTTTGTAGTGGATGCAGTGAAACCAGAGGTGATCCGAAAGAGTGAATTAGAAGTTGGGAAACGGACTTCGTTGAAGTGTTCTACCAAACACACCTGTCCTTCCCATCTCCCCAGCCTCACTTGGAGCCATCTCGATCATGATGCTGTGAAGACCAACAGGTACCTTTCCAAAGGAGAATGGGAAGTAGAGTCTCTTCTCACCTTTACTCCAACAGAAGAGGATGATCACACAGACATTTCTTGCACCGCTCAATACTATGGTGGCAAGAGCGCTGTGACCACTGAACGGCTATATGTAAACCGTAAGTCAAGTTCACCTGCCTGTCATAGATTTTATAATTTATGAAGATATAAAAAACTTTCAAACATAAAAATCTCTTGAAAAATTAGGAGAAAGGCTTTGGTAGTTACGGGACAAATGACTGATGTTATAACTGTGTTTTCTGGTGTCCGTGAGGTAGATGTCTTTACTGAAATGTTACACACTGCAGATGAAAGTCCACATCTAACTTCTAGCTGCAGTGATTTAGCCTGTATGTGATGCAGCTTAAGTTTTAAAAGCATTAACATTAATTAGGTTAAATGATGCCTAATAAACAAAATCCATTTCTTACTATTTGAGTTTTACTATTTACTATTTCTTACTATTTTTTGCCTTTTTAAAGAGAAATTAATTTGGGTTACTTTGTTTATATGCAAAACTAATTAATCATATGATTAAAACAAGTTTTAACATAGAGTGCATTGCTCATGACAACCAAACCTGCCACATATAGCATCTACATATAACAATATTTGGCTAATACTTGGCTTGGTAAGTGAGCCAGAAATACGCCCGATAATCATTGGATGATCACGTTTCAGTATCTGAAGGTCACATATGTGCACATGTGCGATCACATGAAGAATATAATGTAAAATGTCAGCGATGGTGGATCCACCAGAGAACAGTACAGTGTTAACTCAATCTCTGACTCTGAGTAACTTTAGTAATGCCTGTCTGCAGGTGAAAAACATTACACTCACATCATCGCTGCAGTAGTTGCTGTGGTTGGATTTGCCTTTTTATTTGGAGGAATTCTTTTTTTCATGAGAAAGAAATATAAGTAAGTCGGAACTCATTTAAAACCTTTTTTTTTCACTGATTCTGTGGAATCTGAGTAACATATTTCAAGTAATCACTGTCAACGCTTGATTAAAGTTTGTTTCTTTTTGTTTTCGTCACTCAAATCACCATCAGGAGACAGATCCAAGAGCTCCAGTCCAGAAATGAACATGGGTAAGTCATCCAAAATTAAAAAATTTATTAATGATGCATGTTTTTCAAATATTTTTAACATAAAGCATGATGCCATTGATTTAGATGATGTGGTTTACTAGGTTACATAACTTTATAGATCTGCTTCGTATGATAAGTATGTATTAGATATGTTAATATTCTGTAAACATATTTTAAGTTTTAGTTGTTAAATCGGATGACCGAAATGAACCTGTTTTGTTAGTGAGCACACACCATGTAGAATTAAATTTAGACTTTGAAGGGGAAGTTGTTTTAAACTGTTTCAGAAATCATAGTATTTCTTTAACAAGCTACTGTTAGTAATGCACATTTCAGCAAGCTGTATTAATTACTCAATGATTTGAAAGATCTTTTTTAAACAAGATGATCGCTATAATTCCTACATACAGTTTCTTCTGCTGTGCTGCAGTGGTTTTCACCAAAAAATACAAGCAATACTTTTTACTCCCAGGTCTAATTTAATTTAAACCTAATCTAAACCTAGTAATCCTTTCTTGTACACAGAATGTTGGGTCGTCTATCCTGAATGTCCCGCAGGTAAGCACTTTATATTCATGTAAAGAAAAACATCTGTAGCAGCAGCATGCAAGCCTTCTTTGAGCCGTCTTTGTAGTGCTAAATATTTATTTAAATAAGTGAAGATGAATTAACGATCCACCTTGTCAGCTGATTGGATTTTTTCCTGGAAGAGGCAGTAACCTGTTGCAGCATCTGTAACATTTGAAGATAACATTGTACAGTAAGATTTGCATATGCATTGGACAATCTATGATTCATAATGAAAAAGAGATTAAATGACTCCAAGCAGTTTTCTGTTCGCCTTAGTGAATAAATGTAGATTCAAATGCAGCGGATCCTGTGATCTTTTAGGGTCCACTCTCCTTCATTAGATAAACTGAACAAAGTTCTTATGGCTGTCTGCTGCTACGAAGCGTTGAGATCACATTGCATATGACAACATGTTATTAACTTCAACAGTTTCAAATGTTAGCCTAAATATATTATCATGAACTATTTCCATTATTTCTTAAATCAGAAAGCACCTACCTTTCACCTTAATAGAGACTTTTTTATCCGTGAAGGAGTACTTGTTTAAATCTTTAATCTCTAGTGCGATGCTTGAAATTGGGGCTGATTTTAGAAGTCTCTGAGTGGTACCCTTCTTAATATTACTTGTTCTCATGATAATGAGTAGACAATTGTATGACATCATCTTGTATTAATCATGGACCTACACAGATTATTTATCATAACAGTCTGGAACAACTGCAAATTAATGTGTAGTGTTTTTGAAATGATTTTATTTTAAAGGAAAAAAAATCAGATACTAAGAGCTGTAACGGTGGCGTGGTACTGGAGGGACGTCAGGTCAGAGCCAAGAGTTCTGAACAGGAGTTTATTACGCACAGTGACAAACAAACAAGAAACAGGGAACGGGGGACTGCAGTTCGACACATGAAACCCTATGACTGGGGAACTGCAGTCTAGCCCTAGATACTAAGTGGTCTATACTAGGCGACCTATACCTAGTCATAGACACACAGGTTATACAAACGACACAAAGTTTACACAACCACCACCCGTTACGCGTAGGTTTGACCTACCTAATGAGCCGCGCTCTGTTCTGACTCATCGGGGCTTAAATATTCAGCCCCAATGATGCACACCTGCCCGCAGGGGCTCAGGTGTGCTTAGTCAGAACAGAGCGCCCTCTAGCGTACCCTAAACACCTTGTGTGACAAACACCCTGTATGTGACCGAGAGCGCCCTCTAGCGTGCCCAAAACACAACACACGTGACAGAGAGCGCCCTCTAGCGTGCCCAAACCCTTACACACGTGACAAGAGCAGATATCATTAGTGTGCTCCAAATGCATTGCTAGTTTCTTCAGTGTAGAAACGAAAAATATATCAATAACAATGTTACTTACTTTTCTCCCTCAGTGAAAGACAGTGATCATCAGGAGACCTTGTCCTGTCCTCAACAGCTCTGTTACTTTTTCAGATCCATTGTGATGTCTTTATTTTAGTCATCTCTGCTTCCTTTTTTTTTTGTTTGATTTTGTTTCCATGTAGATTTGCATTTCAGCTTTCATTCAGTCAGTCAATTTAAATGTATTTAAAAATATTAACCGCTTCAATTTTACATTACTCCATAGTGATGGATTGTAGCTTGATTTTATTCATTTATTTCTGTTATATTACTTATATATCAGTCATATATCCAATTCTCTCTTCCTATGTCCTTCTTTCTTCTCCCCACAATAGTTCTTTCTTCTCCCCACAATAATTCCTATGCCCTTTTCACCACATAGTTGATTCCATGGCCCTATTCCTGTAGTTCGACCATTCCTATGTCCTTCCATCCCTGATCCAGCCCAATGCCCTTTCACCCCTGTTACCCTAAATCACTTCCCTAGGTAGTATTCACGTCCCTGTCACCTTTAACCTATGTATCATTAACTGCATCTCTATTTTTCTGTGTTCTCTTTTGAGAAACGCTTTCTTTGCATGTCAAAAACACCCAAACAATGTCATAGTCTCAGATTAGGTGTCTCCATCGGAGGTCTTGGAGGTTCCGGGGGATAGATAAAAAGGCAAACTCTGAACTGTGCAAGTGTGAGAGAGGATTTAACACGGAGAGGAACACTGACCGGTCTCTCGAACATCCTGTAAGAACTTTGTTACTCTTCTGTTAATAAACTTTGCTAACTTTGCTTAAAAACCTTTTCGCCTCATCACTGACTCCTCGAACCTTGGTTCTCAGTCGGAGAATCCAACAATAGTCAACATCATCGTAGTGTTAAATAATATTAACTGCTTCATTTTTATATCACTGCATAGTCAACATCATCATAGTGTCATCAGTTACATTGTGAGTTATGGGTCATATATGACCAGCCATTTTGCCAAACAAAATTGTGTGTGTGGGTGTTTGTGTGTTTTACAAGCTGTACAATGAATACTTTACATTGTATCACCTAATCTGTGTTGTCTTGTTTTAGTTTTGTCACTCTGTGGTCCCGGACAAGCATGGTTTTGTTTTGTCACTAAAATCTGGAAGAACAGATGCTTATTTTTGGACAGCAATGAAATATTCTACTAATGATGACGTATTATTTTGATATACTAATTAATTACTTTGGATGCATGAATCTTGATATTACTCTACTTTACTACATTATGTATCTTTTTTGGAGAGTAAATCATGGATCATTGTTCCATGTTATTTTACTGAACAATGCCTCACATCAGCTGTGAACTGTGAAATATATATTTAAACCAGTAATGTAATTGATCCGAGATTTTCAGGTGATTTTATAGCAAAATTTTTAATTGTTTTTACATTGTGTAAGTATTTCTTTTCTTCTTCTTTTTCTTTCGGCTGCTCCCATTTAGTGGTCTCCACAGCGGATCAACTGTCTCCATTTCTTCCTGTCCTCTGCATCTTCCTGCTTCAAAATGACTTTCACAGTCTGTCGTGCCTGTAGTTCCGGTTGGGCACGACAGATGGCGCTCTGTTCTGACTGAGCACACCTGGGCTCATTCAGACACAGGTGTGCTTCATTGGGGTTGCTATTTAAGCCCCAGTGAGTCAGAACATAGCGTGGTTCATTAACGAGGCTATGCCTTATAGTTAATGGTGGCACTTTTGGTTATATGTTTTGGTTTGAGTTTAATAAAGTTTTATTTTCGACTACTGGCTCTGCGTTGGCATCCTTCCGGCACCCCGCCACCGTTACAGAATGAACCGCCAGTACCTGGACATCGCGAGCCTGAAAGGCTGGTTCGAGGAGCAAGAGTGGGAACTCAGGGTCCTTGTGGAAGTCCTCAGGATGAAGGTGCAGCAACTGGGGACCGTAGTTTCCACACGGCTGGCTGTGTGTTCTCTGGAGCTCTGTGAGCGTATCAGCGGGGCAAAGAGTGCAACAGCCACGGAGCTCCTGAGACGCCTGGAGCTGCTGGCGCGCTCAATCTGGCTTGCCTCTGGAGCCCAGCGAGTGACTGGAGGAGTACGGCCGGATTAGGCAAGCGCTTATGGCTATAATAGCGGTGGTTTGTTGGACCCTTGACCGACTAGAGGACGAACTTTTGCCCGTTCCCCCTCCCACACCGCTCGCAGATCCTCACCGGCTACAATGAAGGATGACAGTGGAGAAAGCGCCACGTGCCAATCACAGCAATCCGTCAGCGGAGAAAGCACCACGCGCCAATCACCGCAATCCATCAGCGGAGAAAGCGCCACGCGCCAATCACCACGATGCGTCAGCAGAGAAAGCGCCACGCGCCAATCACCGCAATCTGTCAGTGGAGAAAGCGCCACATGCCAATCTTCACGATCCGTCAGCGGAGAAAGTGCCACGTGCCAATCTCCGCGATCCGTCAGCAGAGGCGCCCTGCGCAGCTGATACGGTAAAGGAATTACGGTAAAGAAGGCACCCTGCGCTGCTCAACCTGAAAATACAGCGATGAACACGGCCAGCGCGAATCACAGCGAGAGGTTGGTAGTAAACGCTCCCTGCACCCTCCAACTCGAGAGAACGGCAAAGAAGGCCGCCCACAACAGCAGAAGCGGGACAGTGGCAGAGAAGGCCGTTCCTGACACAGAGAGCAGGAAGACGGCAGAGACCACTTCCTGCATCGTGCAACCATGGAGGTCGACCAAGAAGGCCCTTCGCAGCAAGGAAAACGGCATGAAGGATTCGACCCCCCAAACCCAGCACCACTAACCCACCTGCCGAGAAGCAGAGAAGGAGCAGCTCCAGATTAGTGGGAAGTTTAGAATGAAAGTTCGGGTGCAGATGCGAATTGAACATGAGGCTGCAAAAACCATTCAGGCACAGGTAAGGAAGCACTTAAGCAGAAAATACTACCTGAAGCTACTGTGGGCAGCCAGGACTGTTCAGCGACATTACCGAGCTAATAAGATGATGAAGCAAGAAATTAAGTCTTTTGAAGGAGAAAAAGATGGTTGCTGTTGTTCGGCAAGCCACATTCCGAGGGATGAAGACCAGACAGACTCTGAAACAGAAGCACCAGGCTGCCACTATGATACAATGTGCTTACAGGGCTCACTGTGCTCGGACGCAATATTTATGCATGAAATATGCTGCTGTTGCCATTCAGTTTAGGTATTGTTCCACACTTGATGCCAGAAAGCAGAGGGAGGAATTCTTGAAATTGCGCTCTGCTGCAATGTTCCTGCAAGCCTGCTTCAGAAGTCAGAGGGTCAGAAGGGAGATTATCCTGCAACATCAGGCAGCTTCCCTGATTCAGGCTGTGTTCAGAAGACCGGGAGTTAGTAAAGCCATAAGAGCTTCAGCCATCATCATCCAAAGACATTATAGGTCCTACATTAAGGGTAAATGTGACCGTGAGAAATTCCAGGTGTTGTAAAGGTCTGCGATACGCATCCAGGCAGCTTTTAGGGGTTATTCTGTTCGAAAGAATGTTGCTGCAATGCACAAAGCTGCTACCATTATTCAGGCTGGAGTAAGAATGCACAAGCAAAGATCTGTTTTCAAGAAGCAGTGCTGGGCAACAAGTCTACTACAGAGGAAATTCAGAAAAGAGAATGAGGTCTCCAGAATAAAGCTGCAAGCTGTGATAGATGTCCAAAGAGAGAGGCTGGAGGGAACAGATGAACAGAGGGACCAAACTGCATGCCAGGCAACGAGGAGAGCAGGGACTCCAACCCTTCAGGTGAAGCTGGAAGCTAAAGTAGCCACTATGGATGAACAGCTGAATCAGACAAGGGCAGAGCTGAAACCGGTGCAAGACCACAACGTTGCTCTGCAAGCTGAACTGAGAAAAGCCCGAAGTGAGGCCAGTAAGCTCACCGAGCTGGAGAAGCAGGTCAGAAGTATGGAAGCAAAATTGGCGATCTTGGAATCTCGACTCCCTCCACAGACACCAGTGCCTACTGGGACCCTGGTGGCTAATGCCAGAGTGGAGCAGCTGAGGAACAGTTTGATGAAGAAGCAGATAAAGATTCCAGAGGTGGAGCAGCCACGTGAGGACTCTGAGAATGGTGCTCAGAGCACAATCAGAGACACCCTACCTTCGGTTTACCCTCACCATTCAGCAGACTCAGAACAAGGTGGCTGGTGGAGAGGTCCATGTGGAACTTCTCGTAGCGGCACCAAGAGCTGGGATGCTACCTCACTGAGCTCCAAGCAGCAGAGAAGTACGGTCAACAAGAGGAAGGAACCAAAAACATCAGCAATGACCTGTCTCAATTCAAGAAAGTGAACGACAACTTCTGCACTTTAAATTCTGCAATGAGAGACGTGGAGAACAAGGATGGCAGGGGTTTGATGCCGAGTTCGGACTATGTGAAAGACCCTTCCTCTTTGAACCTTGTAAAATTCTCTGTGTTTAGCTCTCTTTCAGGCTCTGTCAGAGCAAGGCGTTCCAGTGAGTCGGACGATTCCTCCAGTGTCTCCAGGGTCGAGTTCAGGCCACAGATAAAGAAATGGAATGAACTTTTGGGATACCCCTCACCACCGCCAGCAGCCCTGGACGTGACTGCTGCTGGTCAACGGTCCCTTTGTGTTGAAGTTTGGGTTTTGTGGGCCTGGCCAGGTGCCCCATAAAGGAGACTGTTTAAGTTGAACAGGGTTTTTGTTTGCCCTCCCCCCTGAGGTTCGGGGCGAGGTTGTTTTGACGCCTCGGGAGTTGCGTTTTTTTGGGGGGGGGGGGTGTCTACTGTCACAGTCTGTTGTGCCTGTGGTTCCGGTTGGGCACGACAGATGGCGCTATGTTCTGACTGAGCACACCTGGGCTCATTCAGACACAGGTGTGCTTCATTGGGGTTGCTATTTAAGACCCAGTGAGTCAGAACAGAGCACGGTTCATTAACAAGGCTATGCCTTTTAGTTAATGGTTGCACTTTTGGTTATATGTTTTGGTTTAAGTTTAATAAAGTTGTTTTCAACTACTGGCTCTGCATTGGCATCCTTCCCACACCCCACCACCGTTACACCGACCACCTGCATGTCCTCTCTCACCATGTCCATAAACCTTATCTTTGGTCTTCCTTTTTCCTGGCAGCTCTGGACATGTCAAAACCAATGCAACCTTGCTTCTCTAACTTTGTCTCCAAGACATCTAACCTGAGATGTCCCTCTAATATGCTCATTTCTAATCCTGTCCATCCTCGTCACACCCAATGAAAATCTCAGCATCTTTATCTCTGACACCTCCAGCTCCGCCTCCTGCCTTTTCGTCAGTGCCAACGTCTCCAACCCATACAACATAGCTGGTCTCACTACTGTCCTGTAAACCTTCCCTTTTACTCTAGCTGGTACACGTCTATCACAAATCACTCCAGCCACTCTTCTCCACCCATTCCAACCTGCCTGCACTCTCTTCTTCACCTCTCTTCCACACTCGCCATTACACTGAACTGTTGATCCCAAGTATTTAAACTCCTCCACCTTTGTTACTTTGTACTGCTAGTATACCCAAGGGGGTTGAATAGCCAGTCGACCTTGGACCCTCAGAGGTTTTTTTTTTCTCCACACAGTGGCGTTTTTGGTTCCTCTCCTCCGTAGTCGTCTGGCTTTAGCTTCTAGCCTTTAGTTTTTAGACCATGCTTATAACCTATGTCTCCCAACTATGTAAAAAAAGTGCCTTGGGGCAACTCTGTTGTGAAAGGCGCTATGCAAGAATAAATTGAATTTAATTTGTTACCTCCACTCCCTGCATCCTAACCACACCACTTTCCTCCCTTTCATTCACACTCTCCCTACTCGCTTTCATTCCTCTCGTCTCCAGAGTATATCTCTATCTCTCCAGGTTCTCCTCAAGCTGCTCCCTACTCTCACTACAGATCACAATATCATCAGCAAACATCATCGTCCACGGAGACTCATGTCTAACCTCGTCTGTCAACCTGTCCATTACTGTTGCAAACAAGAATGGGCTCAGTGCTGATTCTTGATGTAATCCAACCTCTACCTTAAATGCATCCGTCACTCCCACTGCAGATCTCACCACTGTTACACTGCCATCATACATATCCTGAACTACTCTCACATACCTCTCTGTAACACCAGACTTCCTCATACAAAACCAGAACTCCTCTCTAGGCACCCTGTCATATGCTTTCTCCAAGTCCACAAAGGCACAATGCAACTCCTTCTGACCTTCTGTGTACTTTTCAACACATTTACATTAACGGCATTTAGCAGACGCTCTTATCCAGAGCGACTTTCATGTCCTAATTACAGGGACAGTCCCCCTGGAGCATCTCAGGGTTAAGGGACTTGCTCAGGGACCCAATGGTGGTAGTGCCAGAGGTGGGATTCGAACCGGGGACCTCTTGATCCAGAGGTCCGTAGGCAAGTAGCCTTAAGTAGCATCTCCCCAAACATATCCATGCTTCCACTGATAGGTCATCCGGTCCAACAGTCTTTCCATTCTTCATCCTCTTCATCGCTGCACTTACTTCCATCTTGTTTTTTTGCTGCACTTCCTGGTTCACTCTTCTTACATCATCCAGTCTTTTCTCTCTCTCATTTTCTTCATTCATCAGCCCCTCAAAGTATTCCTTTCATCTGCTCAACGTGCTCTGTTCACCTGTGAGTACGTTTCCATTTGAGTACGTCTTGCCAATCGGTAAAGGTCCTTTTCTCCCTCTTTACTGTCCAGCCTCTCATACAATTCACCAAACACCTTATCTTTTGCCTTCACCACTGCTTTCTTCGCCCTGCGGTTCATCACCTTGTACACCAGTCTACTTTCTTCATCTCTCTGACTGTCCCATGTCTTCTTTGCCTCCCTCTTCTTTTATATACACTCCTGGACTTCTTGGTTCTACCACCAGGTTTCCTTATCCCCCTTCTTCCTTCCAGATGTCACACCAAGTACATTTCTAGCCGTCTGCCTTATCAGTTCTGCAGTAGTTTCCCAGCAAGCCGGTAGATGTTCAACACCTCCCAGTGCCCGTGTTAACTCCTGCCTGAATTCCACCTTGCAGTCCTCCTCCTTCAGCTTCCACCACTTGATCCTCGACTCTGCCCTCACTTTCCTCCTATTCTTGACCTCCACGGTCATCCTACAGTCCACCATCCTATGCTGTTTAGCTACACTCTCCCCTGTCACTACTTTGCAGTCTCCAATCTCTTTCAGACTGACCCTCCTGCAAAGAATATAATCCACCTGTGAGCATCTTCCTCCACTCTTATACATCACCCTGTGCTCCTCCATCTTCTTAAAATAATTATAACTACAGCCATTTCCATCCTTTTTGCAAAATCTATAACCATCTGACCTTCAGCATTCCTCTCCTTGACACCATGCCTACCCATTGCCTCCTCAACACATCTGTTCCCTTCACCAACATAACCATTAAAATCTGCACCAATCATCACTCTCCCTCCCCTGGGTACACTCTCTATCACTTCATCTAACTCACTCCAGAATTTTTCCTTCTCTTCCATCTCACAGCCAACTTGTGGAGCATAAGCACTAACAACATTCATTATCACACCTTCAATTTCCAGCTTCAAACTCATCACCCTCCCTGACACCCTCTTCACTTCCAAAACACCCTCCACATACTCTTCCTTTAGGATAACACCTACTCCATTCCTTCTTCTATCCACACCATGGTAGAACAGTTTAAACCCTCCTCCAGTACACCTGGCCTTACTACCCTTCCATCTAGTCACCTTCCTTCTCTCCATCATATCAGCTAATTCTCTACCTTTACCTGCTGCCAACATTCAAAGTCCCTATCTTCACTTCCACTCTCCTCCCCTTCTCTCTCTCCTTCTACATCTGGACATGCCTTCCTCCTCCTCCTCTTCTTCTTCTCCTTTGGCCAACATTAGTCCAATTTCCACCAGCACCCTGTAGGCTAACAGCACTGGTGGCGGTCGTTGTTAACCCGGGTCTCGACCGATCCGGTATGGAATTCTGTATCATTGTCCTTATATTGATTTGGCAAAGTTTTACACCGGATGACCTTCCTGACATAACCCTCCCCATTTACCTGGGCTTGGGACCGGCACGAAGAAAAACACTGGCTTGTGCATCCCTAGTGGCTGGGTTATTGTGTAAGTATTTACATATTTTATTGATTTGAAAGAGACATTTGTTTCAATATTCTTTTCTTGCAGTGATCTTCGCCCCTGTGTTCTCTGATGTGTGGAAGGCAGAAGTTGAGCATTCAATGAAAGCACTGGAGAAATCTTGTGTTGTGCTGCCCTGCAAGTTCCAGTACCCAGGCAGAGAACTTCCAGACTCACGCATAAGGGGAATCTGGCACACAGAGAATGATAAAAAGGAAATTATTTATCATGAAGATTCGCTTCTTGTGAAAGACAGTTTCAAGGGTCGCACAAAACTGCTTGGCTGTTTGAGTGAAAAGAACTGCACATTAGAGATAGACGAGGTTAGAGACCACGAAAATGGCCCATTCTGTTTCAGGGCGGAAATCCCAGGACGCGACCAGTTTTCTTACGTGGTTCTAAATATTTTAATTGTATAATCTGCAAAGGTAACCATGAACAATTTCAAACTGTTTAAATGTTTTAAAGGTGGTCTACTTACTCATATTTCTTAAACTGTCAGTCAGACATTTTCTGCCGCTTGTCCCAAGCAGGGTCACGGGGGAGTGCTGGAGTCCATCCCAGCTCACACAGGGCGAAGGACGGGGGACATACCCTGAACAGGTCGCCAGCCCATCGCAGGGAGGAGCGTGACGGGGACGGCACCTTGCTCAAGGGTACCTAAGGGCAACCTATTGGGAAGGGGTTCGAACCCCCGATCATGCGGCCAACGCCCTAACCACTAGGCCACCACTGCCCTTTCTTAAACTGTTGTTTAAAAATATCTTGCTCAGCTCAGAAATTAATACACTAATGTTTCTTTGACATCTTCTGATGGCCAGTGGATAATTTCCTTGTTCATTTCCCTCATTTCCATATTTTTGACCTCGACACAAAATGGGTCAAAATCTTTCTACAGAAATTCAGGAGTCTGCTTGTAGACTGCGACAACCTTGAATACTTGTTCATGTGAGGGTCTGATGTGCAAAACAGAGCAAAATGCGTCTTTACATTTAAACGTGTCTCAGTGCAGTCTCATATTTGCTGACATGATATTTATGTTGGCTAAATAACATGAGTTAACTTTTGATGGTAATTTAGTAATATCTTTAAGTATCTTTTTGATATAAAAATATACCAGATTAAAAGAAAGTTAATTGTTGCTTAGTAACACCTATCCATTTAGAAGTAATTCTTCACTAATGATAAACAACAAAAAAGGGAAACTGATGTTTATGTTGAGCTAATGCTGACTGCTACTTGCTTGTGAAGTGAATAAAGTTTTAACAAAAATTTGGTTTTCTTTAGAGCACTGATACAAAAATTATCACCCAGAATACACTTTATGATGTCGTACGGCAGTGTTATTCAGTGTTGGTTAACATTAGTTAAACCTGCCTCAACAATTTATCTTCTATCTTTATCAAGAAGACCATGCGAGTAACCAAAGCCACTTCGAACCAAGCAGACACTTAGAAAGCAATAGAATTCGGCTTGCTTTTCTTTTATTTTGCTCCAAGTTAGGGATCACATGAAACCTATCGACAAGAGCCTAGCCCACCATAGCAGAAGCAATTTTTTCTCTCAGCAGAAGCTGTGGCAGTGCATCTTACACATAAAAAAAAAAAAACCTAAACCTCAGGGCTCATGATGCCTAATAAACAAAATGCATTTCTTACTATTATGAGTGGTAGACACAATCGTTAGATTTTGTGGATCAGATTCCTGTGAAGCTTGAGGACTTCCTGTCTGGACCAGGGTAGCTGTACTGGCAGGGAATGACCAAACACGAACCCTGTAGGCCCTCCACTTCTATTTGTGGTACTTCTATATCCCATGAGTCAGTGGCAGACACTGAAATGAAACCGAATGAATAAAGGTGAACTCCTCAGTGTTTCCAAGTGTGTGCGCCTTTGACAAGCTAGTAACTTTCCTCTGTCTTTCTTTAATGTTACTTGTTCTCATGATAATGAGTAGACAATTGTATGTATTACTTTAAAGGAGTGAATTGTTGCGATTTCTTCTGAAAGGACTAAGTTCCTTTCAGAGTGGTGGATACTAGGTGGTTACTATATAGCCACAACCACAGGTTAACCATACGTATCTGACAAGTTATCATTGTAACAGCAATACTACCATGCCTGCTACCGCTGCAACAACAACAAGAATAATAATAATAGACATAAGAAGAAAGATTGAATGTAATGCATACTGTTTTTCTCTACTTACCTTTGAACCAGTAGTAAAAACACCAACACCACAAACAAAATTACATCATCTTGTATTAATCATGGACCTGCACAGTTTATTATTTATCATAACAATCTGGAACAACTGCAAATTAATGATTAGTGTTTTTGAAATTATTTTAAATAAAAACAAATCAGATACTAAGAGCAGATATCATTAGTGTGCTCCAAATGCATTGCTAGTTTCCTCGGTGTAGAAATGAAAAATATATTATCAATATCATTATTACTTACTTTTCTCCCTCAGTGAAAGACAGTGATCATCAGGAGACCTTGTCCTGTCCTCAACAGCTCTGTTCCTTTTTCAGATCCAGTGTGATGTCTTTATTTTAGTCATCTCTACTTCCTTTTTTTGTTTGTTTTTGTTTCCATGTAGATTTGCATTTCAGCTTGCTTTCATTCAGGGACAGTCAATTTAAATGTATTTAAAAATAATATTAACCGCTTCATTTTTATATCACTGCATAGTCCACATCATCGTAGTGTTAACAGTTACATTGTGAGTTATGGGTTATATATGACCAGCCATTTTGCCAAACAAAACTGTGTGTCTGTGTGTGTGTGTGTGTGTGTGTGTGTGAGAGAGATAAGAGGTTGCTTTTCTTTTCACTCCATTTATGTTCTGATGTGAACAATTTCCCCTGTGATGGCCTGGTTACCTATCCAGGGTATTTCCTCACCTTGAGAGCTGGGATAGGTGTTCCAGCACCCCCGCAACCCTAATTAGGACAAGCAGCTTTGGGTGTACTCACTTTATTTGCCAGTTGTTTAGACATTAATGGCTGTGTGTTGAGTTATTTTGAGGGGACAGCAAATTTACACTGCTTTACAAGCTTTACACCGACTACTTTACATTGTGTCATATAAGTGTCATATCTTCAGTGTTGTCCCATGAAAAGATATAATAAAATATTAACAGAAATGTGAGGGGTGTACTCACTTTTGTAAGATACAGTGTATATATGTGTGTGTATGTTTGTTTGCCCTATAGAATCTGGGAGCTGTGCTTTCTGACAGTGCTACCCACTGTCACCCTACTCAGCTTCATTATGACCAGCCATAATGAAAAACAGGATAGGGGGAGCAGTGACCTAATGGTTCTCGGCCCCAGAAGGTCTGGGTTAGAATCCCAGATCAGTAGGTTGCCTGAGGTACCTTTGAGCAAGGTACCGTCCCATCACTGCTCTCTTAGTGCATGACAGCGCTGCCCCCTACTGAGGATGTGTGTATAGGGGAAAAGCAGAGGTTGCATTTTGTTGTGTTTCACTGTGTGCTGTGCTGTTTCACAATGATAAATAGTCACTTTCAAGCTTTGGTGGATTATCATGGACTATTTTTATTTTCTTAAACCATGAAAGCCCCCACCTTTTGCGATAGAGACATTAAAATTCATGAAGGAGAACTTGTTGAAATCTTTAATCTCGATCTGGAAGTGAGAAGGACCACTGTCTCTGTGCTGTAAAGGACTGATCTGAGTGTGCAGTTTCTGAGTTTTTAGTCACCAGGAAGGCTAGTACGATGCTTGAACCTGGTGCTAATTTTAGAAGTCTCTGAAACACACGTTGCTCTCCCAAGAAGTGACGGACCAACAGAGATCTCAGAATGAGCGAAATGTTTAATAGTCTGTGAGGACACAAAGGACCCAGGAAAGCATCTGAACAACTAAAGTCCTCTTTCACGTGTTAATGTTCATGATTCCATCAAGAGGAGAACACTGAACAAAAGGTAGTGAGGAGAAAGTAACTGCTTTCCTTTCCTGGGGCAGCGGTGGCCCAGTGGTTAGGGAGTTAGCGGAAGATTGTGGGTTCAATTCTTTCACCAGTAGGTTGCCCTGAAGTACCCTTGAGCAAGGTACTGTCCCCTGTCACTGCTCCCCGGGCGCTTTCAATAGCTGCATTTCCTGCTGTGATGCATTTCACAATGACAAGGGTTGTCACTTTCCAAAAAGAACTTGAAAGCCCATCTATTATTATTAACTTTCTTGTATGTAATGTTAGAAAACTGGCTATTGAAACATTTTTGTGAATAAATGAGACCAAAATGTGAGTGATTTTTTTGTTTGTTTGTTTGTTTGTTTGTTTAAATGAAAACTGTCATGCTTGGAGAAAGTAAAAAAATTGCACTTCACTTTTTCTAATTTGTGAAACATATCTGTAGTTGTATGATGGTTTTGGCCTGTTTTGCTGCACCTGGGACAGAGAAACCTAATGTCATTGAGGGAGCAAAGAATTTTGAACGATGCCATTGAATTTTGGAAGATTATATTTCAAAGACATTTTTCTTTGAACTGAACATCAAGATAAATCTTTCATTTGATAACTGGATTTTCAATCAAACTGAACTCAGAGGTGTCTGGACATGTTGAATTATTTACTGATTAATTTATTGTGTAGAATCTCTTATGTAACTTTATTATATTGGAAGGTGGATGCTGTAATGCAAGAAATCAGTAAGGGATGCACTAAATGACCTTTCTGTGAATAATATACACTTAAAAAGAAGTTCAGGTTTTCAGAGTGATTGACACACACACACCAAGTCATGCTCACACATACACACACATGTATATAAGGGCAGGACTTCCACTCGCGCCTCCCTTGGCCTGAAGAGGTCATGATTGAACACAGAATAATAGAACAGAGGCAGCTTTCCTTCATCCTGACCACACTGTGTAAGTCTGTCTTCGTTCAGACCTTTTGTATCATGTATTCTTGATCAGGCTGTAAGTGTAACCTGTGGCTATATGGCTTTATTTTATGCTTTATTGATCTTTGTATTAATAGAGGAAGCTTTAACTGTGCTAGGATGCTCTAAGAGAAAAAAATAAAGATTTCAGAATAACCAAAACTGCACAGACATGCATCAGAAAGGGAGGTCTTGGAAAGTCTGGCACATACTGTGCGCAGATCTTTTAAACAAGCTGTGTGGAGTTTAAATTTACTTTTTATTTAATCGCTACTGGATGCAAAATATACAGCAGATACATTTTAACAACTTCTGCTAACAGCAGCTGTTTTCCTGCTGCAGCATTCACTGATTTCAAACGTAAAATCCTTCTCACCCCTCCGTTTTCAGAACGTGTCTTTGAAAATGAAGAAAATATATGAATACACATGATAACAGCACTGAACTGAATAAAGCTCTAGTGTGGGGGTACTTGGAAATATGTGGCTGCTCTAATATGAAGTGCTTTTGATCCCTCTGGTTGTGTTCCAGCCTTGTCAACAATGTGTTCTTTTTATACTTAATGAGATGAAGAGTAGAGTAATTATCACTAATCTTATCTGACACACAAAAAACATGGTGGGGGGTTTTGTTACCGCATGCTGGTTTAAAACAACGCTGTTAGTTTTTTTACCACCTGCTGGTATTTATTTCTTATTGTCACTCTGTGGCCCCGGACAAGCATGGTTTTGTTTTGTCACTAAAATCTGGAAGAACAGATGCTTATTTTGACATAGTAATTAATTATTTTGGAAGGATGAATCTTGATATTACTGTACTCTACTACATTATGTATCTTTTTTGGAGAGTAAATCATGGATCATTGTTCCATGTTATTTTACAGAACAATGCTTCACATCAACTGTGACCCGTGAAATATATATTTAAACCAGTAATGTAATTGATCCGAGGTATCCAGGTGATTAACCATAGCAGCTGTTACTGATTTTACATTTTCACAGATTGTCACCAGTCTGAGTAGTTCAGCATGGAGAAACGGGAAAAAATATTACTTCACTGGCTTTGTCTTCAAGGTACAGATCTAACCAACTTTTTAATTGTGTTTACATTGTGTAAGTATTTACATATTTTATTGATTTGAAAGAGACATTTGTTTAAATCTTCTTTTCTTGCAGTGATCTTCGCCCCTGTGTTCTCTGATGTGTGGAAAGCAGAAGTTGAGCATTCAATGAAAGCACTGGAGAAATCTTGTGTTGTGCTGCCCTGCAAGTTCCAGTACCCAGGCAGAGAACTTCCAGGCTCACGCATAAGGGGAATCTGGCACACAGAGAAAGATAAAAAGAAAAATATTTATCATGAAGATTCGCTTCTTGTTACAGATAGTTTCAAGGGTCGCACAAAACTTCTTGGCCGTTTGAGTGATAAGAACTGCACGTTAGAGATAGACGATGTTAGAGACCATGACAATGGCCCGTTCTGTTTCAGGGCCGAAATCCCGGAACGCGACCAATTTTCTTACGTGGACAACTGCGTATACATCACAGTGATGAGTAAGTACTGCTGTAGTTGTAAGTATTTTAATTGTATGATCTGCAACGGTAACCATGAACAATTTCAAACTGTTTAAATGTTTTTAAGCTGGTCTACTTACTTATATTTCTTAAACTGTTGTTTAAAAATGTCTTGCGCAGCTCAGAAATATAATTAATACACTAATTTCTTCTGATGGCCAGTGGATATTTTCCTTGTTCATTTCCCTCATTTCCACATTTTTGACCTCGACACACAACGGGTCAAAATCTTTCTACAGAATTACAAACACGATTGAGGCTGAAGATGATGAACTATCACGAAAGGAAAAGAGACGATAACTTCAATCTGAAATTCAGGAGTCTGCTTGTAGACTGCGAACACCTTGAATACTTGTTCATGTGAGGGTCTGATGTGCAAAACAGAGCAAAATGCGTCTTTACATTGAAACGTGTCTCAGTGCAGTCTCATATTTGCTGACATGATATTTATGTTGGCTAAATAACATGAGTTAACTTTCGTTGGTAATTTAGTAAAATCTTTAATAATCTTTTTGATATAAAAATTTACCAAATTAAATGAAAGTTCATTGTTGCTTAATGACACCTATGCATTTAGAAGTAATTCTTCACTAATGAAAAACAACAAAAAAGGGAAACTGATCTTTATGTTGAGCTAATGCTGACTGCTACTTGCTTGTGAAGTGAATAAAGTTTTTACAAATATTTGGTTTTCTTTAGAGCACTGATACAAACATAATCACCCAGAATACACATTATGATGTCGTACGGCAGTGTTATTCAGTGTTGGTTAACATTAGTTAAACCTGCCTCAACAATTTATCTATCTTTATCAAGAAGACCATGCGAGTAACCAAAGCCACTTCGAACCAAGCAGACACTTAGAAAGCAATAGAGTTTGGCTTGCTTTTCTTTTATTTTGCTCCAAGTTAGGGATCACATGAAACCTATCGACAAGAGCCTAGCCCACCATAGCAGAAGCAACTTTTTTTTCTCAGCAGAGGCTGTGGCAGTGCATCTTACACATAATAAAAAAGCTAAACCTTTCTGGAGTAAAGCACAGACACTGCGACCTAATCGTGCCCATGGGTTGAAGTATCTGTTTAAACATTTAAAGCAAAAACAATATGTGAATGTCTTTACGTTTGTTTTAGAGCAAGAAATGTTTTTTAATTAGATTTGTTGATGAAATCCATCACTTTGTAATAATTCAAATGTTTATGGAAGGAAAAGCTGAATTTCTGAGTCATGGTGCTTATTGTGCTCACTAGCTATAAAGCTGGTAAAGAACAGAAAAGAAAAACAATTGAACACTTAATACTCACCAAATACAAATCAATAAAGAAATGAGACATGACACATTTAGCATGAGATTTAACCCCCCCCACAAAATAATTCACTGAAGCTAGAGTGTCCAAATCAGTGACCGTGTCTCTTTACAGACAGTATGCAAGTTCTTATTTAAATTCTTTATGCGAAAGATGATCAAAGTTCTCTCGTTAAATCATCCATTTCATTTCATTTTTGGGAGAAAGTGTGCTCCATTACATTTCTTAATCGCTTACTGTTTCATTCCATTCTTCTACCAGGTTTAGAGGGTATAATTTGAAGGTATAGAAACATGAAATAGATGTATAAGATGTTTAGTTTCATTAATAATGACATTACCATTTTTGTTGCTTTGTAGTGGATGCAGTGAGACCAGAGGTGATCCGAAAGAGTGAATTAGAAGTTGGGAAACCGACCTCGTTGAAGTGTTCTACCAAACACACCTGTCCTTCCCATCTCCCCAGCCTCACTTGGAGCCATCGCGATCATGATGCCATGAAGACCAACAGGTACCTTTCCAAAGGAGAATGGGAAGTAGAGTCTCTTCTCATCTTCACTCCAACAGAAGAGGATGATCACACAGACATTTCTTGCACCGCTCAATACCATGGTGGCAAGAGCGCTGTGACCACTGAACGGTTATATGTAAAACGTAAGTCAAGTTCACCTGCCTGTCATAGATTTTATCATTTATGAAGAAATAAAAAACTTTCAAACATAAAAATCTCTTGAAAGTTCAGGAGACAGGCTTGGGTTGTTACAGGAGGAATGACTGATGTTATAACACTTGTTGTGTTATCTGGTGTCCGTGAGGTAGATGTCTTTACTGAAATGTTACACACTGCAGAAGAAAGTCCACATCTAACTTCTAGCTGCAGTGATTTTGCCTGTATATGATGCAGCTTAAGTTTTAAAGTTTTAAAAACATCAACATTAATTAGGTTAAATGATGCCTAATAAACAAAATGCATTTCTTACTATTTGAGCTGAAATTTTTAGAATAGAATTTACAGTTTTCATTTTTTGCCTTTTAAAGAGAAATTAATCTGGGAAACTTTGTTTATATGCAAAACTAATCAAACATACGTTTAAAATAAGTTTTAACATAGAGTGCATTGCTCATGACAACCAAACCTGCTGCTTATAGCATCTGCATATAACAACATTTGGCTAATACTTTATCAGTGCCTTGGTAAGTGAGCCAGAAATACGCCAGATAATCATTGGATGATCACAATTCTGTTTCTGTATCTGAAGGTCACATATGTGCACATGTGCGACCGCATGAGGAATATAATGTAAAATGTCAGCGATGGTGGATCCACCAGAGAACAGTACAATGTTAACTCAATCTCTGACTCTGAGTAACTTTAGTAATGCCTGTCTACAGGTGAAAACATGTCAACAGATTACACTCACATCATTGTTCCAGTAGTTGCTGTGGTTGGATTTGCCTTTTTATTTGGAGGAATCTGTTTTTTCATGAGTAAGAAATATAAGTAAGTCAGAACTCATTTAAAAACATTTTTTTCACTTATTCTGTGGAATCTGAGTAACATATTTCAAGTAGTCACTGTCAACGCTTGATTAAAGTTTGTCATCTTTTTGTTTTTGTCACTCAAATCACCATCAGGAGACAGATCCAAGAGCTCCAGTCCAGAAATGAAAATGGGTAAGTCATCCAAAATTCAAATAATTTATTAATGATGCATGAGTTTCAAATATTTTTAACACAAAGCATGATGTCGTTGATTTAGATGATGTGGTTTACTAGGTTACAAAACTTTACAGATCTGCTTCTTATGATAATACGTATTTATTAGATATGTTAATATTCTGTAAACATTTTTTGTATTCTGTAAAGTTTTTGTTGTTAATGCTTGTTGACTAATGAGTTAAACTGTAATTGAATGTAATCATTTAGTGGCAAATATACTTTATTAACATGTTATTATATGCCCTGGTTCAGAAGGTTGTGGGTTCGATTCCCTCACCAGTACACCAGCTTATGGCATCTGCATATAACAATATTTGGCTAATATTTGGCTAGGTTGTGGGTTGTGGGTTCGATTCCCTCACCAGGAGGTTGCCCTGAGGTACCCTTGAGCACGGTACTGTCCCCGTCACTGCTCCCCAGGGGCTTTCGTTGTCATGCTGTGATGCGTTTTCCAATGACTAGGGTTGTCACTTTCACTTAAAACAATATAATGTACAAATGTAAACTGTCTGCAAAATAATGAAGTGAAACATGCTCCATTTGATTAGCCACTTAGAATAAATTCTTAATAAAGACATTCTGAGGCTGTTGAACCTGAACCTTCAAGATTTGTGGCAGAACAAAACAACTCCATCAATTCCAGGAAACTCCACCTTTCTGCTGGCTTTCTAAATTGACAGACATAAAATTTGTATCATTCTAGTTTCCGTTGTTACTGCAAACAAGACTTTGTTGGAAAACAAATGTTAAACAAATGCATAATTTTAGTATTTTAGTATAAGTGTTTTCAGTTTTTGTCATTAAAACCAGTTTATTTCTTTTGAAATGGGAAGTTTATTGTGTCCTCCATCAACTGTTTTTGCATTTATGGAGAAATGTCTACTAAAGAATACTACTCTAAATCTGAATGTGCGTTGGAAACATCACAGATGACCGGAATGAACCTGTTTGGTTAGTGAGCACAATTAAATTTAGAATTAAATTTAGACTTTGAAGGAGAAGTTGTTTTAAACTGTTTCAGAAATCATGGTATTTCTTTAACAAGGTACTGTTAGTAATGCACTTTTCAGCAAGCTGTATTAATTACTCAATGATTTGAAAGATCTTTTTTAAACAATATAATCGCTATAATTCCTACATACAGTTTCTTCTGCTGTGCTGCAGTGGTTTTCAAAAAAAAATACAAGCAATACTTTTTCCTGTCAGGTCTAATTTAATTTAAACCTAATCTAAACCTAGTAATCCTTTCTTGTACACAGAATGTGGAGTCGTCTATCCAGAATGTCCCGCAGGTAAGCACTTTCTATTTATGTAAAGAAAAATATCTGTAGCAGCAGCATGCAAGCCTTCTTTGAGCCGTCTTTGTAGTGCTAAATATTTATTTAAATAAGTGAAGATGAATTAACGATCCACCTTGTCAGTGGATTGGATTTTTCCTGGAGGAGGCAGTAATTTATTGCAGCTTCTGGAAAATTGATTCATGATTCATGATGAACAAGAGATTAAATAAGATGAGTCCAAGCAGTTTTCTGTTGGCCTTAGTGAATAAATGTAGATTCAAATGCAGCAGATCCTGTGATCTTTTAGGGTCCGCTCTCCTTCATTAGATAAACTGAACAAAGTTCTTATGGCTGTCTGCTGCTACGAAGCGTAGAGATCACAGTGCTTATGACAATATGTTATAAACTTCAACAGTTTCAAATGTTAGCCTAAATAGATTATCATGGACTATTTGCATTATTTCTTAAATCAGAAAGCACCTACCTTTCACCTTAATAGAGACTTTTTTATCCGTGAAAGAGTAGTTGTTTAAATCTTTAATCTCAATCCAGAACTGAAAAAGACCCTTGTCTCCCTGCTGTAAAGGGTTGATTTTAAGTGTGCAATTTCTGTGGTTCAAATCACCAGGAAGGCTAGTGCGATGCTTGAATCTGGGGCTGATTTTAGAAGTCTCTGAGTGGTACCCTTCTTAATATTACTTGTTCTCATGATAATGAGAAGAAAATTGTATGACATCATCTTGTATTAATCATGGACCTGCACAGATTATTATTTATCATAACAATCTGGAACAACTGCAAATTAATGTGTAGTGTTTTTGAAATTATTTTATTTAAAATAAAAAAAAAAAATCAGATACTACGAGCAGATATCATTAGTGTGCTCCAAATGCATTGCTACTTTCTTCAAAATCATTATTACTTACTTTTCTCCCTCAGGGAAAGACAGTGATCATCAGGAGACCTTGTCCTGTCCTCAACAGCTCTGTTCCTTTTTCAGATCCAGTGTGATGTCTTTATTTTAGTCATCTCTACTTCCTTTTTTTGATTGTTTTTGTTTCCATGTAGATTTGCATTTCAGCTTTAATTCAATCAATCAGTCAATTTAAATGTATTTAAAAATAATATTATCCGCTTCAATTTTATATTATTACATAGTGATGGATTGTAGGTTGATTTTATTCATTTATTTCTGTTATATTACTTATATATCAGTCATATATCCAATTCTCTCTTCCTATGTCCTTCTTTCTTCTCCCCACAATAGTTCTTTCTTCTCCCCACAATAATTCCTAGGCCCTTTTCACCACATAGTTGATTCCATGGCCCTATTCCTGTAGTTCAACCTTTCCTATGTCCTTCCATCCCTTATCCAGCCCAATGCCCATTCACCCTCGTTACCCTAAATCCCTGCCCTAGGTAGTATTCACGTCCCTGTCGCCTTTAACCTATATATCATTAACTGCATCTGTATTTTTCTATGTTCTCTTCTGAGTGATGCTTTTTTTGCACGTCAAAAACACCCAAACAAGGTCATAGTCTTAGATTAGATGTCTCCATTGGAGGCCTTGGAGCTCCTGGGGGATAGATAAAAAGGCAAACTCTGAACTGTGCAAGTGTGAGAGAGGATTCAACACAGAGAGGAGCACTGACCGGTCTCTTGAACATCTTGTAAGAACTTTGTTCCTCTTTGGTTAATAAACTTTGCTATAGCTTAAAAACCTCTTTGCCTCATCACTGACTCCTCAAACCTCGGTTCTCAATCGGAGGATCCAACAGTTGGCATCACAAACAAGATTGACTTGAGGAACGGGAAAAGCAATTGGAAGTCAACACGGCTGACCAAAAATCAGGAACAGAGGTGCTGGCACTTTGACAGAGGTAAGGCAGCCACCTACTGTCTTAATCTACTGCTGAGATGAGGATAACTGCTGTGTGTAAAAAAGTAAACTCCCTCCTCTTCAAGATCAATCTAGAATGGAGTCTGTGGTCAAGATTTAAGCAATCTTGTAACAGATAATGGGAAATTTCCAGGAAAAAAAAAACTGCAGAAATTGAGGAAAAAGAAATCACTTGGATAAAACTGTAACTTTGAGAAATTGTCATGATGTGGGGAAAGAAAAAATCAACAAAGAGGTAAAAGGCTCATTGGACTTGAATGAGATTGAACAGAAATGTATTCTTTGGATGTGATTCATAAGGCTTGGGGTAAAACTCAGCTTATGAAGAAGAGTGAGAAAAAATTGAAATGGACACTTGTTGTGCTGGGTCAGCTCAGACGCAGAAGCGAGATGATGCGAAAAACTGAAGTTGATAGAGAGTCAAATGTCAATCAGTCCAGATTAACTGCTATAGTTGAAGAGGTCCGTAGAAAACACACTGAGGTCCAGCAAAAGGACGCAGATGTTCAGAAAAAGGACACTGAGGTCCAGCAAAAGGACGCTGAGATAAACAAATTCACAGAAGAGTTGAAGAGGGTAAGAGCGGAAAGAGATGCGTTGCTATCGGGTGCAAACGGAGCAAATGCTGAGCAGCCAGGTGTGCAGGAACGACCCCGGGGGGGCGGAGCATCTTCTTCTCTCCCTCTCAATGATGGAGGCATCCCGATGCACGGGGGCCCTCCTTCTGACCCTCCCTATGAGTTAATGTCTGTGATGCCTGCTTATCTACGCACGGAGAAGACGTGCACAACAATGCCCCCCCCCCTCCGGGAGAAGCTCAGCCTCTATCAGCAAACAAACTGTATCCTGATCTCAATGCACTGGAGAAGGAACATTGGGGTTTGTTGGAGGAAGGGAAAGTCACAGGGAGAAATGAGAATGAGAAAAGGGGCTCCCCAACTAGCGCATCATCCAACAATGCGCCACTAAAACACACTTCATGTGGAAAAACCTTCTGCAAAGAAAAAACATGCAGAAAACTACAGAGTGAATGAAATTGAGAGTGAAAGCGAGAGTGACACTGATCGTTTCCCTGCCTGCCTTGCTCCCATCAGAGGAAGAGAAATGGAATCAACAATCATTCAATATGTTGATGACATCCTGATCATCTTGAGCAAAACATGAGCAAGATGTTTTGCATATCTTGGATTTCCTACATGAAATAGGACACAAAGCAAGTTTCAGCAAAGCTCAAATCATGCAAGCTGAAGTTGTTTACCTTGGACAAAAGATTTCACATGGGAAACGAGAAATCACTCAAGATCGGACACAAGTTATCAAGACAGCAAAAGAGCCAAAAACAATCAAGGAATTGTGCTTTTTCTTGGGATTGTGCAACTACACCCGAGCATTGGTTGATTCATACACAGAAATCGCACAACCTCTGAACGATCTGCTAAAAGGATGGAAGGATTTAACAGATCCAATCGAGATGAACCAAGAACAAATCCAAGCTTTCCAGGATTTGAAAAAGACGCTCTGTCAAGCACCTGCTCTGGGAATTCCAGAAACAGGACAACCTTTCACACTGAATGTCAATGAAAGAGATGGATACATGACAGCAGTGCTTTCACAAGATCATGGTGCTTTGCAGAGACCTGTTGGATACTGCTCTGCAAAACTGAATAACGTGGCCCTTGGATGGTGTCCGTGTCTTTGAGCAGTTCAAGCAACATATTTGGCTGTTAACACAGTTTCCAGCCTGGTGTTAGATCAGACACTGGTGGTCAAGTGTCCACATGCTGTCCATATTCTGCTAACCTTGAGTCGAGCATCACAAGTCACAGCCGCTCAATGGGCAAAATCGTCCACCGTTCTGGAATCATCCAACCTTGTCATTGAAAAAGCAAGTCTGTCCAATCCTGTGACCCTACTCCCAACAGAGACAGAAATTAATGACCATGATTTTGTTGAAATAATCACGACAATGGAGGAAGTGTCGAGCACTCAAGAATTGCCTTTGCAGAATCCCAATCTGGTGCTGTACACCGACAGTTCCTCAATGGTCAAAAATGGATTGAGAAGTGCAGGATGGGCAGTGCTTTTGGTGTTGTCGATGATTTTGGACTGCTGTGTAAACAAAGAGGGTTTCTAACAGCAGCAGGAACTCCAGTGAAAAATTGTGAACTTGTGAAAGAACTGTTACATGTGGTTCAACTCCCAAAAGAAGTGTCAATCATGAAGTGCAAAGCACACACCAAAACTGACACAATGGAAAGTAGAGGAAATGCGCTTGCTGATGAGGCTGCGAAAATCACTGCAAATAAAGGCGAAACCAGCGTAAAGGCCGAAGCAAGTGTCAGAGCAATCTACAAGCACACGGAAGACATCAAAAACATGCAACACAACAGTCCAGCCAAAGAAAGATAGACTTGGATGGAAAAGGGTACGAAACTTCATCAAGACAATGTTTGGAGATTTGGAGATTCACAGAGAACTGTGGCTCCAGCATCACAAGTCTGATATATTGCACAGCAAATCCATTCTGTTGGACACATTGGTCTTGAAAAAATGATTAATCGGTTCAACCAACACTGGTGGAGCCCTCAGTTTCATGCTCATGCACAACAAGTTGTTGGTCAATGCATGAATTGTCAGAAAAACAACACAGCACTCGGAACTCCAACCCCGATGTTGATGGTTCCTGCACCTCTGGGACCCTTTCTACATCTGTAAGTTGATTACATCACATTACCAAAGTCACGGATATTCAGACGTATTGGTCATTGTGGACAAGTTTTCAAGATGGGTAGAAGTATCACCATGCTGAAAAGCAACAGCTGTTCACACAGCAAAAACCTTGGTGAAGGATTTCATACCTATATGGAGCCTACCCTGCCACATCGACTCAGATCAAGGAACACACTTCACAGGTGCAGTTTGTCAAAAAATTTGTCGACTGATGGGCATCGGATATGCCATTGCCCTCATCATCCCCAGGCTTCAGGACTGACGACTTTGTTCCAAACATAAAGGAAAACTGCTAGTAACCTCTCCTCCTAGTGGCCTTTGCTGCTGGGCAACGAAATGTATAAACTTCAACCAGCCAGAAGACAGTGAACTCATTCACACACACATACTTGAAAAAAAAAAAACAAAGAGACATAATTACATAGCTCTGTATGTGTACAAAGAAAACCATGATGTTTAACATTCTCTTGTGTTTGTATTTACAGGTTGCCCTCGTGGTCAGTCACAATGATGGTTTAAGGGGAAACACCTTTCTAGCTACAGCACATGGTTTTAACAACCATGCAAGTGTTTAACACGTCAGATTGTTGGATCTTTGGCTTAATTCTACATGGTGCGGAAATATTCACACAAATTGCAGTTCCCCTCGCCATCACTGATCACGACTGCACCTGCCCTTTCTGAAACGTGAGGATTTGAGTAATGAGACAGTCATAACTGCTTATCACCACATAAGACCAATAGCTAAACCAGATACACCCATAAAGTTAGCATACACACCCAAGGGGAATTTATGTTGGTGTAATAATGGTTCTGGACCTTATTTAGGTACCAGTTTATGTCATTTGACTATCACACCTGATGTACCATCTGTCATTGTACGTCTGAATGATCATTCTGTACAGTTTACCTTGATTTTCAAAACTGCATATTTTTCAGATGAAGCTCCCACTGTGAACGGGACCGTGTGCGTTTGTGGTAACACAGCTTGCAGTTATCTGCCTGGTCAATATCACCACCAATAGTCAATATCATCGTAATGTTATCAGTTACATTGTTGCTCATGGGTCATATATGACCAGCCATTTTGCCAAAAAACTGTGTGTGTGTGTGTGTGAGAGAGATAAGAAGTTGCTTTTCTTTTCACTGCATTTATGTTCTGATGTGAGCAATTAGCCCTGTGATGGCCTGGCGACCTGTCCAGGGTATTTCCTCACCTTGAGAGCTGGGATAGGTGTTCCAGCAACCCTAATTAGGACAAGCAGCTTTGGGTGTGCTCACTTTAGTTGCCAGTTGTTTAGACATGAATGGCTGTGTGTTGAGTTATTTTGAGGGGCAGCATATTTACACTGCTTATGTATATATATGTATATATATATATATATATATATATATATATATATATATAACTTTCTGCTCATAATATATATATATATATATATATGTTTGTTGCCCTTTTGAATCACCAGGAGCTGTGCTGTCTGGCAGTGCTACCTACTGCCCTTTACTCAGACCAGCCATAATGAAAAACAGACAGGGGTAGCAGTGACCTAATGGTTCTAGGTCTGGGTTCGAATCCCAGATCAGTAGTTGCCTGAGAACCTTTGGTGGATTATCATGGACTATTATTATTGCTTAAACCATGAAAGCCCCCATCTTTCGCGATAGAGACTTTAACATTCATGAAGGAGAACTTGTTGAAATCTTTAATCTCGATACAGAGTGAGAGAGGACCACTGTCTGTGCTGTAAAGGACTGATCTGAGTGTACAGTTTCTGAGTCTTTAGTCACCAGGAAGGCTGGTACGATGCTTGAACTTGGTGCTAATTTTAGAAGTCTCTGAAACACACACGTTGCTCTTCCAAGAAGTGATGGACTAACAGAGATCTCAGAATGAGCGAAATGTTTAATAGTTTGTGAGGACACAAAGGACCCAGGAAAGCATCTGAGCAACTAAAGTCCTCTTTCACGTGTTAATGATCATGAGTCCATCAAGAGGAGAACACTGAACAAAATGGCGTGCAGGACAAGGTAGTGAGGAGGAAGTAACTTACTTGGTGCTGCAAACCTTCTCTCAAGCCACTGAAACAACATCCTTCAATCAACAGAATTTAGCTGAATCTGAAACATTTAGTAGTTACTGCTGCAGAGGAAGGTCAAACCAGATACTGAAAAAGGTTCACATCTTTTCACTGCTAACAGATATATAATATCAAATATGCAATAATTTCCCTCAATAAATAGACGCACAAATATTATATTTTGTTTTAATGTTTTCACTTTATTCTGTCCTTCTACTTTTTGAAATTCAATCCAATTCATCAGTTATCAGATTTTCAATCAAACTGAACTCAGAGGTGTCTGGGTGTGTTGATTTATTCACTGATTAATTTATTGTGTAGAATCTCTTTAATGTAACTTTATTGTATTGGAAGTTGGATGCTGTAATGCAAGAAATCAGAAAGGGATGCACTAAATGACCTTTCTGTGAATAATATACACTTAAAAAGAAATTCAGGTTTTCAGAGTGATTGACTCATACACTCTCTCACTCACACACACACACCCACACCAAGACATGCACACACACTTCACACATGTATATAAGGGCAGGACTTCCACTCGCGCCTCCCTTGGCCTGAAGAGGTCATGATTGAACACAGAATAGTAGAGCAGAGGCAGCTTTCCTTCATCCTGACCACACTGTGTAAGTCTGTCTTCGTTCAGACCTTTTGTATCATGTATTCTTGATCAGGCTATAAGTGAAACCTGTGGCTATATGGCTTTATTTTATGCTTTAGTGATCTTTGTATTAACAGAGGCTTTGCTGTGCTAGGATGCTCTTAGAGAAAGAAATAAAAAGATTTCAGAATAGCAAAGCTGCACAATTTGCCATCAGAAAGGAGGTCTTGGAAAGTCTCTTGCACTGAGCGCCAGATCTTTTAAACAAGCTGTGTGGGACTATGTTCTGTATATGCTAATCTTTGGTTTTAGAAGTAGCCAGCAGTCTTTATTTTGCTAACTACATAGTTTTATGTTTTTATGCAGTTACTGTTTCCAAAACAAACCTCCACCCCTCATTTCAGCATATGTCTTTGAAAATGAAGAAAATATATGAATACACATGATAACAGCACTGAACTGAATAAAGCTCTAGCTTGGGGGTACTTGGAAATATGTGGCTGCTCTAATATGAAGTGCTGTTTATCCCTGGTTGTGTTGCAGTCAGACTTCTTCCAGCCTTGTCAACAATGTGTTCTTTTTATAATTAATGAGATGAAGAGTAGAGAAATTATTTTTAGTTTTGTGTCACTCTGTGGTCCCGGACAAGCATGGTTTTGTTTTGCTGTGAACAGTGTCAATGGTTGAAATGATACTTGATCTGAATCAAGATTTACCACAATTAGAGATGTCTAGCAGGTTGAGTACTTGATGCTGATTTTACAATTCAGGAAATGATTGTGGTTTCATTTCTAACAACACATTGCAAATATGTAAAGTCAAGAAAGCCAATGATTACTGTACAAGCTCAATGTATAACACGCTTCCTTTCTTTACAATGACATCTTATGGCCCAAGGAGTTTTTGGAAATGTGTATAGAGATGATGGTTGGTCTTCAAAGACACAATGTAGCAATTTATATATATAATTTTTTTTTTACTTCATATTCATCCTTTGTCCTTGTTCTTCAATAAAAAAAGTTACAATAAAATAGATTTCTGGAGATTATCCTCTTTTAAAGTTACGCTCACTTCATCTTATTTTTAAAAGTTCTATTTAAATTTAATGTTTTAAAGTCCTTTTCTAGAAATATCATTTTAGCATAGCTGAAACGTTCTTCTGAGTGATGGACGGCCCGATCCTGACATGCATCTGCATGTGTTTGCAACATGTGATGAGGAACATACCCAGAAGGCTTTTTTCTTTTTGCTCTTTTCTTAGAGCTCTCATCCTTCTTTAGCTGTGACCCAGGTGATGGGTCAACTGTGCTTTCCCACTCCTTCAAGGCTTCAAAGTACACTTGGAAACTTAATTCCATAACTTCTCCCCCAGCCTTGGTATTTCGACTCACTTCTCCTCTTCCTGGTGTTTGTGTCTGGGATGGGTTAAATGCAGAGGACAGACTCATTACTCCACTATTCCCCCAATTATATGTGTGCAAGCATGGGATTTCAATTGCATAATAAAATGCTCACAAAATGTAAAGGACATTGGTTGTTTTCAAAAGGTGTACATGCATAGCACTAAAATCTGGAAAAACAGATGCTTATTTTTGGACAGCAATGAAATGTTCTACTAATGATGTTGCATTATTTTGATATGCTAATTAATTAATTTAGATGCATGAATCCTGATATTACTCTACTACATTATGTATCTTTTTTGGAGAGTAAATCATGCATCATTGTTCCATGTTATTTTACTGAACAGTACCTCACATCAACTGTGACCCGTGAAATATATATTTAAATAATAATGTAATTGATCCAGAAGGTATCAGGTGATTAACCATGGCAACTGTTGCTGGTGTTACTTTCACAGATTGTCGCAGTCTGAGTAGTTCCAGCACATGGAGAAGCGGAAAAATATTACTTTACTGGCTTTTGTCTTCAAGGTACAGATCTAACCAACTTTTTAATTGTGTTTACATTGTGTAAGTATTTACATATTTTATTGATTTGAAAGAGACATTTGTTGAAATATTCTTTTCTTGCAGTGATCTTCGCCCCTGTGTTCTCTGATGTGTGGAAGGCAGAAGTTGAGCATTCAATGAAAGCACTGGAGAAATCTTGTGTTGTGCTGCCCTGCATGTTCCAGTACCCAGGCAGAGAACTTCCAGACTCACGCATAAGGGGAATCTGGCACACAGAGAAAGATAGAATGAAATTATTTATCATGAAGATTAAGCTTCTTGTTACAGATAGTTTCAAGGGTCGCACAAAACTTCTTGGCCGTTTGAGTGATAAGAACTGCACGTTAGAGATAGACGATGTTAGAGACCATGACAATGGCCCGTTCTGTTTCAGGGCCGAAATCCCGGGACGCGACCAGATTTTCTTACGTGGACAACTGCGTATACATCACCGTGATGAGTAAGTACTGCTGTAGTTGTAAGTATTTTAATTGTATAATCTGCAAAGGTAACCATGAACAATTTCAAAATGTTTAAATGTTTTTAAGGTGGTCTACTTACGTATATTTCTTAAACTGTTGTTTAAACTGTTGTTGTTTGTTAAATCTTGCTCAGCTCAGAAATATAATTAATACACTAATGTTTCTTTGACATCTTCTGATGTGGTGGCGATGGTCTAGTGGTAGGGTACTTGCCTGCGGTCCATTGGATAAAGAGGTCCCAAGTTCAAAACCCACCTCTGGCACTACCACCACTGGGTCCCTGAGCAAGACCCTTAACCCTGAGTTGCTCCAGGGGGACTGTCCCTGTAATCCCAGGACATGGAAGTCGCTCTGGTGGCGTCTGCTAAATGCCATGAATGAAATGATGGCCAGTGGAGTTTATTTCCTTGTTCAGTTCACATTTTTGACCTCGACACATAATGAATCAAAATCTTTCTACAGAATTACAAACATGATTGAGGCTGAAGATGATGAACTATCACTAGAGGAAAAGAGACGATAATTTCAATCTGAAATTCAGGAGTCTGCTTGTAGTGTGCGAACACCTTGAATACTTGTTCATGTGAGGGACTGATGTGCAAAACAGAGCAAAATGTGTCTTTACATTGAAATGTGTCTCAGTGTAGTCTCATATTTGCTGACATTATATTTATGTTGGCTAAATAACATGAAGTTAATAACACTCATAGTAATTGTAATAATATCTGCTTTATTATCTTTTGTTATAAAAATATACAAATTAAATAAGTTAGTATTTGTAGTATTTTATCATTTAGAAGTAATTCTTCACTCATGAAAAACAACAAAAGATACTGATGCATGTTGAGCTAATGCTGACTTCTACTTATGTGATGAATAAGTTTTACAAAAATTTGGTTTCCTTTAGAGCACTGATACAAAAATAATCACCCAGAATACACATTATGATGTCGGACGGCAGTGTTATTCAGTGTTGGTTAACATTAGTTAAACCTGTCTCAGCAATGTATCTTCTATCTTTATCAAGAAGACCATCCGAGTAACCAAAGCCACTTCGAACCAAGCAGACACTTAGAAAGCAATAGAGTTTGGCTTGCTTTTCTTTTATTTTGCTCCAAGTTAGGGGTCACATGAAACATATCGACAAGAGCCTAGCGCACCATAGCAGAAGCAACTTTTTTTTCTCAGCAGAGGCTGTGGCAGTGCATCTTACACATAAAAAAAAAACCTAAACCTTTCTGGAGTAAAGCACAGACACTGCGACCTAATCGTGCCCATGGGTTGACGTATCTGCTTAAATATTTAAAGGAGAAACAATATGTGAATGTCTTTACGTTTGTTTTGGAGCAAGAAATGTCGATTTGAATCATCCATTTCATTTCATTTTTGAGAGAAAGTGTGGTCCATTACATTTTTCAATCATTTACTGTTTCATTCCATTCTTATCCCAGGTTTAGAGGGTATCATTTTGAAGGTATAGAAACATGAATTAGATGTATAAGATGTTTAGTTTCATTAATAATGACATTACCATTTTTGTTGCTTTGTAGTGGATGCAGTGAAACCAGAGGTGATCCGAAAGAGTGAATTAGAAGTTGGGAAAGCGACCTCGTTGAAGTGTTCTACCAAACACACCTGTCCTTCCCATCTCCCCAGCCTCACTTGGAGCCATCGCGATCATGATGCCATGAAGACCAACAGGTACCTTTCCAAAGGAGAATGGGAAGTAGAGTCTCTTCTCACCTTTACTCCAACAGAAGAGGATGATCACACAGACATTTCTTGCACCGCTCAATACCATGGTGGCAAGAGCGCTGTGACCACTGAACGGATATATGTAAAACGTAAGTCAAGTTCACCTGCCTGTCATAGATTTTATCATTTATAAAGAAATAAAAAACTTTCAAACATAAAAATCTCTTGAAAAATTAGGAGAAAGGCTTGCGCTGGCATCGGTGGAATGACTGATGTTATCTCTGTGTTTTTTGGTGCCCAGTTTTAAAAGCATTAACATTAATTAGGTTAAATAATGCCTAATAAACAAATTGCATTTCTTACTATTTGAGCTGAAATTTTTATAATAGAATTTAAAGTTTTCATTTTTTGCCTTTTAAAGAGAAATTAATCTGGGAAACTCTGATTATATGCAAAACTAATTAAACATACATTTAAAATAAGTTTTAACATAGAGTGCATTGCTCATGACAACCAAATCTGCTGCATATAGCATCTGCATATAACAATATTTGGCTAATACTTTTTCAGTGACTTGGTAAGTGAGCCAGAAATACGCCAGATAATCATTGGATGATCACGATTCTGTTTCTGTATCTGAAAGTCGCATATGTGCACATGTGCGATCACATGAAGAATATAATGTAAAATGTCAGCGATGGTGGATCCACCAGAGAACAGTACAATGTTAACTCAATCTCTGACTCTGAGTAACTTCAGTAATTCCTGTCTGCAGGTGAAAAACATTACACTCACATCATCGCTGCAGTAGTTGCTGTGGTTGGATTTGCCTTTTTATTTGGAGGAGTCTGTTTTTTCATGAGTAAGAAATATAAGTAAGTCAGAACTCATTTAAAACTTTTTTTTATCACTGATTCTGTGGAATCTGAGTAACATATTTCAAGTAGTCACTGTCAACGCTTGATTAAAGTTTGTCATCTTTTTGTTTTTGTCACTCAAATCACCATCAGGAGACAGATCCAAGAGCTCCAGTCCAGAAATGAAAATGGGTAAGTCATCCCAAATTCAAATAATTTATTAATGATGCATGAGTTTCAAATATTTTTAACACAAAGCATGATGTCGTTGATTTAGATGATGTGGTTTACTAGGTTATAAAACTTTACAGATCTGCTTCTTATGATAATACGTATTTATTAGATATGTTAATATTCTGTAAACATTTTTCGTTTTTGTTATTAAATCTTGTTGACTAATGAGTTAAATTGTATTTGAATGTAATAATTTAGTGGCAAATATACTTTATTAACATATGTTTATATGACATACAGAAACATTATTTTTATTTCAAACAATTAAACTCGGTGGGGCAGCGGTGGCCTAGTGGTTAGGGAGTTGCCTTGGGTCGGAAAGTTGTGGGTTCAATTCCCTCACCAGTAGGTTGCCCTGAGGTACCCTTGAGCCAGCTACCATCCCCGTCACTGCTCCCCGGGTGCTTTCAATAGCTGCCCCCTGCTGCACGTGTGTGTATGGGTGAAATGCAGAGGTTGAATTTTGTTGCGTTGTGCTATGATTTGTTTCACAATGACAAGGATAGTTACTTTCACTTAAAACAACAAGAGTTGAACTGGATGAAAGAACAAGGCATTCAGCAGCTTTAAGTAATGTTAGTCAAGCACAGCATTATTTAGGAAATTTTTAGAAATGGCCTAAAGTGATCTATGAGATCCATTGTCATTTCTTTTTTTTTTTTTTTAGAAATAATGTACAAATGTAAACTATCTGCAAAATAATGAAGTGAAACATGCTCCATTTGATTAGCCACTTAGAATAAATTCTTAGTAAAGACATTCTGAGGCCACTGGACCTTCAAGATTTGTGGCAGAACAAAACAACTCCATCAATTCCAGGAAACTCCACCTTTCTGCTGGCTTTCTAAATTGAGAGACATAAAATTTGTATCATTCTAGTGTCAGTTTCTACTGCAAACAAGACTTTCTTGGAAAACAAATGTTAAACAAATGCATCATTTTAGTATTTTAGTATAAGTGTGTTCAGTTTTTGTCATTAAAACCAGTTTATTTCTTTTGAAATGGGAAGTTTATTGTGTCCTCCATCAATTGTTTTTGCATTTATTGGCAAGTGTCTACTAAAGAATACTACTCTAAATTTCAATGTGGACTGGAAACATCACAGATAACCGGAATGAACCTGTTTGGTTAGTGAGCACACACCATGTAGAATTAAATTTAGACTTTGAAGGGGAAGTTGTTTTAAACTGTTTCAGAAATCATGTTTTTTCTTTAACTTGGCCAACCGGGGCCAACTCCCTAACCACTAGGCCACCGCTGCCCTAAAGGGCAATGCTTTTTAAAGGGCAGCGGTGGCCTAGTGGTTGGGGAGTTGCCCCGGATCGGAAGGTTAGGGGTTCGATTCCCTCACTAGTAGGTTGCCCTGAGGTACCCTTGAGTAAGGTTCTGTCCCCATCACTGCTCCCTGGGTGCTTTCAATAGCTGCCCCCTGCTGCACCTGTGTAAATGGGTGAAACGCAGAGGTTGAGTTTTGTTGTGTTGTGCTGAGCTGTGTTTCAGAATGACAAGGGCAGTCACTTTCTTTCACTTTCACAACAAGCTACTGTTAGTATTGCACTTTTCAGTAAGCTGTATAAATTATCCAATGATTTGATAGATCTTTTTTAAACAATATAATTGCTATAATTAAAAAGAAAAAGTGAAAATGACAACCCTTGTCATTGCGAGGTCACAGCACAGCAGACAGTGAACCACAACGAAATTGGACCTCTGCATTTAACTCATGCAAACACCATGCAGTAGTGGGCAGCTATTGAAAGCGCCCATGGAGCAGTGACGGGGACGGTACCTTGCTCAAGGGTACCTCAGGGCAACCTGCTTGTGAGGGAATCCCACAATCTTCCGATGCGGGGCAACTCCCTAAACACTAGGCCACCATCATATTATCACATATTATCATTGTAGATAATATCAGCTACACACAGTTTCTTCTGCTGTGCCTTCAGTGGTTTACATGAATTAATACAAGCAATACGTTTTACTGCCAGGTCTAATTTAATTTTAACCTAATCTAAACCTGGTAATCCTTTCTTGTACACAGAATGTTGGGTCGTCTTTCCAGAATGTCCCGCAGGTAAGCATTTTCTATTCATGTAAAGAAAAATATCTGTAGCAGCAGCATGCAAGCCTTCAGACGAAGGACCTAAACAGAGGTTTTAATCTCACCTCTTTACCTTCAGCTGTTAGAATGGAGATTTAGACAAATGGAGGAAAGGAGGAGAGTAGAGAGCCCTTGTCTCCAGAACTACCATTAGCAACAAAAAGGTCCAAAGCAGCTAAGGTTTTTCACATATTTCAAAACATGAGTCTATTACCTTCACCATGAGAAAATACAGAAATAACTTCATCTACTGCAGTAAAGCTGTGCTGTGGTTATTTTGATAGACTGGGTCTTCATACTGGCAGCTTTGTCTCCTCTACTGTCATTTTGAGTAAAAGATCATTATCATATAGATATAATTTTCAAAGAAAGAAATGTAAAGGAGACAAATTATAGAATGTCACCTTTTTGCTTGGACATTGTGTTGCAGGTTTTCTCGCCGAAACGAGCGCAACACGCACATGAGCCCTAAGTAAGTATCTTCATGAAAGTAATAATTAATTATTAAAAGTACTGTCTGCTGGAAATGGGACACATAAAAGCAAAATATTTGTCATCAGATGTCTCTTAATAGGTTGAAAACTAAAAAGAAAATTGAAACACAAATAAGCAAATAAATAAGCAAATCAATAAATAAATAAATAGATCAATATAACTAGTTCGTGGCAAGCCTCATAATGAAAGTTGTTTATTTGGCAAGTCCAATAACTAAATGTTTACACATTTACATGATCTGAAAGATGCTCTCATTCAGAATCATTAAATAAATGCTTTTGTGATGTTTCTAGGAAACACGTCTCTCGCACTAGAAACCCCTGACTTAATATAACAGCTGTTAACGACTACAGTTCTGTCCCACTTCTCCAAAGTTCAACCAGATGAAGCAAACAAGACATTTTAATACATTTTTATTCATTACATTTTTTTTATGTTGCCTTTAGGTTTTTGTTAGTTGTTTATGTTGGTGTAAAAAGCTCTTCAAAGCTATGACTGAATTTTTAAATGGCTTAATATCAGTGCCCGAGATTCACTTGCCTGATGGTTGGTGGGAGGATCCACTGCTCATGCAGCTTTATCTATCAAACATTCTTTCAGCGTTCTTCAAATTATCAGCGTTGTTTCTAAAGAAACATGCTGATCTCTTAGACTACATTACCACAACCATTTATATAAATAATCCATCATTCTCTGGGCAGTGTTCTCTGATGCAACACATCACCTCTACCACTGAGAGATTTATGCCTGTGCTTCATATGTGTGGATTTGGAGCTTTGATTTTTAAGTTACCAAACCTTGTATGTACATAACCTGTGTGAAAGATAAATATGGCATATTTTGTATTTGTATGGATTTGCTACTTCTACAAGAATTTGTCAGAATTTTTTGATTTATTGATGATTAAATGATGCCTCTCAATGATCAAACTTCTATACCTGTAGGCCAAACAACCATGTAAACACTGTGTCCAGCAGTGCAGGGTTCTCCAAACCTCGCTTTCCATCTCCACAGAGGTATCGTGCAAATAAAATTACTGTCAAACTGATTTGTAGAAATGTGCCTACCAAGATGACATTTGGACTCTGTGTTCCTCTGTTCTTTTCTCTTTTAGTGAACACAAAACCTACAGCAAATCTTCAGCCTCGTGCTCATTGGTAAGTAAAATCCTTTATTTCATTTGGCCTGCAACTGGGTCTGTATCTGTCATTCACTTCTCCTCTAAGAATATTGGACAGGTATAGACAATCCAGCCTGTTCACATTAGAAGAGTTGCCTCTCAGACACATTTAATGTTCTACACCCAAGAGTTACCCTACATCCTAATTATTATTATATAAAAATGAGAGGATTTGTATTACTAAATTAACTCATCCACTGTTTATCCAATTAATGCCATTAATTTCAAGGCCTAATGTATCAATTTATTTACATTACATTTTCCTACTTTTTAAATTAAGTGCTACTTATAAATTAAACATTTGCACATAATTTAAGGTATTATTTTTTTTTAAGACTCCGTTATTACTGAACTGATAGTCATATATATTTTTTTTAGGGCTACGATGAGGACGATTACACCAACATGGCTGATCTGAATGTATATGGGAACATCTGATGATGTATGAAGAAACTACCAGCCTGTGACTTTTTGATGTTTCTATCTATTTTGTACCAATTTATATCTCTTCTGTTTACAGTGCCTATTTGATACAAAGAGCAGAAATTTGCCTTTACCATTGTTTAGACCAGGGGTCACCTACATGGTTCCTGCGGGCAACAGGGTGCCCCCAAGGACCACTTGAGTCGCCCGCAGACCTATTCTAAAAATATCACAACTCACCAGTGAGCAGGGTCTAATTTAATTTGATGCTGTTGTTATCCTTCTTTAATCACATTTGCATTTATATAGAATTGAAAATGACAATATCTAAAAAAAAGCATTTAAAACATGCTTTTATTATACATGAAGTTTAGATAAGTTTAGGTAACTGGTAACCCTTTGTACGGCTCAGTACCCGTGAAGTAGCTCTCAGCTTCAAAAAGGTTGGTGACCCCTGGTTTAGACTGACTATGACATTGTCTTCAGTGTTTATTCACCTCGTTCATTCACCAGGTGTGTCGCTAATAAAGTCAGCAGGCTCCAAGTTGAAATAGAGGCCATTTTTCTGCTCCAGTTTAGTTTTAGATTATATATATATAAAAAATCACTGATTATCACAAGAGAGAAAATACTTTTTCATGAAAAAAATTTAATTAGTAGGAAGTTAGGAATTAGTTGAATTTCCATGTTTTGCTGGAGAAGCCAGTTAAAGTCTGTACTTTAGACAGGAAAGGCCAACTCCAGTCATGGAGTCAGGAAACCTTCCCTGGCCCAAAACCCTTGGACAGGAGATGTCATTTAAAATGAGGTTAGAGGTGATTGGATAATATTTTCACTGACAAGGAATTTAATGGGGACAAGATGCTAAAATAGACTTCTGAATTCAGCCAAAATATTATGGTGAGAAGAAAGTGAAATTGTTTGTGTGGGAAAGTCTCTTGTAAAGAAACTTCTCATTTGTTGTGAAATACACCACAGTCATGTCTCAATGGAGAAGAGAGTAGGAGGAAAATGGAAAAAAAGTGTGAAAGGCCTTTTTCTGAGTAATAGAAGACAGATTTTGCATACTGTAGAGCTCTGCTGAACAACAGCCTCTGCTTAATTCTTTTTTAGGCTTTGAGGTTTCACTTCCTTCAACTGATACTTGATAAATAAACTTTTATCTCATTAGATTTTCTTTAAAAAGTCTGTCAGTAGATCTTTTCTTTGCCATGTTAACTACTGTTCTTTGCTAATGAAATAAAAACAGAATCAAAGGAAATTAAAGAGATGCTATACTATTACTAAAGTCATGTTGTGGTGAGGTACAGACAATCACATGATTGGTTCTGCTAGAATTCCTCGGAGAATTTATACAAGACATTTTTGGTTTGGTTTAGGACAGTTTTTGACAAATAAGGCTAAGAAATACTGTGTGCTACAATGATATTTCAGTACTTTATAATTTTGTTTTAATTAAATTAGGCAGGAAGTTGAAGTTGTCAATCATTAAATGAGAGCAACAATAACAGTGAGTGTGAGTTTCATTTTATTACATCCAATACTGAAATGTTTGATTTTTTTCTGTTGTATTTTCCTTTTTTTCCTGCAGCATTAATGAATAGTGTATAATTATTAGGGATATTAAATGGTTTTAATATAAGCAAGTTTTTGTGAGATGTAGATTGCTCTGCTATATTGCACAAAAAAAAACAAACAAAAAAAACAAATTTTTTGCATAAAATTACTAGTTTATATTTGACAATTTAAGTTTTGATCCCAAACTTATACTAATTATACTCAATATTGTTTCTAAATATTTCTCCTTAAAAGTTCACAATACATAATTTCATGCATATTAAGTCAATTCACCATTCACCATCAATGTAAAGTGCCTTGGGGCAACTTTGTTGTAAAAGGCGCTATTCAAGAATAAATTGAATTGAATTGAATTGAATTGAATTTGGGCTGCATGTCTGTAATGGTGGCAATGTGCGGATTGGACATCAGTGCAGAGCCAGTGGTCAGGAACATAACTTTATTCTCTATGATAAACAACAAGGTACAAAGATCTCGGAACCACCATTAACTTAAGGCTTTGCCTTGTGAATGAGCCACACACTGTTCTGTGCACCTGTTCTGTATCTTCATGAGCTCAGGTGTGCTCAGTCAGAGCAGAGTGCCCTCTACCGCACCAACCATGAAACCCAACCGTGACAATCTCCAAGAAGTCTCATTATAAGAGAGCTTTTACCTGCAGTCTTCAACAACATAGCAATGTTTGCAGCTAAGGGTGGCAGCTGCTGTGTTTAGCTGTCACATGTATTCTCCCATGGGTTGTTCATTATGAAAAACTTAAATAAACAAATAAAATAACATATTTAGAAACAATTTGAATCTTGAAGATGACTTTTCTAATTATGATGACTTGGAGACCACAGCTGGCATCGCTGCCATTTAAAACTACATTCACCTCCTTTACATACAGAGCAGTAGAGTTGTAGCTGACAGGTTATCAGCAAACTGCTTCACTTCATCCACACACATCTACCACATGATGAGCTTTTTTATCCTAAATGTAGAAAGATTCATTGAACGAACGGACCATTTTGACTACTTAACAGAAGTACGAGTTATCTAGGACCTTGCAGACCATGTCACAGATGTCCAAGTGAGAATTAAATTAAAATGAATCTTACTATCCAAAATGTCAAAGCCATCAGCATCCAGATCTTATTCAGAATGACTGAACTGAGCATACGCAGAGATATTAACAAAATATTAATGCAAAACTAAGATTACAATCTAACTGTAAATCAGCTGGTTTCAGATCACTGTTTATGGATTTTATGAATTTAGCAGTAATTCATATTTACATGCAAAAATGAAAACTATTTTACAAAAACTGAGGCATTCTGGGCTCTCTATGGCTCTGTAATGTCTCTGAAGAAGCCTGTGAATCTTTTACATTGGCTCAATGAAGATGGGTAAAGGAAATGTTATATGCAAATATTAAAGTCTAATTTAGATGGTTAAAAGGAAGTAGATCGCATATCTAATTTCCATAAATCTTATTTCCTCTTTTTTCTTCATCCTTTATCTTAATTCTTGGTTGACATTATATCTTGCATTTGGCAGAAATCATGATCTAGTATCAGGTTTTTAACTTTTATACTCTAATGCATGCTGAAACGGCATGCTTTTTGATCATGAGAAACAGTTGGATAAAAAAGGAAGGCAAAAAAGCAAAGCAAGACTTCTCTTCTCTGAATATCTATCTATGACAAGTTCCTGTTGCCTGCAGGTTTCACAAAGGTGCTAATAGAAAGTGATTAATTACAGTTGAGAACCCAGTCCCCCAAGAACTGATTTTAAATCTAAAAGCTGCATTGGGAAGAAACCTTATCCTGAGTAAAGTGATAGATAGTTATTTTATTCTCATCAGCAACTGTTTACATACACTTACAGAAATGAAACATTTCTCTGTGAAGCACAGTGCAAAATAGTAACACTTAAGTCCACAGGAGAAAGTACAAGGGCATGGCAGGAATATAAAAAATATCTAAACTAGCACGATAGCAGATAGCATAAAGAGGTGTTCTAACAATGCATTTTAATATATGGGCATAGTTAGCGTAAAATAAGTGCTGGGTACATAATAATGAAGGGGGACAATATAATAATGATGGGACAAAAATATGCATATACATTTTATGCAATTTTGCTTTATCTCTACTATTCCTGCATTTCTTCAGCCTGGTAGCAAAAATTAAATAAAACCACAACGTTTTTTCTTCAAAGTGGTTACTTCAGTTTTAGAAATGAAGAAGGAGGACATCCATTCCCAAAATTACCATGTTGCTTTCTGTTCCTTTTTTCAATAAAGAGGAAGAAAAACAGACATTTGGAATTGATGGATTTCCAAGAGGAAAGTGTAGAAATGGTTGAAAAGGATTATTGGATTTCTCAAGGAAACATAAGGAGCAATTGTTTGTTTCCTCCCTTCCAATATAAGATAACATGATCCGGAGGTGGTTGTGTATGCACTTCACAGTCTTAGTTGTGTGTTATTTGTCTGTGTGTGTGTGTGTGTGTGTGTGTGTGTGTGTGTGTGTGTGTGTGTGTGTGTGTGTGTGTGTGTGTGTGTGTGTGTGCGTGCATGTGTGCATGCATGTGTGCATGTGCATGTGTTATAAACAGTAGATGAACAAATATTTCCTGAACAGACTTGTGGTAATGAGATGAATTCAAGTTGTTCACAATGTCACATTCTGCTGGCAGTGTTTGTCTCTGGGGAGTGAATGGCTATGTGCTTGATTCTATCCACAGTTTAGTCAGGGGCATGTCTGATACTTCTGAAACTAAGAAGGGACACAAAACCTTGGCCATAAAGGTTATAATAATAAATGCAGAATGAAATGACCAACTCATGGTACCCACTAATCAAGTCATCAACAAATCTGGTGAATTTTATGAAGAAAATATATATCGACACTCAAGATGTTGCTGTCCAATATATCAACAACTAGAAACAGGTAGGCTCATGCTTCACGAGCGATCACATGTGCTCAAAGGTAATGAAATCGCTACACCGGGAGTCACGGAGAAATAAATAGAAGCTGAATTAGTGAGCTACACAATAATCCACAGTACTTCACATATTATATCTGCTTAAGTAGACCTACACTTTATTCATCTTTTATTATCATTTAGACCCAGAAATAACACTAAATGTGCTGCCGTCAATCCTGTGTCTGGAGTTCCCCCACAGTAAGCCAATAGATGGCAAACTATAATAACTTGTTTACTGCTTCCATCAGCAGATGTTGAAGTTTTCATTCTTTATTTTTATGACATAATGACTTTTCAGACTATGATTTTACTACATTTAATCGAAATCTTTTGACGGATTTTCAGAGATCATATTTGAAATGTAAATAATGCATTAGTGTTAAATAGCTTAATGATATTTTCATAGCATTAGAGGTCTGACACACAGTAGGATGTACAATAGGAAAAAAAATCAATTTTCACTTATGATTTTGATCATTGACTAAAAATATTAACTAAATAAAACCTTCATTTCAAATTAAGTTATTAAAAAAAAAAAAAGCTTTGTGAATTCTCATTTAAAATTTTTTAATGATTGGCAATCATTAAAAAATTTAAAATGAGAATTCACAAAGCTCAAACAGTGTAAACAGTTCTTTCCACAAATATTTAAACCCCTGGTAAAACAACAAGTTGCTGAGTGGCCAAACCATGAAATGGCAACTAGAAAAGACTTACTTATCTACTGTCATGGCAAAAATCATTAAGTTTAAAGAAACTTAAGAAATGTAAATAAAAATTCCACAATGAGATAATTCTGCCACATATGTCACAATCACTCCAAGACATGGCGAGAAACTGCAACGAACAACCAGCCTAGAAAGAATGCAGATCTATTATGTCAGATGAAAAGACCACTTTTTTAAAGTGATTTTCATTTTTCTCAATCTTGTATTCCATCTGTAGCTGGTCAAATATAAGTGTTTTAGTGCTGCTGAGGACTCACTGATGAAGCTGCCAGTAAAGCAAGATAATATGAACCTTCTGAGGTATACGTTTTAGCAAGTAGATGGCAAGTATTTAAAAAAGGACACACTCTTTTTTTTGTTTTTTTAAGGGGCAGCGGTGGCCTCGTGGTTAGGGAGTTTGGCCACAGGATCTGTAGATTTTGGGTTCAAACCCCTTACCAGTAGGTTGCTCTGAGGTACCCTTGAGCAAGGTACCGTTCCCGTCACTGCTCCCCGGGCGCTTTCATGGGTTAAATGCAGAGGTCCAATTTCATTGTAGTTCACGCTGTGCTGTGACCTCGCAATGACAAGAATAGTCACTTTCACTATACAGACAAAAAGATTTCTATATTTTGAATGTATGTTCCTGTGCTTTATAGGTTATAAATGAGACAAAGTAGAGGCCCTAAACAAAGGTCAAAATTCTGCCGAATAGTCACACTCAGTCCAAGTAATGCACTAAAATCTAATCACACAGTAGATTACTAATTTGGTTATATTATATTTTTCTTTATGTGAATTTCAAAGTGGGACTGTCTAGCTTTCCTCATTGAAGAATAATAAAGAAATAAATAATAAATATTGCTTAATGAAAGCTCAGTTATGTTTTATGCCAGCCTTTATCAGTGTCTGATGTGTGCTACTGCCAAAAAGTATTTAATCAGTGGATTTTCAGGCTAATGTAATACCGTCTGGCAGACAAATCTATTTTAAGAAAGTCTGTTTATCAAAATGTCTCAGTTAGCAGTGTGGAAAGCTTTTCTGAGAACAAATACAGAAAAAGCTTCTACATTATTTGCATCAGCACTGAACCTCAAACATGCTTCAAAATGTTGACACCTAATCTGATCTTTAGTTATTTTATTTAGAAAATATACAACTAATTCTTTGTGTTTTTGGAAACATTTTCCATTTTGAAAAACATTTTTTTTCATTTTTTTTATATTAAAAATAGTTTCCAAGCCTCTCAGGCTCTATGGCTCGCTAAATTAAAACAATATAAGAAAGCTTTATATAGTGCTCGCACTGAGTACTATTCAAAACTTATTGAAAACAACATGCATAACCCCCGCTATTTATTTCAGACACTAGCTCAGCTAACAGACAAAACTTATAGAAGGCCAGCGTGTGGTATTACTAATGATAGGTTTCTTAAGTTTTTTAATGATAAAATTAACAACATTAGGCTCCAAATGTGCCCTATTAGCCCTCGAATTAATCCATTACCAGAACAGTGCACAATATTTTAGTGATTTTAATCTCATCGATGCCTCTGAGCTAATTTCTGTTATAACCAAGGCAAAGTCGGTTAGATCCCATTCCAACCAAGCTCCTAAAAGAATCCTTAGGAGTACTAACAACACCTATACTTGATATCATGAATGCATCCTTGACCTCAGGTGTAGTCCCCAATCAGTTTAAAACAGCAGTAGTTAGACCACAGCTTAAAAAACCTAACTTGGACCCTTGCTCACCAAGTAATTATAGACCTATCTCTAATGTCCTAAGATTGTGGAAAAATTAGTTGCGAGACAACTGCAGTCATATCTAGACACGCATAATCTCTTAGATAAATTCCAGTCAGGCCCAGTGGGGCCACAGCACAGAAACTGCTCTAACTAGAGTGGTAAATGATATAATGGTCTCAAGTGATGCAGGAAACATTACTAAATAGGTAAATAGGTCACTCCACTGTCGGCATTAGCGGAACAGCCCTTAAATGGTTCAACTCCATTTATGAATATGGCTATTAAATGAAAGTTCAATTAGTAGCAATTAAAAAAAAAACACAACTTTTTTTCCCCCCCATAAAAACTTTAGTGGCATCACAAAGGGATCTTTAAGGATTTATTTTTTGTTTCTGTAATGGTGGTGGGGTGCGGCTCTGCCAGTACAGAGCCAGTGATCCAGAACATAACTTTATTGAACAAGGTAGCAAAACAAGACGAAAGGAACTAAAAATGCTACCATTAACGTGAGGCTTCGCCTCATGAATAAACCGCACTCTGTTCTGACTCATTGGGATTAAATAGCAGCCCCAATGAAGCACACCTGTGTCTCCATGAGCTCAGGTGTGCTCAGTCAGAACAGAGCACCCTCTACGATGCCCAACCAGAACCACAGGTGCGACAGACTGTGACAGTTTATCTCAGAGGGTGTGTATTCAAGAAAGATAGCACCTCCCTTCAAGAAATAAGAGAGGAGGTAGTTTCTTTACCACTGACTATAAAACAGTGAGATTTAATTATCAAGCAGCTAAATGAACTATTAGCTTCGTATTCCCACAAAAAAATTACGTAAGTACTTTTTAAATTTGTTATATCATGTATGTTATCTGTCTGTCACCTAAATATCTATACATTTAAGATAAAAGGTAAAGTTATTTAGCTATTTATGTACATTTTATGTGGTCATAATTGGACAGTTTGGTTCTTTACATAATTAAGGTATCCAGAAGTTCTTGTACAACACCCTGCAAAGAATAAGCTCTTTTATTTAGATCGGATTACTAGGCTATAAACCTTAGAAACCAGTTCTGCACCTTGTATTTCTTCATGCATTTCCTCTGCACTGACCAGTCTCTTAGACTGGTAAAATAATACATAATTGAAATATTTAGGACAGAATATTTTTGTTTATGAGAGCATGCCATCAAATTTTGTATTGTTAAGTTTGAGGTTGAGAATTATACAAATATAAATATAAACAGTATTTTGTTAAAATATGTAAAATATGTAAAGCAGGTAACATAGATATAAATATACATACAGATTAATGATGGACTTTAGAATAAGGGAATTAACATTACCTGAAATGACTGCTAGAGACAAGGGAAAGAGAACTAGACAAATCTAACATGACCTCCTGTAAACAGTGAGCACTAGGATCTATTTGGAGAGACAACTAGAGGAACTGTACTGTCTGGCTCTGGAAACTGTCGCCAATATACAGTACTGTGCAAAAGTTTTAGGCAGGTGTGGAAAAAATGCTGTAAACAAAGAACGCTTTCAGAAATGAAAGTGTTAATCATTTATCATAACAAAATGCAGTGAATGAACAAAAGAGAATCTAAATCAAATCAATATTTGGTGTGGCCACCCTTTGCCTTCAAAACAGCATCTATTCTTCTAGGTACACTTGCACACACTTTTTGAAGGAACTCGGCTGGTAGGTTGTTCCAAACATCTTGGAGAACTAAGCACAGATCTTCTGTGGATGTAGGCTTCCTCACATCCTTCTGTCTCTTCATTTAATCCAGACACACTGGATGATGTTGAGATCAGGGCTCTGTGGGGGCCAGAAGAACTGATGCTGGTTTGAAGGCAAAAGGTAGTAACACCAAATATTGATTTGATTTAGATTTTTCTTTTGTTCGCTCACTTTGCATTTTGTAAATTGATTTAAAAAAACATTATTATTATTATTATTATTATTATTATCATCATCATCGTCATCATCCTCATTATTATTATTGTATATATTTCTAGAAAAGCATTCTTTGTTTTAGCATTTTTTCTCTCATCTCAAACTTTTGCACAGAACTATAAATGAACAAATACCCTACAATTTATATTGATTGTTCTAATAAACTATTAAAAAAATGTTCATTTAAGTTTCATTGTTTTGATTATTATTTACTAACTGTTTTTGTTGTTGTTTTTTTTTACAGCCTCCCTAACAATTTGACTTTTCCAGTATGGGTGTACAGGCAAGATTTCTGTTCAGCTTGGTTTGTCTTCAGGGTACAGCTCTACATTTTATTAAATTCTATTACTTAATGTACAAATAATGTATACATTTTAATAAATACATTAATAATACATTAATAATAAATAACATTTGAAAAAAATGGAATATCCATGTCACGGGTGAGAGTGTGATTTGGGCAGTAGAGGTTCTCCTCATTCTGACTAAGAGCACCTGAGGTCTGTGAAGAAACTTTGGTGTGCTTCATTGGGGCTGCTATTTAAAGCCCCAATGAGTCAGAGGCTGAAGTGTGAAACTCATTCACTTCAAACAACCATAATGATGGTTCTGATACTTTTGGGGACTTGGTTTGAATTGCAGTTCCTTGGGTCTTGGTTTTGAGACGAACTGCAGTCACTGGATCTTGATCACCCCAGTTTTATATAAAGCAATAAACCTATATTCAAACTCCTGGCTCTCCATTGACATCCACATCCCACCCTTACAATTGTTATGCAACACCATCTTTTTGCATAAGGCAGCTCATGAAGAATACATGGTACCCAGGCTCTTCAGGCCAATGATCAGCGGGTGACTTTGTAGTCGTGTCATCTGACCAGTGGTTGTATGTAAGAGAGGGGCAGAGCTGTCAACTGATCACCACCTTGTGGTGAATTGGTTCAAATAGCAGGGGACACTGCCAGATAGACCTTGTTACAAGTTAGTGAGGGTGAACTGGGAAGAAAAGTCTTCATTCCCAACCCCGGAAGAGCTTCTCCCTTATACCGCAGGAGGTTAGGGGCATGGGCATCCATTGCTGAAGATGCTGCTATGAAATTTGGTCATGGTGGAAACCCAAGAACCCGGTAGTGGACATAATCATTAAGGGAAACTGTCAGGCTAAAGGAATCCAAAAAGCAAAGCCCTCAATTTACCAGTAAATCTTTGTTCTAAGCCTCACCTATGGTCTGGATAGTGATCAAAAGAATAAGGTTACAAATGCAAGTGGTGGAAATGAGTTTCTTCCGCAGGCTGGCTGGGTGAGAAGCTCAGAAATCCGGAAGGAGCTTGAAGTAGGTTGCTACTCCTCCACACTGGCGAAGAGGCTCTCAGTAATGGAGGATTAGTGACTAGTGGAAGTAGCTAGGGAAAGGGACATCTGGGCTGACCTCCTCTTGAACACATCAAAAGCTGTTTACATTACTGCATTTAATGCAACATATTTTAGGACATTAAAACATTTATCCTTTGCCTTTCAGTGATCTTTGTCACTGTGCTTTCTGATGTGTGGAAAGCTGAAGTTGTCAGTGAAATCAAGGGGCTGATTACATCTTGTGTAGTGCTGCCCTGCAAGTTCAATTACCCTGGCAGACAACTTCCTGATTCACGCATGAGGGCAATCTGGCATGTAAAGGGCGAATGGAAAAATTATATCTATCATGAAGATTCCACTCAAGTAATGGACAACACAAAGTGCCTTTCTAAAACTATGGCCGCATGAGTGATAAGAACTGCACCTTGGAGATTTCTGAACTCAAAGACCATGACATAGGTCCGTTCTGTTTCAGGACTGAAATCCCAGGTGTAGAACAGTATTCTTTTGTGAAAAACTGTGCATCCATCTCCACAAAGAGTAAGTATGGTTGCTATCATTTCCTGCATTGTCCTGCTGCTCTCCCTACCAATCCTCATGTTTAAAGGTCAAGAGATGGAGCCAACTTTTTATTCCAGAAAAAAGTAATTGTCTTTTCATATCTCTCTGTACAGGCTGGAACCAGAGGCACCAAAGCTGGAAAAATACGTGGAAGGAGGAAGGTGTTGCTACTTCCTTGAAGTGTTCTATCCAACATACTTGTCCTTCTCACCCCCCCACCATCAGTTGGAACTTTTTAAACAGTCAAGCTGACTGTGAACAACAAGGAGCTGGGGTGCGTGAAATTAGGAAGTGGAGTCTTTGCTAACTTTCGTTCCAGAAAATAAAGATGACCACAGGGACGTCACCTGCAGTGTCAGATTCTTTGGCAGAAAGAGCTCCGAAGCCACCACTCGTCTATACGTGAAGCGTAAGGCACTTTACAATCATGCTTGAAAGTTTGTGAAACTTTTTTTGTCAAGTAAAATGTGGGAGTGATCTGATGATTATTTCTTTCCAGGTAGAAATTTCTACCACATTATAGTTCCCGCTGCTGCTGTCCTTGCATCAATGCTTTTGTTTGGAGGGTTTTGTTATCTCATGTCCAAGAAATATAAGTAAGTCTAAGAACTATATTCCTAAATCTACAAAGGTGTAATATTTATTATTGTGCTATAATACAACAGTTCTTTACTGTTGGTAGTACAGTGAAATGTTGTTGCTGACGTTTTGTCTACTAATTAATTACAATTCATGGCGAACGCATGGCCTCTTTTTTCCAATCAGGCGACAGATCAGGAGCTCCAGTGAAGTAAATGGGTATGGGAGAAAGCTACTGAACCATTTTTTTTTCTTCTGCTGGTCATAATGCAAATATCTCAGAATTTGTTTTATAAAGAAAAATGTATAAGAGCTCAGAATCAGGAGCTGTTCTCTGAAAAGCCAATCCATGCAATCTGATTAGGGTAACATCTTTCGATTTCTCTCTGTGCAAGGACGGTTTATTAATTTTAAATGTTTAAAAGGGTGGTATTAAAAATATAGGCTTACCGTAGTCCTGCACTATTCTGAAGTTCATACAGAGGGTATGTTTGAGTAAGCTCACATCTCCTACACATGTGCTATATGAGTAAAGTACACAGATTAATAAGCAAACTAATTAACTGGTCAAAGAAAACCACTGCATGACTCCTTTGAAACCCATTTACACGACATATTGGGATGCAAAAATGTTTACTAAATGAAATAGAATAATCTCACACTATGCTTTCTTTATAATTTCATTTAGAAAAGTCATGTACATGCCATAATGGTCCATTATGTTTCCCATCCATCCAAGTTAAATGGAATTGCCTGCACTCGTCAGATAAACTAAAATGTTTGCTATTGACTACAATTAGCAAAAAAGAAATAATGCAAATATTTGAAAGTTTGTTTTAGATTGGAAGAAGTTAATTTTTTTTTTAAAATCTGATGTTATATATGCATAGCATTTCTTTTCACCGCTTTAAAGTTAAACTCTTTTTCTCTGACATAATAAAATAGAGCTCATATATCTGTTTCAAGATACAGTTATGATCATATAGGCATAAAATGTTGTTTGTAATGCACAGGCCTTATTTTACATAGTACAAATACATATTATTGCATTAATAACAAACCCCTTCAATAAATGGAAAACATTTTCAGTTTTGTGTCTCTGCTGCCCTTAATAAATTAAAGCCCCTTCCATAAAATTTTCATTCCATTTTCTTATTTGTGCAAAATTAACAAAAAATAATCCTCATTCAGGCTAACATTAAGTCTCTTAATATCTTTTTCTCTCTTTTGCTGGCTTATGATTAAACTTTATTAGTTTCAATGCTTTTATTTGAATGGCCTCTGCTTGGGGTGGATGCTATGTAATGTGCTTCATTTATTATTAGTATTATTATTTTGCAATCAGGCCAAGTAAGTAATAGGCAGTTTTGTAACATGCTCTTTATAATTTGTCCACAGAATTTGGAGTCGAATGTCCAGAATGTCCCAAAGGTAAGCCAAAACAGCTTCTGTTGAACTCTTTATCTAGCCCAGTAGTTTCTGTAACTATATGAATAATTTACTCATAATGTGTCTAAAATTTCTAATTTCATTCTTTCATTTCATGACCAACAGGTTCAGGTCAGTGGAACAAAGCTTTCAGGCAAACCAGAAGAATCATGGCTTTGAACGCTCAACAGTGGTCTGAGTCGTCTCTTTAGAGTGTCTGGTTAAATGATGGTGTGGGTTAACGTTGAGTCTGAATGAAGTTTTTAGAGTATTTGGCTTCATGAGAAGCGGTTAATAGTTTAAATATCATTTTAGAGCAGCATAGCTTTGGTGCTCACTACGTTTGGTGCTGGAAAACACATTCATATTTATGTAAACATCAAAATAAAAGAAAATAAAAAGGTTAATTTTAGCAAATGAACATTCAGATTTACATTAAGAAAGGAAAATGAATGAGTGTTTGGAAAGAAATTGTAGGCTGGGTGAAGAAATATTACTTTTAATTGTGACCTGATTTTGAGAATCTAATGGCGACTGTGACACATTCTTAGAAATGAGGAAATTTTCAGTTCCTCTTGTAGATTTGGGACGAAGGGTCAGACTGAATTGTTCTTTCAAAAAGCTCGTATTTACATTTAGTTGGAAATGGAAAAAAATGAACAGAAATTGATAGAAATTCATACATATAAATTAATAGTCACCTACAAAACCAAGACTTAAAGGATTTCTGTAGTACACATTTGTAGATTATATTTAAAAAGTAACTTTGACGAATTTGTAGACTAAACTAATATTCGCTAAGATTAATATAGCTTATTTACCACATTTGGCTAAGAATGTCTTCTTTGGGTGGTTGATCTGTACCCAGTACTTTTCTGAGAGTTTAGTATTAGTTAATGTCCTGCTAGTTATGTTTTAATGAATTCACACTACATTTGTTTTTCGGACACATGTGCTCACTTTGATAGTGATGGATGCATCAGCAGGCTTTGCTCTTCGTTGAAAACTTCAGTCACAAAGCTAATCAACCTCTTTTAATTTACTAGGAATTATCCAATGGATGAATCGGCAGGTTTATCGCCACCAAAGTAAATGCTTCATTTGTCTCAGAATGAATAAATGGATCATATTATCTTGAAGTATCTTTAACCTGTTTATGTATTATACATCAGAATTCTTGAAAGTTTGAGTTAGTTAAATATTGAAATCTTGCAAAATTAAGATTATCCTTAAAATATATAATCATGTTTTTTTTTTCTCCAGGGCCTGCAATTGAGTAAGTACCTGAATTCTTTCCATTAATGAGGTTAATGCTGATTAATTATGCATTAACTCAATAAATCTATGATCCACATGAATTGATTTAGAAAAGAATTCGCTTAAAACTACAGAAATTTCAAACTACAGACAAAATTATTCATGCATTTAATCCTGGGACCTAGTCTAGCTACTTTAGTGGTAGAGTTTTAATGTTTTTTTTTTCATTATTATGAGATCCATTTCAGTATACAAATGGCCTGTAGCAAAAGTGGGTACATGTTCTTTGAGTGACTTTATATTTATATTTACATTTAAATTTGGCATTTATTTTATTAGCTTTATACTTTATTCATTTTATATGGCTCATTTGCTGTAGTCGGATTGTATGATTTTATTATGTACTCTATAGACACCTCTATCATAATTTCCAAAATGAATTCTGTTGTGGTGGATGTGTTTACCGGTTACAGTTTGGTAAACTAGTGTCTTCATGTCTTTTTCTTTCTTTCCTCGATAGAACTGCAGTTTGGACAGCCAATAACTGGGGATGGAAACTTAAGACTCAAGACTTTATTTGCATAACAATATTGATTGCTTTCCAAGCTACTACATAACATTACTTCCAAAATATAAAGAACAGAAAAAACCTGATTAAATAAAGATCACACTTACTTTTCACTAATAAACTAACTCATTTACTTAGAATTTTAAAATGTCTTTTAAGGACTTCCTCTTTCTGCCACTAAATATTTTGTAAGCATAGACAAATAAATCTCATTGTCAATAAACAAATAAAATCAGTTTAAGAGGTGCCTGCTATTGGTATGAGTTTATTTTTGACAGGACAAACTGCATGATAAGGGGAACATATTATAAACATTATATGGAGAAAAGTGATCATTTCAAAATCATTTTTGTCACCCACCTCAAAAGCTCCAAAAGCAACCTGCCATGAGTCTGCTTGGGAGGAACATGAGGCAGGACACAGGATGACTGAACAAGAAGCAGCGAATGCACAGAAAGTAGGAGAATGGAAAGGGAACTGGACGAAGGGCTGAAAGGAGAACAGAGCACAGTTTTCTTTATTAAGGAAAAGAAAACCTTAAAAACTGCATTTTGTGTTTACTTGGGTTATCTTTGTCTAATATTGCAATTTGTTTGATGATCAATCATTTAAGTGTAACAAATATGCAAAACATATCAGGAAGGGGAGAAATAGTATTTCTTTAGTATTTGAGTTGAAAGATCCAATGAGTGAACTTTAAACAAGTGTTCATGTGACTTTCCAATCCGTGGGCCAGACTAGAACTGAACCAGGCTTAACTTTACCAGTTAGAACTTCAGTTCTAACTATGCCAACCAGTTCAGTTCATCAGACAAGCAGTTTATTTATATTTACGGCATTTAGCAGACGCTCTTATCCAGAGAGACTTCCATCCTAATTACAGGGACAGTCCCATAAGACAACTCAGAGTTAGGGTCTGCTCTGGACCCAGTGGTGGTAGTGCCAGGTGGGATTTGAACCTGGGACCTCTTGAGCCATGAGTTCTTGGGCAAGCACCCTACCGCTAGACCACCACCCTAGTTTATAAGGGCAAGATTGAATTCCAGGAAAAGTACCAAAAATACCAAACAAGAAAACAAAACTTCATATAAAATAACATAAAAATAAGTAAAGCACACGCGTTAATCATAGGATGAACGATTTATGGAAGACACAACACATAGGCCTACTGCAAAAGAAGCTCGACACAACAATAGACTGATACACCTTGGAAAGTAAAGGAAAGAAACTGTACACATGAACACACTCATAAGAAAGCAGCATTAAGCCAGAGACAAGAATCAAATTTTAAAAAATAAGTACATGGGCAGTGAGAAAATATAAACATGAGGTAGATAACGGGCAAAACAGGGACAGGAGTGGCCTAGTGGTCAGGGACTACGTCCCAGGATTAGTAAGTCATGGGTTTTGAATCCCCCGAACAAAAAAGTAGTTTCTTCAGGATGTAACTTTGAGCAAGGTGCTGTCCCCATCACTGCTCCCCAGGGGCTGGATACAACTGCCCCCTGCTGTTTGTGTGTGTGCAGTTTATATACAGAGAACGTGTTACATTGTGGTTCACTGAGGTGCTGTGATGTATTCATGAAAAAGTCACTTCCACTTTTAAAAATATTAGATTCTTCTTTTGGTTTGCCAGTTTATAATTGAATTAAGTGTAAGCAGCTGCGGTGATGGGAACAACAGACCAGATTACTAACGACCTGCTAGACACAGTTTGAAAGCCCAGCAAGCGCCTCTACTTCCTCATAGAACTGAGGAAAGCCATCTCCCACCTTCCATCCTCACCATCTTCTACAGAGGAACCATTGGGAAACTCCTGGTGACTTTCCGTGCCTCAGTGCAGGGGCTGTGTGTAGACTGCAAGTCCTGCGGGTAGTGAGAACAGCTGAAGATCATGGGGACTCTCTCTGCCCTCTGTACAGGACATTTTCACCACTCACTGCATCCGCCCAAAGCAACCAGCATTGTGGATGACCCTACCCACCCCTCCCACACACTCTTCTCACTCCTGCCATCCAGGAAAAGGTTCCACCTTCAGACCTCTACTTCAGGATGAAATAGTTCTTCCCCTGGCCATCAGACTCTTGAACTCTGAAACCACCAATATCTTGAACTCTTAAACCCAGTCCCTTTTCATTCTGTATTTGTTTATTTATCTAAGTGTTGCCTCTTGCACGCTTTAAATTCAGTAACACGCTCCACCACACTGCTACACACCATAATCTACCTGGGCTGCTTTGTTCCACAACACTGCAGCCCTCTACAGATGAATGTACTGTCTGTCGTGCCGTCTGTTGTTGTCTGTCTTGTCTGCACTCGTTGCCCCGTGTTGAGTCTTATGTTGTCTTGTGTCTTGTCTTGTGTCTTGTCTTGTGTGTAGCACCAGGGTCCTGGAGGAACGTTATTTCGTTTCACTGTGTACTGTGTATGAAATGACAATAAAATCCTACTTGACTTGACTTGACTTGAGACATTTTTTAGCTTCATATTAGATGTTTGTTTGGGACCATACTGAGCTCACAATGAACAGTCCTGGATCTTCCAGTTTCCTGTCCCATTCAGGCGTTCTACTTGCACAGAATAATTTGGTACTGAGAGAATGTGCTTTTGTGTTGCTGCAGATAAAATACAGCACTTTTTGTTTCATGTTTTATCAAGTGTGTCACATGCATGTAATTTCAGGAAGTCAGGGGCTTCCTGAGTTTTATGTTTTTTTGCACATTACACAGAGCTCTGTTGTGACACTTTTCCTGTGATTGCATAAGGGTATGTTTGTTTTCCTTTATTGACTAATTAAATACTAAACTATTATTTTGGAGGAGCCCATCTGAGCAACAGTGATGTTGTTTGAAGTTGGATAATTTTTGAAAGGAAAAGGTAAGATTTTAAATATAACACTTGTTAATATACTAATATTAAAATAAAGCAGTATTATTAATAGAAATAAACTTATATTAAAATGTTCAGGCTTTTTTTTTATAGTGTCAGAATCAGAAGTTACTGATTATTGTGCAATAATGAGTATTTGGATTTGTTGTGTGCAGTATGTTTGTTTTATTTGTTTTAAAGTGTAACAATAAGAAGGAGGTTCAGCTTGTGCCACCTTGAAGACACCAGTAATTTCTTCCACTGCTTTTTAGTGTGCAAGGTACAGTGTGTTGTTGTCGCCTTTACACCATATCTGTGTGTGTATCTGTATATATGTGTGTGTGTGTGTGTGTGTGTGTGTGTGTATTTTTTTTTTTGCAAAAAGTGTTAGTCCCCTTTATGGGGCACCCAGCCAGGCCCACAAAACCCAAACTTCAACACAAAGGGACCTCTGACCAGCAGCAGTCACGTCCAGGGCTGCTGGCGGTGGTGAGGGGTCAATGCTGACGCCAATGCTGAGCCAGGAGTTCGGATCATAGTTTTATTAGCTATATTAACAAAACAAAACCAAGGACTGCAGTCCTAACTAAAATCAAGGAACTGCAGCCTAAACCAAGATACAAAATACCAAAACCACCACAGAGCGTGTAGGCTGAGCCTAACAAATGAGCTGCGCTCTGTTCTGACTCATCAGGGCTTAAATAGTCAGAACAGAGCGCCCTCTATCGTGCCCAAAACACACCTCATTCGTGACACTCTGTTTATTCGTTCTCTCCAGCCTCTCTCTTTGGACAACCATCACAGCTTACAGCTTTATTCTGGAGACCTCTCTCTCTTTTCTGAATTTACTGCTCTTTCCTTGAAGCTCACCTTTGTCTTGAGCCAGAGCTTTCGGTTTCCATGGTTTCGATCTCCCTCTGACAAATGGACAAGAGTCCTTTAGTCCTCTCCAGCTGAGAAAGCAAATAGGTGATCCTTTCCTTGTGTTTCAACCTTACGTTTGTGACAGAGTCATTCACCTGTAGCATAGAGGCTTCTCTCTCTATCAGCTGCAGGTGGAGCTTTGTCAGCAACTCCTCCTGTTGAGTGATCTGAACATTCATGCAGCTGATTTGTTCATCTCCGAGGTGAGATTGGATCGTCCTTGCAGCTCTGATCCATTTGGCCAGGTCCCTTGCCTGCTTTCCTCTGAATAACTTTTGCAAGCACATTGCAGCATGTTTGAACAGCTGATACCTCTGCCTTTATTGATGTCCAAGCTTCCACCTTCTGAACCTTCTCTGAAGACTTGCTGCCCAGCACTGCTTCTTGAAAACAGATCTTTGCTTGTGCATTCTTACTGCAGCCTGAATAATGGTGGCAGCTTTGTACATTGCAGCAACACGGACTGGTGCAGAATCAGCAACCTGTCTCTGAACGTCGACAAGACTAAAGAGATGGTTGTTGACTTCAGGAGACTATGTCGGGACCACTCTCCACTGAATATCAACACCTCACCTGTGGAGATGGTCCAGAGCACCAAGTTTCTTGGTGTTCACATAACAGACAACCTCATGTGGACCCTCAACACCAACTCCATCATGAAGAAATCCCAGCAGCGTCTCTACTTCCTATGCAGACTGAGGAAAGCCCATCTTCCATCACCCATCTTCACCATCTTCTACAGGGGAACCATCGACAGCATCCTGAGCAGCTGCATTACTGCCTGGTACGGGAACTGCAACGTCTCAGACCGCAAGTCCCTACAACGGGTAGTGAGAACAGCTGAGAAGATCATCGGTGTCTCTCTCCCTCCTGTTCAGGAGATTTTCACCACCGCTGCATCCGCAAAAAGCAACCAGCATTGTGGATGATCCTTCTCACCTGTCCCACACTCTCTTCTCCCTCCTGCCAACCAGGAAAAGTTTCTACAGCATACGGGCCTCCACTACCAGGTTGGGAAACAGTTTCTTCCTCCTGGCCATCAGAATTCTGACTAATCACCTATTTTAATCACCTTATATTATTTGCACTCCACACTTTGACCACAACATTGCTGCTCTATCACACTGGCAACAACATGTGCTGCTTTGTTCTGCAACACTGTGGCTCTCCGTCAGATGAATGTACTGAATGTACCGTCTATTGTTCTGTCTGTTGTTGTCTGCACTGGGTCCTGAAGGAACGTTATTTCATTTCACTATGTACTGTGTATATGGCTGAAATGATGATAAAAACCTACTTGACTTTATTATGTACACAATGTACTATATAAACAGCTCTATATACGCTATATACTATATAAACTGTCACTATATACTATATACTATATAGACTATGTAAACTACAGTACTTAGCCAACTTTTGCCTTTAAACCAGCATCAATTCTTCTAGGTACACTTGCACAAAGTCTTGCACAAAAAGATTTTGTAGGATTATAGTCGATGTATGATCAACCAATTTTCCCAAACAGGTACTGGTGATCATCAATGTCACATGGAGGTTGAAATACAGTCATGTTTGGAACAACCTACCAGCCGGGTTCCTTCAAAAACTGTGTGCAAGTGTACCTAGAAGAATTGATGCTGTTTTGAAGGCAAAGGGTGGTCACACCAAACATTGATTTTAGATTTCTCTTTTGTTCATTCACTGCATTTTGTTGATTGATGAAAATAAATGATTAACACTTCCATTTCTGAAAGCATTCTTTGTTTACGGCATTTTTTCACACCTGCCTAAAACTTTTACACAGTAATGAATATATATATATATTTATTTGTAAAAAGTGTAACTTACAGTGTCCCTGTTTGCCATCACTCATTTCTTCATATTTTCTTCATATAGGCATACTTTCTTGTCATTTTTGAATGTATAGTTGAGGGTGCTTACGTAGGGTGTTGGTGGTGGTCTAGTGGTAGGGTACTCGTTTATGGACCAGGTTTGATTCCCTGACCAACATCCAACATCATTGGGTTCCTGAGCAAGAACCTGAACTCCGAGTTGCTCCGGAGGGGACTGTCCCTGTAGTGACAATTATCAAAAGTCAATTGCGGCATTTAGCAGACACTTTTATCTAGAGTGACTTCCATGTCCTAATTACAGGGACAGTCCCCCTTGAGCAACTCAGTGTTAAGGGTCTTGCTCAGGGACCCAGTGGTGGTAGTGCTAGAGGTGGGATTTGAACCTGGGACCTTTTGAGCCATTGGTCCATAGACAAGTACCCTACCACTAGACCACCAACACCACCCTTTAACATAAGTCGTCAGTTAAATGCCGTAATTGTACATATAAGATTTTTATTTTCAGTCTAGTCGCTGTACCTGAGCAGTTTCAGAGGACTGGCTTTTGTTTGTTAATCCACACAGTGACCCATGTATAAAACTCAAGCAGATCAAAGGTGTGTAACTTAAGACATGAAGCAGTGAAGAGTCAGATGATTCCAGATGATCAGGCTGGTGATTACTTTACTGATGTTGATTAACACTGAGTGGTTAGAACTCCTTTATCTAGCTACTTTAAATATTTAGGTACAGAGCCTGTTCCATTAAGACTTTTTTTTTTCTTCATTTCTTTACATTTAAAGAGATATGAGAGTCTGAAGTTGATTTTCACTGGTAAAATGGAAGGGAGAGGAATGGAGGGTGTCTCAAGGCTTACAGACCTGTAAATGTGTGTAGAATTATTGGAATAAAAACGCATGTCCTACACGATACCATTCATGATAGTAAACATTTTAAATCACGAAACTAAAAACTATGAGGAATTCTCATTTTAATTCTCTTTCTATTCTATATGGCACAAAGGATTCTTGTCTGGCTGCACCTGGTCCTGGCACGTCAACATGCCACGGAGTATCCGAGGCCTGCGGGGTTCCTGCTTGGTTATTCCGTGTTCTTTCGACTACTCATCATATCCACCTGTCAACGCAAATCGAGTAGTGTGGTACCAATATGTCGACAGAGGATATCCTCTCGTGTATGATGATCAAAACCGTGGATCAGTGGTCGGAAAGTTCAGATCTAAAACCCGCTTATACGGATCTCCACATCGAAAACAATGCAGTCTGCTAATTTTTGATCTTAATCAATCCCACCATGGAGAAAAAGTATATACCTGGATAGACCCAGAACACGTTACCTGGCGCACTTATAAGTTCTATGATGTCTACAGTCAAATTCTAATTGATTGTAAGCATTTGAAGAATTTTCTTAGCTTTCATGAAATCTCTGTATTTTTAATATAGTTGGTTGTGAAGAGAACAATATTTTCAGGACATCATAGCAGTTTTTTTCTTTTCTTTTTTTTCTAACATACTGCTAATATTCACTTTGCTTGTTTCAGCAACAGCAAAACCCCCCTCTATTCAAATTTATGGAGGTCAAAACATTGGGGACCCCATCTCTGTTCAGTGCATCACCTACCACACCTGTCCCGCAAATAACCCTGAACTGAGTTTGAAAGGGATAGAAGGAAGTGACAACATACAACACACAAACGTTGGTGACGGCAAATGGAAAATAACACTAGTGCGTGAAGGAACTGTGAAGTCTGTGGACCTGACAGTAACCTGTGTTGTCAAACATCCTGGTGACCTCACTTCATCAGCTACCAAAACACATAATGCAAAGTGTAAGTGACATTTCAGTGTACATGGCACATTTCTGAGTTGCTTAAAAATGAATTGTACCGGACCCGTTAAAGTAAAAACCTAGTTCCAGCTATTCAGCATTCAGGGGCATGAAATAAGATTAATATCTTTCTCATGGTTGTATTTTGTCATTCAATATCTTTATCACTCTTAGGTCCCATTGACAAGGCCCGGATTATTGGTGGTTCCGCAGAGTTTCTTGAGGGTGTCCAAAGAGACATCATTTGCTCTGTTACGTACAAGTGCCCCAAAGACAGACCTTACATCACCTGGAATAATGGACAGTTCTCTGGTAGCACATCTATCATCACTGGAACAAAACAGGAAGCTAGATCAACACTAAAGTTTACTGCAAAGGCTAGTGACCAGGGCAAAGAAATTATCTGCCAAACAGAATTTAAAGGAAATATTGAAACCGTCAGTATTACCATACAAGTAAAACGTAAGTTAAAGTCACTGTGTTTTATTTACTGATTTATCAGCATTCATTTGTTTTTCATATTTCACATTCATTTTGAAATGAACTGAAATGCATAATGAAGCAGCAATGACACTGTAAGACAATCAAAATCATCATTTATTGACTCCTAAAGCTGCCAGTGCAGTACTTAAAGCTCCATCCCAGTATCGTTAATAAAGATTTTATTTTGCATCATTCGCCTTTTATTTAGTCTCAGGTATACTCTCAGTTGAGGTCAATCAAGATGCTTTTAGTTGTAAATGCTTTTCTTTCAAATGTAGGACCTGATTAGAAACATTTGTTCGCTTTTATTTTTGAAGGGTCAATGTTCTCCCGTGACTGGACCTTCTCCATGCCTAATGCAATCACAGGAGTCAAGGGTTCATGCATGGTCATTCCCTGCAGCTTTGACTTTAAAACCCATAAACCTGGTAATGTCAAGGTGAAATGGTACAAATACTCTGATACACAGTACCCTTTAGTGTACGATCAGTCATCGCAGAATGTCATTGGCGCATTTAAAGGGAAGACCACCTTGATCAGGTCTCCAAATGAGAACAACTGTAGCTTGAAGATCCAGCCACTTGAAATGCAACATGACCATGAGAGACTGTACCCCTGGATGGATCAGAAGCCAATTGAAAGCTATCACAGAGAAAATTACAAGGATGTGACCATTGTTCTTCAGGTAACAGGTAAGATTAATGCTTTTACTTTTATTTTAAATATATCATTGTTTCTTTTAGGCATTGAAGCATTATTTTAATTCATTTGTGATTATTCAATGATTATTACTTTTGTTATTGAATTACTTTTAGTCCTTATGTTATCGATTTATGCTATTTTACTGTCATCACTTGCCACGGTTGGTGGTGGTTCTTGGCTCTGACTGAAGGCACGTGGCTCCTCATTAGGAAGTCAGGTGTGCTTCACTGGCTCAAGAGTTTAAAGGTCCCAGTGAGTCAGAGCAGACCGTCGGCCATTCGTGGTTTATGCCTCATTCTGTTGGTGGTGCAGTGCTTGTGAGTACAAGCAAAAAATAGAAAGGCGCAGTATATGTTTCCTTTAGAAGAAATTTTCTTAGATAAAGAAATCCAAAATTAGACAAGCTGTGAAACTTCCTGCAGCTTAAGCAGTATATAGTTAGAGAAATGCAGAAGTGGTGTTTTTCTAATCAGCAAGTTGTAGTTCCTTTCAGCAAATGAATACAAAATAGGACACTCATGCTTTTAGTAAATCTAATTTTTTCACATTCATTTTAGGAGCAAATTTGATTAAAGTTAATCTGTTTGGGAATTAAATAATAAAATAATTATTACACAGTAGTAGGTATGGCTTTGCAGAACCCTCTCAAGTTATTATTTCCTTCAGTATCACTGTAATCACAAGCAGCATGAAATATTTCTCGTTCTGTTAGTGGACACATGTGTTTACTTTTGTAGATACTGTTGAAAAACCACAGGTGGACACCATTGGCATACCAAAGGTTGGAGGACAGATGTCCTTGTTCTGCAGTGTGATACACACCTGTCCTCCTGTGCCACCAACACTAAGCCTAAGTACCTCCAGTCAGAGTGAAAATATTATACACACACCCCTACATGATGGGAAATGGAAGTTAACCAAACAAATTACATGGACTGTCAAAGAGGATGAAATTGTTACTTGCACTGTTCGTTTCTCAAGTGGACAGACTGAAATGACTCAAGTCAGGCTCAATCCTTCATGTGAGTCCAATACAGTAGCCACTGCTATCATAACTATCTTATTTAACCTTCTAGACCGTTAATTATTTTACAATCAGTTCGTTATTTTAATGCTTCAGTTTTTACAGAGAGTTAGATCTATAATCAGAATATTAGATATCAGAATATCACTGCAGTACTGTTTTGCTTCTGGCTACCTTTTGACAGGTTTTTTTCATCTTAGGTGATTTTGAGAAACCTATAACGAGCCCAAAAGAAGATGAAGTCATTGAGGGAATTGAGAAAACCTTCAGCTGTGCGGTGCGCCATAGATGCCAAAAACAGAAGCCACAACTAATGTGGAACTACCAAAACATGCCAACCTCTGCTGAAACACGGCAACTTTCCACCAACATTTGGGAAACTGTTTCTATAATAAAATTCAAAGCAGGAAAAGATGACCAGGGAAAGATGCTGACATGCACAGCTAAGTCCTCAGAAAAGGAGTTATCAGATTCCATTGTTTTGAAAGTAAAGAGTAAGAACACTAAGGGTTTATTTCTATTTGTTCTTTTTTTCTACTGCACACCATAGTGAGGGCTGGGGTCTCCTTTAAACAGAGTTCTGTTGAAATGTAAATGTTGCAGTCAAAGCATATCACTTTTTTTTTTTTCTTTTTAATTTTTAAAGGAGGACTGTCTACCCTGGACTGGACATACTCAATGCCAAACAGTATCAAAGGTATTCAGGACTCCTGTCTCATCATTCCCTGCAGCTTTGACTTCAAAACCCCACCGCCCAGCGACATCACAGTGAAATGGTACGAGTACTCTGCTTCACAGTACCCTTTAGTGTATGACAAAGGAGGTCAGGATGTCACTGGCAAGTTTTGGGGGAAGACAGAGCTGTATGGATCACCCAGCGAGAGAAACTGCAGTCTAAAGATTAACCCCCTCAAGAAGGAGCATAATGGAGTGAGACTGTACCCTTGGATGGATCAAAAATCAATTAATACCTTCCACACAGAAAACATTCGTGACAGCTCTGTTGAACTCCAAGTAACAGGTAACTACTGTTCAGATAAATTAAACCTGTTAAAATGCATTAAATTATAAATATATAACTGGTTCTTAAATGCATCTTTGGTGGATGTGTGGCCCAGTGGGTATTCACAGCATGTACTCTGGTTTGCTACCTTGGTCCAAAGACATTCATGTCAGGTAGACTGTGTATGAATGAGTGTTTGTCTGTGTGTCTGCCCTGCTATGGCCTGCTCAACTGTCCATGGTGTTTCTCCATCTTTAGCCTCACGTGCACTGAGATCGGAATCTGCATGAACCATGACCCTACTCAGGATAGTCAGTTAAAGTCATGAGTGAGTAAATGCAATATTTACATAGTGTTAATGCCGTTTCCTTCTGACAGATCAAGCTGAAAAACCAAAACTCAGCATCATCGGCGTACCCCGAGTGGGAGAGCAAATCACAGTGTCCTGTAGCGTACACCATACCTGTCCATCCAGTCCTCCAACACTGAAGATGGGTGAAGCTCAAAAGACTGACAGCACTGCACACACTCCAAAGCAGAATGGACTCTGGGAGATGAGCAGACATCACACATTTAAAATTCAAGAAAACAAGCAACGCATTACATGTACAGCAACATTCCCAGGAGGAGTAACATCAGAAGCTCAAATTGACCTTAATGCTCAGTGTAAGTCATAAAACAAAAAATTGTAAGATGACAGCATTCTGTTGATGTTGCATGAGTTCTTTAATGTGGAACAATATTAGGAATGCATGAAACACTTGTAGACTCTCAAACTTATATCAGATACTTATATAATGCATATGTGACAGTTACAAATAGTAATAGTAAAGAAATATATATATATATATTTAATTAATATTTTTTTTATTAAAAATTTTGTAACACTCTGCCCCACTGTGGTTATATATGGGAACCATAGGTCAAATGTAAAATAATTAAATTTTTAGTAAAAAGAATATATTTTTTACTTTTCCAGCCCTTCCAGTGCTTGTTTAAGAGAGAAGGAAGCTGTTGAATTTGTAGGTCTCATTTTACCATACTTCGCTGGGATATATAATGTATGGTAGTATTTTCTTTCTTTAATAAGTCTCCATACATTATGTTTTGAGTCAACATTATACAACAATAACATGATTTTTCATCATGTTAATTTTAAACTCCAAATAGTTAGTAAAATTCATTTTACTCAAGTTAAAAATGAAAGCGGTTCAATTTTAGCAACATTAAAAAAAAAGAAAAACATCAATCCAAACTCACAAACATTTCAAATCAACTTCTGCATTATTCTGGTTTGCAAGCTGGTCTGCAGTCAGGATTTTGCCGAACATGCACATTCAGTTCTGCTCAGTATTCTGTTAAACACTTCTCTCTTAGGTATACACAAAGATATAACCATTGAGCCCGAAGTTGCTGACGTCACTGAGGGAGTTGCAGAGAACTTCACCTGCAATGTATACCATTCTTGCAAAAGTCAGCCTCCATCCATTACCTGGAACTATGAAGACATGCCAGAGACTAAAGGAACTAAACAAAACCGTGATTTAGGCTGGATCACCTATTCAAGCATATTATATTTAGCTTCTATGGAGGATCATGGAAAGAAGCTCATCTGCACTGCTACGTTTCCTCATGAAGAGATCACATCTGCAGTAGTTTTACAAGTTAAAAGTAAGCATAAATTTATAAAAATGCTTTTCCCTGCAGTGTGTACATACACCTTATAATATACCACAAGTATTTTTTTTTCCCTTTTTTTCCAGAATATGTGCCGAAAATAGTGGATCCATTTGAGAATGACAGTATGTTTTATTCCTTTGATTTTAAAAACTTTATTATAGAACTTTTCAATAGCAATTCATGCACATAAAAATAACTAAATGACAATGACTAAATTCAATTTCAGCGTTGCATGTTTTTGAGGCAAAGGTGGTACCGAGGATCAGTGCCTTGACTCGCTCCTGTGTGGTAATACCATGCAGTTTTCAGCTTGACAATGAATATATTACCCACCTCCGAGGGTTGTGGTACACCAGCACTGGAGAATATGTTTTCCACACTGGAAAGAGCAACATTATGGACAACTTTAAAGGGCGCACTCAGCTGTTGGGGAATCCAGATGAGCTGAACTGCACGTTAGAGATCGATGATGTCAAACCTCATGACAATGGGCCATTTTGTTTCCATGCAGAAAAGGGCACCGACAAGTATAGGTTTAACCACAGCTGTGTATTCATCGTCATGAAAGGTACGAATAATTTTTAATAATCCAGATGCAGCCCACAAAATCATTCTTTCTTCTTAATTTAGTCATAGAGAATTTCTGGCTGTCCAGCTTTACTGTGCATTCCAGACACTCACCGAGATATTAAAATGAGCACATGTTGAGCTTTAGTTGGGTGCCTTTACTCTAACAATGAAAAGATATTACCCAGGGGAAACATACCCACACACACACACACACACACACACACACACACACACACACACACACGCACACACAGCGGCTGCTTCTGCCAGTTTTTAAGTCATTTTAACCCATGAGTTGTTATGACTCTGAAACTTGTTTGAATGTATATGTATGTGATAAATGTGTATGTAGGCCTAGGTCAGTTGTCATGAAATGTTTATGTATAGATATGCAGTTACAATACTAGACTTGCAGAACTTTCAGTCAAAGGCATGTCTGTGTGTTATTCATTTGTTGTCTTAAATTCTACCCTTACTTTCACCTGAGGCCCATAAACCACTAACCCTGCCTTGATGAAAATCTGTTACTTTTTGAATTCAGCAACTCCTAACAAGCCTGTGATTTCGGCTCTTCCTGAAGAGCTGGAGCCTGGCAAGCGAATCACAATAAGCTGTTCTGTAACCCACACGTGCCCCTCACACCCCCCAACTATAACATGGAGTATTCCGACCGCCAGGGAGGTGGTGAGCCACACGGACATAAGAAATGGCCAGTGGAAAACGACCTCCACAGTCAATTTCATACCAACTGGCTATGAAACAGAAGACGACCTCGTCTGCGGAGCTTCATTCTGGAAAGGAAAGAAACAAGAAAGTGCAATTTACCTTCCTGTGAAAAGTGAGTTGGAGGAATAAAATGCAGGTTAATGGATGATGCTGTGATGGTTCACTTCATGACTGAACACTAAGAGTGCACTCTTTTTTCAGGATATGAGGGGCTCCGAATGGATACGATAGGACCTTATATCCTCGCACCTTTGTTTTTTCTTTTGTTACTTTGCATCATAGTTACAGTTGGAGCTGTAATTTATAAGAGGAAAAAAAAGTAAGTTCATGTGAAAGGCCCATGTGTGTAACTGTCCTGGCAGTTGCAATATATTTATATATATATAAATATAGATACACACACACACACACACATATATATATGGCCTTTCAGATGTAGGACTTTTGATATTATTTGCTGAATTATAGGGTGCCATCAGAGGGGGAAACCTACGAAAAAAGGTAAGATAGTTACTCATCTTATGTTTAATGCTTAATATTTAAGTTAATGTGTACCACCTTTAAACTACAAAAATATGAACTAAATGATTTTATCACAATGCATGGAGACTATATATATATATAATCAAATCATATATATGAAAGGCTGTGTATATGATTTTAAAAAATATTTTCCTTATTTTTTAACAGGAGATCAGTATGGGCCCAGCTTTCCAGGTTAGATTTAATATTTTGTAATGTCAATAAACAATATAAATAAAACAAAATACCACAGACGTAATAAAGTGTAAATGTTATTGTTTGAACACAGCTGTGAGCAATGATTGTACACACGTTAAACCAGTGCTTTACAACCTGTTGTGCACAGCTCCCTAATGGACCGGGGTGGTACTGCAAGAGGCCTGTTTTTTCACTAATGCAAACTAATAATATTAAATGTGACAAACATTTTATTTGACTCACTGCAATCATTTTGCAATAACTTGAACTGAAATTCTAAACACAAATTGGTCCCAAATTTTCCCAGAAAATCAACCAACCAGTTTTTTTGTTTTGTTTTGTTTATTGGTCTTTAAGGTTACATTATTATAGACTGAAGTAAAATTCATTATTTACGATATTATTTATTACTGTAATATTTATTATTGTGCATTTATTTTATCTGTGAATGTATAGAAACCACTGATTTTGATAATGTCCTCTATAATTACTGGCCTAAATAAAGCCATAAAGTGCAATTTTAGTGACTGCATTCAAACAATTTGCTATGAATCTAAAATGCCTAATGTAAGTGATACGCCATGTCTACAGCAGGAGATCTGATGGAACTGCAAGCTGGCTCACTTCATTTAGAAGAAACAAGTAAGAGCATTGGTCAAGAAAATGCACAAATGTTTTGAATTAGGCAATGACCAGACATTTTCCCTTTTTATACGTGATATAGAAGAATAAAATGAAGAATTTCTTATAATGGGTTATTTTTTAAGAATAACTGTGGCAAATGCTAAATACTTTTATTTCTGATATTAATGGTAAAATTGACATTTCCTGTGGGACCAAAGCCCACTGTGTGTGGAGAATACATACATTTGTGGTCTTGCGTTATGGAAGGAAAAATACCTACCATTTGATATTAAAAATGCCTTTAATGTTATTTATTTGCAGTGCACCACAAAGGCCACCAAGACCTGAGAAAAGGCAAGTTCTGAATGAAATTTAAATTTGCTTAAAAATGAAACAATTTAACATAAATTGTTTTATCATAGAATAAAATATATGGACCGACTACAGCAGAGAACTTTCTGTTTTTCCCCCTTGGAGTAGGCGCAGCATCTGGAGCCGCTTTTCCAGGTGATTGACTTTTTTTTGTTGTTTTTTAATGGTTTTTAATTTTTTTATTTAATTTTAATTGTTTGTTACTTTCAGTTTTCAATAAAGTAATCACTTTTGATTTTGTAATTACAGAAGAGACCCTGTCATGAACTCAGACCTGAGCACGGAGTGCAAGTATGTAATGCATTACATTTACAGTTACAGCATTTAGCAGATGCTCTTATCCAGAGTGACGTCCGTGTCCCCGTTACAGTGACAGTCTTCCTGGAGCAACTTGGGGTTAAGGGTCTTGTCAGGGGCTCAATGGTGTTGGTGGTGGGATTTGAACATGTAACCTCTTGGTCCATAAACAAGTATCCTACCACTACACCACCACCATTTTAGTGTTTTTCTATTTCTTTGCAATATTGTCATCTTTTCTTATTTGTCTTACAAACTACAAAAAAAAAAAGATTAAAGTATTAATTAATTAACACTTTCCACAGTGCACCCCTGAGGCCACCAAAACCTGAGAAAAGGCAAGTCTCAAATTAAATTTCTTGATTGAATTATATCACTTAAATAAAATACAGGTACGACTAGAGGTCAATAATCAGTATAGAAATGTAAATTTGCTACACACTTGTACAGTTTCCTTCTTTCACATGTTTCTGTTAAACATGTTCTGCTTCTGTCCTTTTCCAAATGAAACCATTTCTTATATTTTCTAAATTTTCTATCATTTCTATATTTGTAATCACAGAAGTCTGGCTGTGGGATACAAGTAAGTAATGCATCAGTTAAGCAGGTGTAATTACAATGTATATTTATAATCAATTTTGTCCCTGCTATAATAAAACAATGAAAATAAAAATAAAATAAAACAATAAAAATAAAATAAAACAATAAAAATGTTGATTAAATAAGTTTCTCACAGCTAATCAAAAACACTTCCTCTTTCTCCTTCTTTGTATGTGTATGTTTGTGATTTTTTATTTTTCATTTATGATCATCATCAAATTGGTTCACATCCTGAAAGTAATTCAGCTGTAAGTGTAACATCACCCTTCCAGTTGCACTGATATTTGTCTGTGTGTGTGCAATCAACATAATAAGTCATATTAACGTTAGCAAAGTCACTAAAATGTTCAATAATTTTTCAGACTTAATTCATAACATTAACTTTAATAATCTAAACTGTTGAACTAAAACGCACATCTGTAGCACTCTGTTGATTATAAGTGCTAACTGGTTTTCCCCCATTGCAGCATCACGATGGTAATTTGACATTTTATTGATGGATGGAAGATTCTGTGACTGAGAAGACAACAACTTCTGCATTTGTAATACCTTGATCCATATCATTGTATTTTACTTAGAGCTGATGTACTATTTTAGTGTCTTTAGTGTACTATTTTATATATATATATATATATATATATATACAGTACTGTGCAAAAGTTTTAGGCAGGTGTGAAAAAATGCTGTAAACAGAGAATGCTTTCAGAAATATAAATAATGATTGTTTATTTTTATCAATTTACAAAATGCAAAGTGAGCGAACAAAAGAAAAATCTAAATCAAATCAATATTTGCTGTTACTACCTTTTACCTTCGATGGGCTGGTGACCTGTCCAGGGTGTGTCCCCTGTCCTTCACCCTGTGTGAGCTGGGATGGACTCCAGCAATCCCCCGTGACCCCGTTTGGGACAAGCGGCAGAATATGACTGACTGACTGACTGACCTTTTACCTTCAAACCAGCATCAGTTCTTCTAGGTACACTTGCACAAAGTCAGGGATTCTGTAGGATTATAGTCTGTGTCTGATCAACCAGTTTTACCAAACAGGTGCTGATGATCATCAATGTCACACGGAGGTTGAAACACAGTCATGTTTGGAACAACCTACCAGCTGAGTTCCTTCAGAAACTGTGTGCAAGTGTACCTAGAAGAATTGATGCTGTTTTGAAGGCAAAGGGTGGTCACACCAAATATTGATTTGATTTAGATTTCTCTTTTGTTCATTCACTGCATTTTGTTGATTGATGAAAATAATTGATTACCACCTCCATTTCTGAAAGCATTCTTTGTTTACAGCATTTTTTCACACCTGCCTAAAATTTTGCAAAGTACTATATATATATATATCCTATGTATCCTATAATTTACTTCTATTCTGGCACATTACTAATTACTGCTTGTACTGTTTTTATTGGCACTGTGTTATTTGTTAATGAATTCAGTTTAGGGATCTCTTTGTTATAATCATTTTGTTAATGGCAACTAATTTAGTCTTATTCTCCTTTTTTTCATACATTAATCTGACTGCTTTCTTATCAGTGATGTTTGTTGTGTGTAGTCAGAGTGCAGTGATTTTTGAAGACTGGAGTCTAAATAAAAAGAATCAATTTATATAGATCTTGTGTGCAAACTGAATGAAATGCTGATCTGAAGATTACAGTTTGGATAAATGTGCAGACCATGAAGTAATGAAGTTACAATTTAATTGATTCAATTGAGTCAAGAGATTGCATTTAAACACTCAACACATTTAACAAAATTAAACAGAGCAGCTGTATTTTGAGACATTTTGTTGGTGTGGAACAGAATCTTTTCTGTGAAGACTGAAGGCTTGCTTTCTATCAGGACATGGTTTAAACTGAAGTGCAGCGATAACCAATGAAACACTGAAGGAAGTCAATTTTATTTACATTTACATAATAAATCTAGTCCTGTGATGGACTGGTGACTTGTCCAGAGCGTTTCCCACCTTTCACCCTGTGAGAGCTGGGATAGGTTCCAGCACCCCCCCCCCCATGGCCCTAATCAGGAGAAGCAGCCAAGAAAATGAGTGAGAGTCAGAAATAGAAATTTCGCTATTGGAGGCCACTGAAGAGCACCATGTTCTTTAATATACACCAGCTTATGATTACGCAACATATATCACCTTAAAAATAAAAAAATAGAGCACTTCTGCACCAAACCCCCACAAAAAAAGTAAGGAAAGTTAGTAAGATAGTACATTCAATCAATGATACCAGGACAAAATGTCACATCTCCACAACAGCAAAACAGCAACTTTAGAGCAGAAGAAGGATTTTTTTTTTCTTTCTAAGTAATTTTGGATCATCCCTGCGATGGGCTGGCGACCTGTCCAGAGTGTGTCCCCCGTCCTTCGCCCTGTGTGAGCTGGGATGGACTCCAGCACTCCCCCGCGACCCCGTTTGGGACCGGTGGCAGGAAATGATTGACTGACTAATTTTGGATCATTTATTTTAGTTAGTTAATCAAATTTTCACATTATTTAAAGAGCATCCAGTAATTTTATGTAAAAAAAATAAGAAAAGAAAAAACAAAAGCTGGCCTTAAATTTTGACTTGAGAGTATTCTGTCCTGTCTTCCTCCTCTGAAGTGGAATCATGTCTCGTGTACTGCGATTTATGCTGTGGTGTTTCAGTGTAAGTGACTTTGGTGTATTTTACTTCTTCCTCTTCACTGCTCTCAGACTCCCAGTGTATATTTGAAAAGTCAGGTTTTGGTGCACACATATCAGAAAGATTTTCATAGTCATCATTGCTACTAGGGACCACCTGGAAGAAAGACATATGTTATAAACTATAGTGTTGTCCAGTGATCATAGCTAGGCCAGTGTCAGATCAAATATAAGAAGTGAAGTCTGATATTTTCACACACACATAAAAATTGTTTCGTGATTAACTGATTGATTGATTGATTGATTGATTGTTTGATTAATTGATTGATTGATTGATTGATTGATTGATTGATTGATGCTCTTAAAGTCTAATTTGGCACAAGGATAAAATCCTCCCCTAGAATTTCATGAACAACAGAATGCAGAATTTTCTTTTTAGCATAGACATGAAGGAGTACAGAGCACACACAGTTTTATAACTTTTCCAGTTCCATTAAATAATCAATTTGTATGAAATTGAACTTTGGACCTGAAACAGGTTAATATGCTTATGCCATCGTATGGCTATGACCAATTGTTTTGTGCTGTATGTTGCTAAAGTATCCCACATTTTGGATTGTATTTAACTTTGCAAAGTTTAGAAAGTGTGTTTGAGTAGTAGCAGAAGTAGCAAAATGTAAAATGTCCAAAGTTGGACACCCCTGAATCATGCCTGAAGATTGCTTAATATAGAAAGCACAGATACATAAAAATTTGGGGACGGGACTGTTAAATCTTACCTCTTTCTTTTTCTTAATTCTTGGTATTACAGCATAGTCTGACCCATCAGTCTTGTTTTCACTAGAAAAATTTAAGAGCATGTTTTATTTAGGGAAAAATAATGAAACCACGACTAAAAAATAAACTCATAATGCAGAAATAAATCTAAAAGTTAAAAAAAAAAAAGATGGAGACAAAACAGCTGAACAAAATAGAAGGTCATTTTGGCTGAAGGGTCAGTAAACTTATTAAGTTTAGGTTTTAAGTTTTAACTTTAAGATGTAAGTTTGCAAGATGTCTGTGATTATCACAGAATGGTAAAGGATGATGAGCTACTGGTCAATGTATGATTTTTACATAAAAATGTGAATGAGTCTAAGGTGTCAAAAGGAATTTCTGTCAGGTGGAAAATTAAGGGTTTTAATGGTTTTTAATGTTTAAAAAGTGTATTTAAATAATCGACATAATTATTATTTTATCAATTAAAAGTGGTTTCATGTGAAATGTGATCATTTACTATGTTGGTGGTAGTTAGATGCCTCTAAGGTCTATTTCTTGGAGTAAAATTTATAAATTATAAAAGTAAATGAAGTAAAAGAAGTAAAACGAATTGACTGTAAATGTCTGATGGTATAATTTCATCATTTTAAGTGTAAAGGGTAAATGTAAGAAGTTATAAAATTTAGTACTGAAATAAATATTTTTTGATGTACTAGTATTTTACTATTAGCAAAATTATACAGATATATATTACATGTTCACAGAAAGTCTTTCAACACTGAATAAAATGGCAATATTTTCAGAGCAGGTATAGCCAATAAATTCAGTGACTTTCTTTACAATGTATTATTTCATATTAACACATTTTGCCCTCTTGTTAACCCTCTTTCTCTTGTATTTTCTCTTTTCCCTTTTCATTTCTCCTCTTCCTCTTTTTTGACCGTCTAAAAGCCACTGATTCACCCTGAAGTCAAGCAATGTCCTCTTTTGCAAGTTTATTGAATATAACTGTAGAACTATGGGTTACAGGTAACTTTGCCAGTAAAGGTACCCAGTAACTTCAGAATTAATTTAATATTGTCACGCATATGTTGTCATCTTGCCTTGCCCTTCATGAAAATGCTTTAGAGATTCACCTTTTAGTTGGGTCATTGTAAATCTTGGCTGGCAGATTACCAGAGTTCACACAGGATATATCTGAATTCACTTTGTAAGGATATTCTTCCTGTAAATCCAGAGTAAATGTTAGTTTTCATAAATGATTGCAGTTGATTAATAATTTTATGAACTATGAATACAATTAATTATACCTGTTTGATTTGTGGCAATTTGACCGAATCATAAATTGTGGTCATGTTTGGTCTAAAAACACAAGCAAATGAAGAACTATAGGATCATTAAGATTCATTCACTTATATATCAATGGTTGCTTCTAATCTCAGAATTTGTAAAACCTGCTGACCTTTCTGCTGCGTTTTCCCAATTTGTTGTTGGTCCAGTAGAACTGGAAGTAGAAGCTGGTTGATTGTCTTGGAGATAGCTGGGCTGCATCACCCTGTCCATCACCAAATTTCCTCTGGTGTTGTTCTGTGAGTTCTGCATATAGGAGTGTTGGTAAATCCAATTAGCTTTACGATTATCAACTTCTTCTGTATTTATCATTAATGTTTTTACTCATCAGTGATTATGATGAGTAAACCTGTGTGTTGCATAGAGTCACTGAAAAAAACAATTAATATTCTATAACCTTGCTTTAATGCTTATATTTTGAAATTGATTTGAAAAATTATTTATCATCAATGTTTTGACATTTCACACTTGTGTTTGGCCAAATTAGCAGGTCATTAACAAAGAACTTTAATTTTACAGGCCCTACGTTTTAATGGCCACGTGACATAATATAAACACATTTTGCTTCGAAAAAAGCAAAGAGAAAACGATATTGTTCATTTTTGCTTCTCTGATTCTGAAGCAGTAAACATTTGAGGTATTTTTAAATGTTAACTTTTTCATTTCCAAATAATTATAGATTTCTAGGTAATATAATTTAGGTCAAGTAATTGTAGTATGTTAAATAAAGATGTCCTCTTTTTAGTGATATAAACACTATGTAATAGGCTTCTTTTCCACCTTCTACACAATACATCGCTTTGAAATTTGAAAAGATGGAAATGAACCAATGGGAAGTTTGATTCTATAGAAGACCCAGCAGAGATGTCAGGTAAGATAAACAATTGGGTATTTGCTTCATCTGATGACCTTTTCCTCCGCATGATTCTGTGAAGACAAGTAAGAATAGGTATATAAACCTGTTATAGTCAGAAAAACACCAATTCTACAATAAAAATAGTAAAAAAAAAAGATAGATTCATAGAACTAAATTGTTAGGTTTCATTGGAATTTATTAATTTATGAGGATTTTTTTTTTACTGCTTTTAACTTTAAAGTAGAAGTTCTTAACACAGAGATATTCTTACTTGTACACCAGGAATATAAGAATAATCAGAATGCAAAAAACAACAGCGGTGCCAAAAATAATCATATGTGTAACAAATCCTAAAAAAGAGAAAATAAAAGAATCAGAGTTGTTATAATTAGTGATAGCAATGAAGTCATTAATTATTCTAAAAGTATAAATTTGTACGTACGGTTAACAAATACATTTATGGACTTGGATGAACTTCCTATGCCATTGTCTGCAAAACAGTAGTAGATTCCTGGGTTTTGGGGTTGAACAGTGTAGTTCTGAGTCGAGGATAAGAATACTTTACTGTCACCATCCTGCATAAGCCATTCATAGTTTGTAGCAGCAGGATTGCAGTCTGCATAACAGGTCAGCTGAACTGGAGCCGCTCCATCCCACTGATCCAAGGAGGTCAGATTATGGTCAATTGTTATATATGGGCCATCTGAGGAAAAAAAAAAGTTTGAGGTTACTATATCTCATTCAAAGAGCTTTATTAGAGTATGGATGAAGGGTAATATTCCAATGGCAGGTTTACATTCATTTTGTGACAAGAGTGAAGGTTCATGGAGGTGGTGTCTAACTGGATTTTAATATTGGACATCCCAGAACTAAACAGTGTCCTTTGAAACCTCCCTCTTCCAATTGCAGATTCATGGGACTTCTTGCAACATTACTTCCCACGATCATTTGGGGTTCAGCAGAAGCTCAGGGATTTGAGCTTTTTTCAGCTTGCCCAGAGTAAGGCAAAATACAAAGTTTTTTGCGGTTTTGCCTCTAATATTCCTGTTCTAATCACATTGATCTTGCTTGCCATTTTTCATTATTATTTTTGGTATGATTTTTGGGAGGATTTAAAAGTGCTCTGACCCATGTTAATGATAAAGAGTCATTCATATGTTTAATACTGTAGGAAAACAGGGCAATAGCTGTAGACAGTGAAAGCACACTTGAATAGTAAAGGCAATAAGATAACAGAATTTCCTTCACATTAAACCCTTAGACATGATGATTCTTGTTGCAACTTTTTTTGTTTCAGAAATTTTGATTAGATAACTATTTAACCATTTTCCCAGATATATTCTGTTTCTAAAGAGATGCCAGTAATTCTGGTGATGATTGTGGTTTACAATCGTTTGAGTGAAGTTTTTATACGTACATTGGACACTGATCTGTACTGTTGTAGATTCATTAATGCCAACTTCATTCCTGGCAATGCAAGAATAGTTTCCCGAGTTAGATCTATTAAGGGAACGCAAGATTAAATCCCTTCCCTCTCGCAATATCTCTGAGTTTGTCCTTAAGGATTTCCTCCATGTGTAACTCAACACGCTGGGCTCAGAATTCGCTTTACATCTTAGAGTTAAGTCACTTCCCTCCTTGCAGGTTCCTGAAGATACAAACGCTTTAACATCTTTAGGGGCATCTGCAGAGACAAGGCAGAGCATTTGTAATCCTTTGGTTTGTTTACAGCCGCCTTTAGAGAACTAGTCATGTTCTCTGTTAATTATATAGACCGGTGCTTCTCAGATCAGTTCACAGGGAACCCCAGATACAACAAAGCTGTAACATGATAATGAACAAAGATGAAGATGAATAGAATAACTATAATAAATGAGAAGGCATTTATGATGAATATTCGTAATGTTTCATATATAAAAGTGGTGACCAGATCTTCAGATCAAATAGATTTTTACAGTAATTTGTGACATTTATTAAAACTGAAACTTTTACACTGTATTACTTTAAAACATTTCTTTTACATTTGCATTTGCATTACATTTAGCAGACAAAGCACATAAAAAAAACTTCATATCCAAAATGCTGTTTGCATTTTTAATAGCAATCATTAAAAAGTAAAATAAATCCAGATTTGAATACAGACTAAATCCACATTATTAGCTATATTTCATCACACAACTTGCAGCAGACTTGATAGTATTACATAACAATTGGGCAAAAGAGTTTTAAAAAAAGCACAGTTTTACTTACACAAAACCTTCAGCGCTTGTTTTGTATAGTTCATCCCTTCTGAGTTGTTTGCTCTGCAGGTGTAAATACCCGCATGGGAGATAGATGCATTAACAGAGTTTGTGAAAATACTGGACTGTTTACTCCATTGAATCACTGATGAATTTGTCCAGCTCAGAATCATGTCTGCCAAAGGATAGCTTTTAACTGTGCATTTGATGGTAAGCTTTTCATTCTCTCTTACCTTCTCTGGCATTTCTATTATTGGTTTCTTTGGGGGGTCTAAAAAAAAAAGTTTTTTTCAGAGTTTAATTATACACCGTTTTCATAGCACAAACAATATATCGTTTCATTGTATCATCCACAAGTGCAGGTGGTGATGTATTAACAGCCATCACAGAGCTAAAAATTGTAATAAATTAAGTGAAGAATTCACCGAAACATTAAGCACTATAAAATGAATTGTGTGATACACCACCAGGATGAATTAATTGTCTGTATTTTATCGGAAATTAATTCATCTGTAGAAAAAAGTGAGATCAGCAACTTGAATCATTACTGTAAATTGATTTAAACCCACTGATCCACATAAAGAAATCTCTCCAAAGTGATGTCTTAAAGGTTTCCATAATTCATACGTAGTTCAGCAAAGATTAAAACTGACAGGATGCAGAACAGATCTAAGTCTGTTTCAGTTTAACACAACTTTGTCAGTGCCAACCATCTAAGTCAGTGCCAACCTTAACCTCATAAGCTTCAATATTTTGCTAAAAGCGTAAAAAGCAACTTTAAAAATCAACTTTAAAAATCAGCCCCATATATGATCTTTTCAAAATGTTCTTATTTCATGGCTATTGCACAAATATTATGACATAAAATGTTTAGAGCTTAAACTACAAGCTGTGGATCATGAGAGATTGCTTGCCAGCGTATAGTAGGATCAGCACGAAATAAAAAGATCTGAAAACCACACTTAGTTCAGATTAAATTTGCATTGAATATATTCCCCAAAAAGGTAAAACAAGGACACTTACAGAGTACATGAACTTGATAAGCAGTGGAGTTTGGTCCCATACCAATAACGTTCCTGGAACTGCACATGTATAGTCCAGAATTCTGAATGGCCACCTTCTCAATCCGATACTCAGACTGAATCATGTTTGAATGAACAACATACTGCTGTGCACTTTCTGATTTATGGTACCAGAGGTAATGATCAGGTGGAGGATTGGCATCAAAATCACAATTGAGATTAAGAGCTGAACCCAACTTTATATAACGTGACCCATTAATGGTAGTTTTTTTTGGAGCATCTGCAAAAAAAGCAACATTTAATAGCTTAAGAATTAAAAAACTAAACTAAATTAATGTAAAATAAAATATTCCAATCAATGTTTCAATAATGTTTTGGGAAAAATTGTGCATAGAAAAAAATTTGAGTATTTAATTAAATGATTTAACTTAAGTTCAACCCTGTGCAAATATTTAGCTGTACTTTTTCTTGTTTTTAGAAATAAATGACATTCCGGCACAAAATGTGACAAATGTCTATGGAATATTAAAAGCCTGGCAATTTTTTCCTCTCAGACATGCATAACAAGTAATGAATATGTTTTAACATAATACTTACACTTTACAGAAATAGTAATGTTGTTAGATTTTCCAGATCCTACTTTATTTGTGGCCTCACAACGGTATACTCCATCATTCTCTTTTGTTATGCTTGAAATCTGTAAAACTCTGCTGTTTTGTTGCTGACGTTCATCATTTTTGTACCACTTGAAGGAATCTTCCAGAACTGGCGGATTGCTGTCTTTCACGTCACATGTGAGTTTGAATTTATCTCCTTCCTTGACATCTTCAGAGTCTGCCTTGACTTTTACATCTTTCGGCGCATCTGAGAAACATTAAACACAGTGGTGTCATTTTGCCAAATCTTTGAAAGCATTTTCAATGCTTTTTCTTCAGTTGTAGGAAACTTGAATCTGATCATCTTGATTTCCTGAAATATTACAACAATACAGAATGATGAAGCACTTGTTTTAAAACAGCCAAACTTACATGAAACATTGATATTGATTGGATTTGAATCGTCCTTCCCAAGACTGTTATTGGCTTTACAGTAGTATGATCCACTGTTTTCTGGTTTTATCCGATCCAGTTTATACTCATTGGAAAAACTAGCTAAAATCTGATTGTCTTTAAACCATGTAAAGGAAGCGTTAGGGTTTGCCTTGCTGAGGCAGTTGAGAGTAATGCTTTCTCCTTCTTTTACTTCTGGAGAGCTTGCTATTATCTTTGTTTCTCTTGGTGCATCTTCATAAATACGTGAATAAAAAAAAAAGAAAAAACACATGAGGTGACATATTGTATTTGCATAATGATGCATTTACTGTCATATTAACACATTTAATGTCAGCCTGAGATTAGAGCAGATTTGTTTACAATGTTAGTTCATGTCACTGATCATATCAAGCATGTTTAATCAGATCATACCATTTAAACAGCAAAATTTACATTTTCTTGTAACCTCTTGTAACCTTATCGAATTAACTTTAAATATCCCAAATTGACTTTATAATAATGTTCTGCATGCACTAATTATTAGAAGATTAATGTATTGACCAATATAAAGGTTTCTTCTCTTTCTTCAATATGAAAAAATCAGTCATATATGTTTTGTATGAAAAACATGCTTAAAGATTTCTGATACACATTGCCTGTCACAATATAAAGTAATCTTCTAATTTTAAAATCATCACGAATCATAAAAGCATAAATGATTGTACTGGATGTTATTGTTCATCTACACCCACATTCTACTGTCAGATTAAAACGCCTGGCCTGGCATTCATCAGTGTTTCCAGCCGGATGACATGAAATATTCCTCCCATGGTCCAACCATGTCACATTCATTCGGATCTCATTGATTCTCTTCTGGCTTTCATCTCTGGTAACATTCCGGATATTGTTACTGGTATACTGCCAAACAGGATAATCCTGACAATCAAATGATGTTGAGCACTGAATATTCACTGTTTCCCCCTCTTTGACTGTCATGCTGGATGGCTCAAGGTGGACCTTGCAAAGATTGGCTGCAGGAGCAAAACAAAAGGAGCACAAAAAAGCATGGTAAGGCCTTCTCAACCACTTAAAAACTAAAAGTATGCAGAAAAACAAAATCAGAGCACTTACGTTTTATTGTAAGATCCACGCTCTTGCTCATATATCTGTACTCATTAAGAATGTACCTGAAGCTGTAATTTCCACTGTCATTCATTTGCAGATTGTTCATTTTTAATGTGCATGACCCGCTGTGTTTGGGATGGTCTGGGAATTCGACTCTGTCGAGGTATTCAGAATCCTGTGGACGGTCTTTTGTGTTACTGTATACAATGGTCCCATTAAACATGCTCGTGTTTGTATCCCACACTGAGTCTTTAAACCAGAGCAGCTGCATGTCTCGCTTAGCATTATATGTACAGTTGATGGTGAGACATGATCCCTCATCTTTGATTGTAGAATTCTCCTCAACGGTTATATATTCCTCTGTGTTTGCTAATGAACTATGTAAAAATAAGATGACTGGGGAAATGAAAACAGTACAGTTATACACAATGAAAACTTTTTAGCAGTAGTAAAAATAGAGATTTAGTCCCACTTTATTTTATGGTATGGTAAGGACAAAGTGTTTAAATAGGCCAATACGTTTTAATTTTAATTACCCCAGCCTGGGAGGGGCCAAGCATACAAGAACCCAGAAAATGTAATTATATTAATATGATATTATCCAGACTTCACTGGCCTACTGTGAAATTCTGCATCAACAATAAAATTTTACTGCTAACTTACAAAGCCCTAAACAGCCTCGCACCTGAGTATCACTCTGAGCTTATCTCCAGTTATGAACCTTCACGCTCATTTAGATCGCAAGGTGCTGGTTTTCTAACAGTTCACAGAATTTTGAAAACAACAACAGGGGGTAGAGCTTATTCATTCATAGCCCCCATCTCTGGAACAGCCTTCCAGCTGCTGTCTGGGACTCAGACACACTCTCAGTATTGACTTGTTTAGTCAGGCTTTTAGTAATTAATTCTCCTGTTAGTTAAGAGATGCATATCCGGGATGTTGGTGCTGCCGGCCCACCACTCTCATGCTGATAAACTCCGGGACAAACCAAGGCCCAGACAGGCCAATGGACAGTTTGGGTGTTTCCTGAAGGCAAGTCCATCGATCTCTGTGAGCAGCTACTATCACCTTGTTTTTCTCCCAATCTGAACTTCAGATCAGCTACATCAGACTGGCTCTTCTGCAGGATCTGCTGCCACAAAGATTAAAGCTTCCCCCACTCAAATATAGATCTCACTATTAGTTAATGAACCTCCATTTACAGTCAACGGAGGAATCTTTTACTTTTACTTTTTCTGTAAATCATGCTTACTGGAAATTAACACTATACAGGGTTTTTCCTCTCTCTTTCTTTCCTTTTCATTTTGTCGACCTAAGGAGGATGGGTTCCCCTTTTGGGTCTTGGTTTCTTCCTCATGTTTGGGGAGTTTTTCCTTGCCTCTCTTGTCCTTAGCTTACCCAATTGGGACTCAGACCCAGATTCTGTAAAGCTGCTTTGTGACTACAACAGTTGTAAAAAGCGCAATATAAATAAATTGACTTGACTTGACTTAGGAAGGCATGGAATTTGCTAAGTTGTTGGCTTTCTTTCTAAATTTACATGAATGAAAAAATAATTAGCTAACCTAAAGCAGTTTAATTTAACAAAAAAGTTTTTTAAACTTAAAGTGTTTAAAAACATGAATAAGCTATTGCTGCACTTAATGCATAATACAATATTTGCTCTTAGTTCACAGACATTTTATGACCTGAATACCTGTTTTAAGAGTATTAAATATAGAACACATTACATTACATTGGTACATTTTAACTCCAAATTTCAGGCTTTGCAGTCCTTGAATAGCATTATCAGAATGCAAGCATTAGCTTAATAGATTCTGTTAATCAGCACAAAACCAATAGCACAAAAGGCGTTATATTTTTTAAAATATTGATGAAGATTTTTTAAATGTTTGATGTTTGACTGTTCATACTTTTCACACACATATTTCATTATTCAAATACAGTCTTATTCCTGCAGAGTTTTGGATTGCTCATGCTTGCTCAAGGAGTGCTCATGCTTTCTACACAGTTCTGAATTAAACCGCATAATTATTGTAATTATTAAACTCAATCAGGAAGTGTTGCTGTAAATACTTTTCTCACACAAGATATTCATATGTGTAAAGAACGTACCTGAAATGAAATAACAGAAACTTACAGTGCCAAACTGAATTCCTGTATTAATCTATTTAATGACATTTAATTATGTCATTAGTTTTAGCAGCATTATATGGAATAAAATCATTATTTGAATGAATCAGAAATGCACTTTTTTCCAATTTAAGAATGAAATGTACATACCCGATAGAAAGAGATAGCTCCAGAAAGCACACATCTTCTTGTGGCTTACTGTTTTGTTTTCCGTTGGTGGAATATGGTGACTTTTACCCTGTTTGTTTGACTGTGGTTTGTTTTTGAGCACCTCAAACACAACATGAAAACATCAGTCCAACCAGCTGTGTGCATGCTGTGCTGCAGGGTCTACCCAACCAGCTGCAAATGACTCATTGATACGATGTAAACTATGTGGTCATGATGGAACTTCTCTTGTGGAACTGAGAAGCTTCCTCTTACAGCTGCCTTAAGTAGTTATATATAACTCATATTTCAAGTAAACACTTTAATTAAAAACTTCAATTAGACAAACTAGAGCAGTCTAAAATGTATAAAGAAGCCTCCAAAAAGTAATTAATTGAGTTCAGCATATATAATGGCTTCAGGACCTTACAATCACTGTGTGTGAACTAAAACAAGAAAACTCCTTCACAACAAAAGGAGAACTCCCTTAAAGAAAACAAAAAAAACAAACAAATGAACTCCCCGAAGCACTGCAGCTATTTGCATGGGTACCCTTATAGAAAACAGAAACGGAAGGAACTAAAACTTATTTCTGTTAAAGATATCTTAATATTTTAGATCCCAATAGGTGCACAGAAGCCATTTCCCAGAACACTTCTAATATAGTTGTCTTTGGTATGTGAAAAATTCAGTGCAAAATATCAGTGCACTCAAGGGCACTCTCGCATGTCTTTTTAGAATCAGGAAAAAAAATCAGAATCAGAATCAAAACAACTTTATTGATACAAAAGGAAAGCTGAATTAATTTAATTTAGAGCTCATAGATGATTGCTTTCTTTATCCTTCGGTTCGCTACCCTGTAACTGGATCTATTTCGGTACGGCACGTATTATATCAACTGAGATACACACAGTTCTAAACAAATGTTACTGGCAATATTACATACATAGCGCATCAAATTATATTTTCGTGAGGATTTTTTCTAACTACTTAACAGCCAAATCTCTCCCAGTTGTTAAATACATATCAGGAAACGCAATACTGCTTTAATCCATGCTGTTACTTAAAATAAGTGTACTGTGTAAAATAGTTCAGTGCAGTCAAGCATTTGAATTGTTTTTTAAAATAATGCTACAAATCAGAATTCTTGATTTTTGCTGTAATTTGTCTTTATAACATTAACTTATAACACAGTATCGCTGCACTTCACTGAACTCACTTTACATTATTTGAAAAGTAAAGCATGACAATTAGGGTGGGCCTCATTTGAATGCCTTTTATGTGCAGCACTGCAGAAATAAGACTTACTTACTTACTTACTTACTGTGCCCTGGATGATTTTGTGATAATCATGCTTTATTGTGGAACCCCAGTTGCCATTGCTACAATTTTATCAGCATCGGCGCTCATGTCATCAATGGCAGAGTTAATGGCCTGCAGCATTACTGTGAAGGAGCGACTGACGGATCTGGCATGGCGTGGCATTGCCAGCTCAACTAACTTGGTGGTGGCAGTGCTGGTGTCCTTTTCTGCCACTGAAAGTCTTCTCTTAACTTCGCTCTTGCTCACCTCCACAGACAGTAGGCAGGTACGCAGTTCCTTTAGCTTGTTTGGTTCGATGCCCCTCTGCCGAGCCAGTCTCTCCACAGACTCATCATCCAGGCAAAGAGAGACTTGGGCTTTTGTTAGAATCCGTACAGCAACACTTGCATCCACCATGGAGGCTACCAGGGGCACAGGAATAGCAGAAACACCAGCAGAGAGTGAGGCTGCTGCCCATCCTAGAGCTTTGAAGGAGTCTTTCTTCTGGGCCACTATGGTGCTGGAAAATGTGGGCAGAGCCAGCAGAAGAGCATGGGCCCTTACCTCTGGAAGGTCACCCTGCATCACATCTAAGAGCTTTAGGAACTCCAGCTTTTCCAATGCAGAAGGACACACATGAAATACTTTTGACTGGGCCACTCCTTCTGCTTTCAGAAACTCCAGACTGGCCTTCTTTTTGGTCTCAAGGGTTTTCTCAGTGTCCTGCTTGGATGTCAGCAACGCAAAGTACAATGTGTCTTTCTGCAATGATCGTGCTTCTCGCCAAACTGCAACCATATTTGGACTAGGGCTTTGTGTGAAGGTCATAATAATAGCATTATAACGTAAAACTTTATATCTCTCCATATAATTCTCAGGGTCAAAAGAGGGGCCATTGGAAATGGTGGGTAGGTCCCACAGACGGAAATCAGGATGCTTTGGATTTGGAAATACAGCTAGTTCTTCTGGATCTGCAGAGGAGGGAAAAAGAGCAGCCGCTTCATCTTCAGCACCAAGCCCTCTGAGGGAGTTAATAAATTCTGCTTTCTCATTTACCCTCTCTCCCAGCACTGCAATGTTGATCCGACTTATCAACATGTCTTCCACAGCATCCTTTATGTCTGAAATGTTATTCCTCTCAATGGACTCTTTGAGACTCTCCAGGATGTTAAGACTTTTCAAGACATCAGCCATGTCTGAAGTGGCCTGTAGAAGGAATAAATATACTTTTATACAAATAATTACATTTCTCACCATTTTACATTAGCCTTATATCCCCTAAGTTATAGATCACATGATTTTCTTCATAATATATATTTAGCTGCCTTTTTGTTGGGTACATCTACCTAGTAGTCTACCTGCATGCCATTTTATCAAGCACACATATCATATAACAAGTATGTGATTGCCTCATTCCTGACTCAGGCCCAATTTCCCCCCCACCCTGCTTTTATTACGTCTGTAGAAAAGTTTTGCTAACAGAATGCAGTGCTTGGATCATTTGCAGGTGAGTCAGCTAGAGGGGCTTAAAGTCCCCAACACTGGGCAGTGGAAAATTGTAGCTCTGATCTCTGGATGGGGGCTGGTCCAGTACATCTGTACCTGACCCAATAAATGCTCTTATGGGTGAATCCCATCAAATCCTTAAATTCCATATTCAGGAGTAAAAATTTTGAACAAATTCCTTTTTCTTACTCTTGATTTTAAAAGAAATGTTAAATAAATATTGAAACTTTTAGACACATAATCTAAGTTTATGGCTCATGACAATAGCCCTTCAAAATATTTGAAAAAGTGAAGTGAAAGTGACAACCCTTGTCATTGCAAGGTCACAGCACTGCACACCATGAACCACAACGAAATTGGACCTCTGCTTTTAACCCATGCACACAAACACCGTGCAGCAGTGGGCAGCTATTGAAAGCACCTGGGGAGCAGTGACGGGGACGGTACCTTGCTCAGGGGTACCTCAGGACAACCTACTTGTGAGGGAATCAAACCCACAATCTTCAGATGTGGGGCCAACTCCTGAACCACTAGGCCACCACTGCCCCAGGCTTAATGCTCTATATATATGCTCTATATATATGCTCCACTCCATCCATCAGTGGAAACAGACAGATGAAGGGCTGAGTATATTACCACTGATCAGGTATTTTCTTTGTGGCAGACAGTTCTGCCGTAGTGGTTTGTAAGATGCTAATAAATTGTGCACTTCAACTGCACGTAATATACCGATAAAATTGTCAGTGACTCTAGGTAAGCTTTAATTATAGGTAAGCTTTAATCAATGGCTAACAAATGTGGTGTAGGAACACAACTGTGTATGTGGGACAAAAAAGAAAAAGAAAAAAACATTTCCTAGAGCTGTATTAGAACCGCCATCAGCTATAGTGTGCTTAAATACTATGTTTTGCATCTTAAATACTATGCATTTTAATGAGCAATCTATATCAATCTATTTTTTTCTCACTTATATATAGATATAATATATACAATATGCAGAAAGTTTATGTGCAATATATAGAATGTTTAAAAAACATAAATAAAGGATTGGTCAGACATTATTAATAGTCTTACCTGATATTGATGAAATCACTTTTGATATGGTGTTAAGTCCAAATTTGAAGGCAAAAATGCGCAGGCTCTTCTCAAGTGTGAGAATGTTCTGAGAGTTAAACTAGTGTGTGTGGAAAATTCTAATCCTATAATCTAGAGCTTAATCTTCTTACACATGCATACAAGCGCAGCAGTTCTGATCACCTTATGAGGTAAGGGTGGGGGGGCATGACTTTAAAATTTCAATCATGAGAAATTATGGCACAACACCTCTTTAAATGAGTTGTAACATCTAGTATGTACACTCAGTATTACAGCTAAAGAACCCAAGAATCCGAACCCTTGTTAGCAGACATCTTGCATGTGTGTAGCACCCCCACATGTTGATTCAGGGAACTGTTAATTCTGAAACTGATGTATATGCATATATAAAAAATTCCAGGTTTATATATATATATATATATATATATATATATATATATATATATATATATATATATATATATATATATATATGTATATATATATATATATATATATATATATATACATTTTAGGTATGAATTATTTTAAATTATGAGAAAATAAATTCTTTATACATCATGCAAAGGAACATTTTGTGAAAATTAATTTGCATCTTTCATTACTTGTTGCACTCTAATGTTGTTCGGTTGACAGGCATTAATAACATTACGTTTATTCTGCAGTTCCAGTCATCACACTCTTTTCAATGCTGAATCTTTTTTAACTCTTGTATATTTATCGTTTTGCCAATTTAACCCGAGCCCCTTAACCATTTACTGAACAAAAGGTTTCACTTATTATTATGGTATTTCAAAATCTTTAGGGCAGGGTGCATCAACAGATCTTTATTCTTAAAGTAATCGTTCCTATGACGATTTTTCAGAGATGACTTAATTACTGTCCAACAACCAAACTAAAATCAAAGTCAGACTTAGTGGTGCACGTTTGTCTGAAAACCAGTGTAACGATGTACAAAGAAAAATGTTCGGAAGCGAAATAGCTTTGTGCAGACCTATGACTGGCCACTTATTTTTTTGATTCAATAATTGTTTTATTGTAAGATGCAAAACAAGCAGATACACTGTTCAATGAAATTCATACTTTGCTAATGCTCCACCTCCATTTAAAACTAACCTAAAAGAAAATAACCTAAAAGAACAAATGACCAATAAATGTTTCATAATAGTGCATTTGTTTACCAAGGTTCACCAGACAGTGAGGAATCTAGATTTTCCAGATGGGATGTTAATAAGTTCCTATTTATGTTAATGGTTCAGACAAAAGGACTAATTTATGGGAAAGCTCACTTACCTATATTTAACAAGGTACCTAATTTGTATTGAATAATTCTATTCAATACAAATTAGCTATTGATAGATTTTTTTCTCAGACACTGTACATCCCACTCTGTTACACTTATAAAAACAGACTATAATAATGCTCTGATTTCATTCTGTGCTCTATATGAACGGCATTAAGCACGAATGCAGATTCAAGAAATTAGCTAATTGAAAGGAAAGGCAAAAATTAAACTAGTCATCCTTAATGTAACATAAAAATGCTTTCCTCACTCTAAAGAACATTTAACTTTCACTTCCTCTTCCCCCTCCCATCCCTGACTCTATACTCCGCTTTCTTGTTCGGAGGCCACACTCTGATCCACTCCATCCTCCTGGAACTCATTCTCTTCTTGTTCAGCCTTATTCTTTATCTGGATCTCTGCATATTCCGTTTCTCCGCCCTCTGTTATCTGATCCGTAGGGCCTCTGTTCTGTAGACGTGAATAGTCAATGCACGCGTAGTCCACGTCTGTTTTGTCCTTTCCTGCGGCCTCGTACTGTCTTGAATGCCTGTTTTCTCCTGGAGTGTCCTCATCTTCTGTCCCCATATTCACTGAAAACATGGCCTCAGTAGAAGGTTGTCTTTGAAGTGCATCATGTTCGTCTGCTTCCATGTGGTCTTCATTACTCTGGATCAAAGGCAGTGAAAAAAGCATACATATTTCATAAGAGAACAAGGTTTCTTTTAATAACCTTAAGGAACCTCAAAGGAAAAACTGAGAGTTAATTTTCATTCCCTTTCACTCCTGATGTTTCAGCCTCGTTTAAATTACAAATTAATGTCATAGACGTTATTAAATAAGAAGTCCTAAGATTAGTAAGTATGTAATGGGTCTCACGGGTTAAGGCATCGCCCTGTGATGGACTGGCGACCTGTCCAGGGTGTTTCCCTGCCTTTAGCCCTGTGAGAGCTGGGATAAGCTCCAGCACCACTAATGAACTTCATATGAAGTACATTAAATATATGACATAGAGGAGAATAAAGTGAGTTCAACAGCTGTTCTCTCATAGGAGTTTTGCAAACTTTAAGCTTTGGAGTTCTCAGAATAATTTTATGGATTTCCATGTAAATGTCTTACTTGGTCATGTTGCATTTTAACAGCTTCCAAGCTAACATCTTCTTTTTTGGTGTTTTTATTTTTTGTCTTAGTAGTTCCACATCTGCAGGAGAAATATGTTTGGAACAGTGGTAAGCAGATAAACATATACTAGTTTCACAGTTACTTCAGCACAACATGTCATCAAGCTTGCTTATCTATATTTAACATGGTACCGAAGGGAAAAAATCAATCAGAAACATTTAAGAACTTGGTCTGTTGTTTCCAACCAAAATGTTATAATGGAGAAAAAGTAGAGTGGTGGCGCTGGTAGCTTAGCAACCAACATACATCTATTCACTAAAAAGGAACTATCACTGCATTTTTTCTCAGTTACATTTACTTTAACACAAGATGTCACCATGGTGACACAAACAGCACATGCATCATTTGGAAGGAAAGTGAAAAGGAAATGGTGCAGATTGTTTTTGTGCACAATTCTACCGAATACTAGAGTCAGAACTGTATAATATAATTATGAATTAAAACACTGCCAAATACATTGTTTTAAGAAAGTTTTGGGATAGTTTTACATTTAATATATTTAAAGAGCAATGCAAATGAATATTTAAAAAAATGATTTACTCTGTACTGCATATTAAACTTTAAGACATATCTGGGTTCACTGGTCATTTTAAAATTATACTATTTTACAAACAAAAGAAAAGAAAAGTATTGTTACAGTACCTTTTGCATATTCCCACAAAACAGAGCACAATACTAACAATGACTGCTGTACTAGCTGCTCCTACTAAAAATATAAGGATTGTCCTTAGCTCCAGTTTTAGGTTGTTGTTAGTATTTGTACCTTAAAGGAAAGAAAATGTGTTTGTTAAACATTACATACTTTCTGCTTAAAAGCTCAGCAATTAACAAACTATAAAGTTTCTTTGCAAAGATAAGCACATTTATAAACAAATGCTAGGAATGTATGTGCATTTATGCTCCCAGTAAAATCAGGCTGAAACTTCACCAGTTCATTTTCCAATTATGAATGTACAAGATGTTTGGGCTCAGTTTACGTTGGCTCTTATAGGGACTTTCTTTACTGCTTTTTTTTTCCTTTGGTACTGAGTCAAATTTAGACCACTAGGAGGAACTTGAGTTATTTTTCGTGTGATTAAGCTATGACCTGGTCAGAAGCTGTCTGCCCAGGTATAAAAAAATGGGGAGTTACATGTACCAATTAAAAAATGTTCATATACTTTTTGCATGTATTGCTTTTTTAATATCTGACTTATAAGTTTTTTTTCTTTTTTATTGTAGTGTAACAGTGCATCAGAAAAAGAGAAACAGAGTCATAAAAGTAGGTCCTTGAGCACCAAGCACAGTGCTAATATAGTTTTTTTAACCTGTTAATTCTGTATAATTCTGTTAATATAGGTTACATTTTATATTCCTTTCACAGACCAATGCAATTGAACAGCATTTTCATGTGCACTAAATGTTCCTAGATATGACCTAAACACTCTGTTCTGGAGAAACTGCTCTTATCCTATAAAGTTTTGTCATATTCATATCAACCAAAAATGTAGCTTTTCTGAAAATGAAGGGCAGCTTATCTTTAAAAACCAATGAACGTCCTGATTCTAAACAGCATATCTATATTTGCTGGATTTTTTGGCCGAGAAAGTTATTCTGCTTTAATTGCCAATTCTTAAATTAATCTGAAACAAGCATCATATCTCAGGTAGAGAGCAAATGCCAATGTGTATCTGATGTAAACCTAATGTGGTTTTACATATCTCTTGATTACCACACTGATATGTAAAGTTTTGTTTTTATAGTTTTAGTAATTCATATTTATTGCAAATTTCCTTCCCAGTCAGTGATGATTATGATTTTAGATTATATTTTTGGTTGTAGAGTATCTATACCTTTGTGTCTATTCACTTCTTGCTTGAAGTCCAAAGTTTTATTATCTGTGCCTTCATCATTTTCACACATACACTTCACTTTTTGAAGTGGAGGTTCAGGCCTGTGCAGAGTGATAGTGCTGTTCATAGTAAATCTATTCACATGTCCTTGGATAGCATGTTGCTGTGAGCTGAGGATGAGACACCTAGGCCAGATAATGTGCGGAAGGGGAACACCATAACAAGTGCACGTACACACCAGATCCTCATCATGCTGAACACAGTGTGCTTCTAAAAGCCTGGGTAGGTCTATAGAGCAGGAAGCAAAAAGGACACATTTTTTGTTGTTTGTTTTTGTCAAGGGTGTACATTAGATGTGAATATTGTCTATAGAAAAAAGTACTCACGGATAACTGTGACGTTAACAGAAGTCGTCAGAGTCTTCTTGAAAAGCTTCACTGTACACTTATATTCCCCTGCATGTACTCTGCTTACATTGGTAATAATGAGAGTGTTTTTGGATTTATCTTGATGCTCAGCATTTGCTTTAAAATCCCAGGAGAAATTCAGGAATGATGGATAACTATCAGCACTGCAGTTCAGATGTAATGTGGCTCCTTCCTTCAGTGTCACATTACCCATAATTCTTGGATGCTTCAGATCTTCAGAAGCCCAAATATGAACAAAAAACAGTTATAAATAAGAACAATTCAAAACTACATTTTGCTGTATGAGAAAAAGGGAAATAGTGTTTTTCCAAAAAAGAGCTTTACAGGATTTTTTACAGATTCCAGGTGTTTTTCAGATATTTTGTTTTTGTTTTTGAAATGGCTACATGGTGTAATGGCTAGTAAGCTTTTCCACATATTATTAAGAAAAAAAAAAGACTTACAAGATAACAGATATTCATCTGAAGCCTCCTTGGCTAAATATACACCCCCACGGTAAATGCACATTGCACACACATCCTGTACAGCAGCACAATTTGACTATGTCTCCCCCCAACTTTTTTTTTATTATTTTTTTTGCTACTCCTATAATCGCCATCGTGTGGCAAAAGCAACAGTTTGTTACAGTTTCTGCTATTGAACTATTAAAGTATCTGACCTCACTGATCTTTTCCTTAATACGTAAGAGATATGAGTCAATAGTGCTGCTGATTTGCTCATATGTTGTCGTTATCAGTTATGATAGATTTTTTGGCATCACTAATTAAGATGTGCCAATGAAGTTGATTCACAAAGGTCTGAAATGAGTACATGAGACACATACATTTGAACAATAAAAGTCACAACATTTAATGGATGATTCCATAGAATTAGCCTTTAGAATCACCAGCATCAGTAGAACTATTTTTGTAGTTCAGATGGAAATAAAGATTACATAAGGTAAATATACATTTTTTCTAGAAGCCTTTATCTATGCTGAACATATATGCATGTATACATACATATATATATAGATGCTAAACCGATAGATCGATATATCGATAGATAGTTGAACTTTTTTAATCCCAATGGAAATTCCAGTTTCTGCAGTAACCATAATGGAATCTACTTGTATTCACTGCAATCAGCAAGGAATATGAAACTCACATGTTAACGTCTTGGTTGCATTAATGCTGGTGTTATTCCCATAGTGCACAACACACACAACTTCCGCATCACTCTGAAACAAGGGGGTGAAGGTCACTGTCAAGTTAAGGGATCCATTTGACTGGATTAAATTCTCAGTAGCGTTATCACTCCTCCAAACAGTGATGATTTGTTCTGCATCCTTCACGCTCAACGTCATGTGTGGATGAGTTCTGGGGCATGGATCTGGAGCTGAGCACCTCAGAGTGACCGTCTCATCACTAAGGTATAGAACTGATATCACAGGCTTCTCTGAGGAGATTAAGTAAATCTGTAAGGTGCAAACATTGGAATGGTACAAACGTATTCATATGGTCAAATGTAGTTTTGTTGCTTTGTCACTGACAAAGTGACACTAAATCAAGGATGTTACTTGTTCACTGTTTCACGTCCATATTTTTGGTTTTTGAAAATGAGAGCACATTGATTAAATGGGAAGTTAAAGTAGTTAAATGGGAAATGAATACCTTGAATGATGATTTTAACTGAAGAATAAGAAAAATTCAGTCTGTAGGATAGATAGCAGCCAGCATCTCCTTTCGTTATTGGATCAATGTTCCATGTGCATGTTGTGTTTTGTCTGTTACCACTGTCGCCATTCTGTTCGGTCTCCGCTTTACATGTCTGACATTCATCATCAGAACACTTAGACCACCATCCTTCAGTGAGGTTATCACTTCCAGAACCAGTATAAGGACACAACATGAGAGCGCACGTGCCAGGAACTGCAATTACTTCACTGATGGTATCATTTATGTTTTGTTGTTCTCCTTAAAATAGGGCCAAGTGTTAGTATGATACCTAAAAACACTCAAAACAACAGACCTCATGATGAGCACACACATTTCCTGAGAAAAGGTACAGTATGTGAACTGAGCTCACAAAACAGCATCGTTACAATGCAACAGGATGTAGTACAGCAGAACACATACCCCAGCACACGACCTTCAGCATGATGAGCAACATGTAGATTATCTGCATCCTTATCTTCCACCATTTAGATCAGCCTAAAACTAGACCTGCACAAAATCCAGCACAATCAAACGCACTCATTGTTAGACATACAAGTAGATTATCTGCATCCTTATCTTCCACCATTTAAATCAGCCTAAATAGACCTGCAAAAATCCAAGACAAGCAAACACACTCATTCTCCCTCATTCCGCTCAGCTTATCAAACTGGAGGGCGTAGCCCTCTGTTGTGGCTACAAGACAAATTTTAAAGGGCTACTTAAAAAAAAATAAATAGATGATTATCATGTTACCATCAGCCATTCAGTCCCCACTTATCAAATCATGTGTAACATCATAGAAGAGCATACTGAATGAATAAGGTTCCTCAGTGGCACAATTGACTCCTTTGACCGTACACTCGTTTGAAAACTGCTAGGGTAATTCTAACATGCACAAAGGAGCATAAGAAGTAATCTAGTTTTAATTCAATATGATGAAACGAGTAAAGAAGCTTCAGAGCACATTTCAGCAAAAGAAAAAAAGGACAATTACTGCATTGCACTTCACACACTTGCTTTACAAACAACACCTGCTGAAAGACAAACAGACTATAGAACCATATGATATCAAAACTAATGGTACATGGCATATTTTCTATGTACCGTCTAGTGCTCATTGCTTTTTTTAAGTAAAAACGAAGATAATTTACAGAAACAAGTATGAACTTACAGAGGCTGATTCACGCTCTCCTCTCCCCTGAACTCAGATTTGAGTGCTGGTGTTTTTCATGTTCTGCCACTGACTGTTCTGTTTTCACAACCTTCTTCCCACTTCCACTTTTAATGCATCTCTTACCATTTCCTTGCACAAGCATGCTTACAACATCCTGTGCAGTGCTGTCAGTATATGACTAAACTGTTTTCTATAAAACAAACACTCATTGTTCACCATTGACGATGTTATGATGCTTGTAAGGCCTACAGAGAGAATAAGTCCTCCTGTCTCCAAAATGGAAAGTGCAGAGGAGGAAGAAAAACCTTTATAACTTGTAAAGGAGGACGATGCCATTTTTAAAATAATGTTGATGTGTGCGTCATGAATTTTTCACAGATATAAAGAATAGCTATGGTTTGTGTTCAATTTTTTTTTGTTCACAGAATATCATCTCAAATTTCCACGTCAATGAAAAAGAGCATGAAACACTTAAGTTTGGGTCAAATTTTTCAGTGTACAGAAGCTGTGAGACTGTGACGCTTGATTAATGCATTTGCACAGCTCTCTCGTGTCCTCTCATTCTCTCATTCTCAAAGAAGGCTCCTGCTGGGACTGTGTAGCTTATTCAGAATCTATTATGCAAAAAAGCGACAGCTAAGAGAAGGTCGTCAACATTTCTCATTTCAGCTACAGGATGAGGAAGTGCCTCTTTTTTGAATGTGTAACACATGTTCGAATTCTGAATTTTGTCACCTGCAGTTGTTAACCCATTTAAAGGCCCAAATCCTATATTTGTCTTGTATTTAATTTTTCCCAAAGTTTGACTCACGATATTTGTGTGGGTTTCATTTGAGGATAACAATCATTAATAATTTTAATAGCCTAATGCTTAGAATTATGTTGGCTAGTTTGTGGTTTAACAGTGTGCTTTAACAGTGTTAAAGTTGCAACAAGTACTACTTACTGCCCAGCCTCAGTAAGAACAGTGGACTCTTACATATAGCAGTGTTAAAAAAGAAAGTAAAAACTGAAGAGTGACAACACTGAACCTGCATTATGTTTGAATGAACCTAGAGTCAATTCTAATTTTAAAAATGAAGTATATACCCTCATTTGTTAAATAATGTAAGATAAAGGTTTCGTGTTTTCTTTTTGGGTTTTTGAATGATTTTATAAAGTGTTTTCAGTATTTCTCTAAAATTTGGAAAATCATAAAAATGTGAAAAGATTTTCTATGAGTAGTTTTATCCAGACTTTAGACTGTTAAAGTACATATCTAGCACATCATATTTAAAATGCAACCAAAAGACAATGTCAAAAGAAAATATTTCCTTCTCATTTTCTTTATTTTTTGCTTTAGGGAGGATGAAACATGACATGGAACATTTTTTTAAAGAAAAAGATAACAAGCAAAACTTGGAATACATGATTAGCCCTGAACAATGCTTTTTATAAAGATTGCAGAGTTTCTGTCTGAATTATTGCATAAATAAAATAAAAAGGGACTTTTATTGTTATCATCATCACACAGTCAGATGTTTACAAATGTTGTTTTTTCCATTTTTTTAACCATACACATGTGAAAAATTAGACTGCACTAACAAAATTTCCTTTAACATTTATCTTTACAGATAAATACAATATTGTGAAACATTTGTGTTTGTGTTCATAAATAAGGACAATCAGTGTTACTAATTGCATATTTAATGTCGTTTTCATGTTGGAAATCCTGAAAACATTATTGAGCAAGTCTTCTTGTATTCTCAAGGACTCCGAACAGAGAGCAGATACATATGTACACATTACAGTATCCCAGCCAAGGTGTCTTTACTGAATACTTTCTAAATGTGAGATATTTAATGTTATGCTGTTAATAAAATCAAGTTGTAAGGTATATACACACATTTTACAATAACATTTTGTAATTAATTTGATATAACATCTAAAGAGGATGTTTAAGAAGAATAAATTATATATTATTCAAAGCACCCTTGGGTAAAGTCATACTTTTCTGCAGGATGCTTTTTTATTTCTTTTGTCTGGCAATATGAACTTTTTAAACGGTTCTCATGAGACTTCCTATTTGCTTTATATATCCACTTCAGCTTACTGGACTGCAATTTTTAGGTCTTAGGTCAACCAATATTTGGCTACGTCCTTACCCGGTCATACTGAGCAACCTTTTCATTGCTGCTTGTGAAAGTGGTTGATCAGAAATATTGTTCAGTCAACAGTTGGACCATACATGATGATATGTAGGCAAAGGAGGGGGACAATGGTCCATTTCACTATTAGTGTTACTCTTTCTGCCATGTGTTTTATATTTATTTTAGAAAGATAAGGTTCTTGACTTCTCAAACCCTGTACTTCAATCAGTTAGAAATAGGATGCTTCTCTTCTTTTGTAAAGAATCTTTTCTAAACGTTGTGTCATGAAGTCACTATTTCTGAACATCACCTTTGTTGAAGGGTATATAAATAAGAAAATAGGTCAAAAAAACATACAGCTATTCCAGAAACCATCATCCAGGAGACTAGTTCCTGCTCAGTCGCTGAGAAACAATAATACCGTATGCCTGCAGTGTCACACAAACCCAAAGACATTTAAACAATCACTTTAGGTCACAATTTAGGAGAATCACTGAGTGCATAATATGGTACATGTAGGAAGTGGATGAGAAACCCTCTGGATTAGAGAAAAACATTCTGTCTGCAAACCCTCATTTGGAGATAGTGCTAAATAATGGAGATTCGTCTCTCGTTCCCTGATGCTTCGGCTTGTTGTGGACACAGTGTTGAAAAACCACTAGTGAACACTCTCAAAAATACAGCTTCCAAAATGGTTCTTCGCTTGGCTGTACAGTTCTAGAAGAAACCTTAAACAAATATAGAACCTTTAGATTATGGGAAAGTTCTTCACACTTATACATAAAAAAAGGCCCCTTAAAGAGAAATACCCTGCAAAGGTTCTTCTATGGTACTGCTGCAAAGGACCTTTTCTGATACCTTTGTTTTGGAGAGTGTATATCAGGGACCGTATTCACAGTTTCCAAGAGTGCTTATCTAGTATCAGATTCCTCTTTTATTTACTGTGTCTTTACCGACAGACACACTCTGAGAAGCTTGAATACGGACCCTGGGCTGCAACCAATCAACATTTTTTTTCCCCAAAATAATATTCTTTCAATAACCTAAACATTCTAGGGCATTCTAAAGTTTAAAAAGTTTAATTTGTTGCTGTATGCAATATGTCTAATGTGGTTGCAGCCATGTACTGAAGTATTAAAACAAAAACCTAGCAGAACTTCTATTTAGGGCGGTACTACAGGCAGTTTCAGCCAATAGAAACAAGGCTATGGTATATTTGGAGATATTTGGTGATTTGTAATGGGAATGGGCAGAGGAACTGATGTGGCCCTAGTGGCCACTGTATCCCTTTTGGTCGAGGCTTCAGGGAAGGATCGCGATTCATTTGGCCTTGATCTCTGTGTAGTCACTGCCGTCATCCCCCCTCCCTAAGCCTCCATCGCGAGGACGCCCTCGTACAAACTCAAGGGCAGCGTAGTTCAGCTCTTGCCTCTCCAGGCTTGCCATTGAGCCAACAGACTGGTAATCACCGTCGTCTCCCTGCAGAAATAGAAGAGAATTCAACTTCAGAGTCATCCATTTCTCCAGCGCTCCTAAAAAATTACATCATATTCAGTCCATCAGAAAAGTAGGTTGTTAGATAACTAAAGCAATGTCCCAGAAAGCAAGCATTATCACAGGTTAGCACAGGCAATAAGCAGACTCATTATAGCAGGGTTACAAATGAATGAAACACAAAGAAAGCTGCTGTCCTAAGAAACGTAATTCTTATTGCGCTATAGTTGGCTTTCTGAACTGTATATGGAATGTACTCCAATCACTGATTTGTAAACTTGTCTCATGTTGCAGCCTTACCGTGCTCTCCTCTAGGATGGAATTAAACTTAGAGCCCAGCAGCTCAGTCTTAAGCTGTTAAGTTAGGAGGAAGAGAAAGAGACAGAGAATGCAGAAAAGCGATGAAGGAGGAGAGAACAGTCAGGAAATGCTTTGAAGCAAAAGCAACCCTCCATCATAAACCACCATTCATACTGGGCATGCAAGTAAGTCTGTGATGATCTCGCACAGACGCTGAGAACTGCTTGCTTCAGCACGTAAGACTGAGCAGCAACATTCAGACAAACAGGTTCTTTTGCACAGATCTTAACCCACACATGTCCGGGCAAGATCTTAAACCACCTGATCATGTTTTTATGCTTCAGTCCTAGTTATATTCTTTCTGATAATCGCATCGCAAACTTAAAAGAAACTTTTTGGTGAGAATTTCCAGTACAATAACAGTGCACGGTATTCGGTAGTGTAAAAAAATAGCCTTTTACAAAGGGCACTAGATGCAATATCACTGGAGGTATCACTGGATGGGATATTGCAGAAGAATGTGATTATCTTTTCGCAGTGATTGCACAGCATCTAACAACCCCAAGACATCAGCAAAAATCACTCTAATCACAAGTGTACAAGTAAAAGGAATATTATAATGATATATAATTGATCATCATTATATCTCACCACTTTTTTCCTGAGACTTTGTTTGTCCTTCTTGACTGCGCTGTAGAACATGGAGGGATTCTCCACTCTAGATCCCACGTCCTGCCCAGGGTTGCCATTCTCTCTGGAGGGTGGAGTCAGAGGAACAGACTCTGTCTCACACTGAGTGACACTATCGACTAGCTCAGGGCAACACTGTAAGCCTGGGCATCCATTTTAATAAAAGGGGATTGCTTTCGCCTCCCTAAGCAAGAGGCTATTGCGATATAGTTGCTTGTCTTTTTCAATGGAACTGTTTTTCTTTTTTTCTTTGGGAAAGTGGTTTGATGTTTGCTGAAATACTTGAGGTTAAATGGCTTTGCTTTGTTTTGCAGAGCTTAGCAGTTTGAGGCTAGAAAGCAATGGAGGGGCAATCGAGCCTGTCTTGTTAGTCTGGTCATCTGAAATCCACATCATGGCCAACAATGTTATTTTGTTTCCTCGTTGTGCATGTACCATCTTACCATTGGGTCCAATTATCTGTGAATGGGTTATGGCTTAAATAGAAAATGCCAAATGAAACACATTTGAGAATGGATGACTAGGCTTGGGTGTTTCCTTGTTTGACCCCGATTCCCCACCTCTGGCCCATGGGTATCATAGGATACTCACTTTTTGTTGTTTTGGCCCACATATCTTACAGCCGCAACAATAAAAGCAATGACTGCCACTCCTCCAATGGTTCCCACTATCACAGCCATCATGTACTTTTCTGAAACATGAAATGTGGTTCACAGAATTACACTGAACAATACAAACTGAGCTCATATTTCTGAAAGCAGAAGTGGGATCAAATCAGCAGTATAATAGGTTGTTTGGTTACACTTTACTGATGAACTGTAGGCTTTGTAAATCATTCATGAAATTTGACATAAAAAATTGTAAAAAGGCCTCTTTTAACAAGCAGGCTGCCTTATGCAGTTCCTCTGTCATTTAATCTTAAATGTCACTTTCAACCTAAAAATGTAGATGACTAACATGTTTGGACAACATGTTTTGACTCATGTTTATGCAGGTTTATCCCAGTAATTATAAAAGGCATATCTACCTTTCATGTAACTTTCAACCTTTTCAAATACTTAGTGAAGCTTTATTGATTATTCTTTCAAGAAATCTGCCTCACATAATTCTTGGTTAGGTTTTAAGTAAAAGAAAAATTACTGACACTCTTACAGTACTATATTAATATATAACAAAAGACCAGGCCAGTCTTTAAGGCTTATTAATGAACTCACTCTCTTGCTGTAACTCCAGCCGGATGGTTTCAGTGCCGTATATGTTGCTGATGCTGCAGTGGACATGAATAGCAGTGCCTCCATTGTTCCCCCTTTCCCCTTTTTCCCGTAGTTTGATCATGCCAGTCGACGTGTACCCATCTGAATGTGTATAGTAGTTGAAACGGCCATTTGTCTCATTTATAGTGATATTGAGGTCAGGTAAGTGGAACTCAATGGAAGGTTCAGGGTTCCCAGAGGCTATGCAGACACACTGTACACCCTCTCGCACTACAGTGCACTTAGAATCGTCCAGCAAAATGGGAGCAACTATAGAGACAAGCAATTGATCATGTGTTATACAACAGCAGTGTATGTTCAAGATTTTAATAGTCAATCTAAGGTGTTGAAAGCACCCTGAATATCCTTAAATAATCAAAGAATCAGCTGTGCTTCTGTTGGGAAGCAACCTGCAGCTAAACAGGCCATTTGTGAGTAACAGTGTTAACCTTTGTTATAGACAATTAATCTTAGATCATCTACAAAATAGCTTGAGGCTTTGCGTTTCAACTACATTAATTTGGCAATATGAAGTTATCTCACACTCCACAGTGATGTTCAGGGAGCTGCTGGCACGGCCATGCTCGTTCTCAGCCAGGCAGCGGTACGTGCCATCGACCTGTGGTGTGATCTCCAGAAGCTCCAGTATAGACACCTCGTCAGCTGTTATGGTGCCCACCAACTGCCCATCCTTTAGCCAGGTAAGTGTGGGAGCAGGGTTGCCCTGAGTGCTGCAGTGGAGAGCCAATGAGGAGCCCTCCTGGACCGTCAGAGAACCATTCACCCACGGCTCCCTTGGAGGATCTGTAGTTACCAATCAACCGGACAAAAAACAAATAAATAAATAAATGAGCTGAAAATAAGCATTGAAGGGGCTTTTCAGACATCTACAACCAGCAGTAGTACCATTTAGAGACTTAAATAAATGGATAGATGGATGGATGAATGGATGGATGCATGAATGGATGGATGGATGGATGGATGGATGGATGGATGGATGGATGGACAGATTGATGGACACTGGTTTGCAAATCAGAGAAATAAAGACCATTACAAAGGGAACTGACAGACTCACACTTCACAGCCAGATACATTGATGTGTTCATGGTTCCATAACCATTTTCCCCTACACAGGTGTATAAACCCTCCTGCTCAGGAGTCAGGGACTCCAGATAAAGTGAAGCATTTGAGGCTGTATCTGACATCAACTCTTCATCTCCAAAGTGCCAGGAAATCCTTGGCACAGGATTGCTGTCCACATCACAGTGGAGCACCACTGAATTTCCCTCCATGACTTCTTGAGATACATTCACCCACACTGAGCGAGGAGCATCTACAAAATAAATTGATAGGCAGAATATGAAACACGGGGCAGTTAAACTATTCAAAAGTTCTTTCTAGTCACTGATATTCTTTTCTTTTCTCAAAATAGTTTGAAAGCTGCATGCATTAGAGACATGTGAAGCATTTTACATTAGAATATCCGACGCAATAAATCCCATTACTTTGGATGTGAAATCTTTTGCTGTTTAAAGCTTATGCTGTTTAAAGCTTATGCTGTTAACAGCTTATGCTGTTACTGCTATGCTTTGATATTACCTGTCTTACACTGGTGATTGGTTTAATTTTAGTAATGTAAGTTATTATTTTCCACCTAATTAGTTCTGCAACCATCTGATGATGAGCATTTTGCTTTACATTTCTAAACACTGAAAATATATCATATATAATATAACCTGTATGTGTGTGCTCCTCTGCCCTGACTAGATACAAACTGTAGTTTAGACTTTGTCTTTGGGAAGGGAAAGGAAGGGATTGTCAGGGAAGAGTTTACCAGTGTAATTTGTTTATTGAAGTGAAAAATGGCAGGAGGATATTCTGTACTTATCACATTTTTGTTGGATTTACATCAGGTCAACATGTGAACCCAAAAACATTTGTCAGTTATATCAGCTTATAGACACCCACATTGGTTAGCATTGCCAGACGAGAGGGTAACTCATCCTACCCACCAAGAAGAGTGGTCTTATGATCTCTGAGACTCCCAGCCACTGATGGCTGTGGCATCACAGAGGATCCTCACAGTAACAACGTTTGGAAGTTTATGCCACTAAAGCCCATTTCAGAAGACATGTTATTTTGAATGAATTATATAACTTACACTTGATGTCCAAAGAGATGAGGCGCTCATAGACAAAACTGGTGTTGGGGTAATGAACCCTGCAGCCCAGCAGCTGGCCGTTGTGTATAGGCCTGGGGGTGAAGGTGAGTGTGCTAGCTAGGACTGCGGTGTTGCTGTCCTCCACATAGTCTGAGGTGAAGAGTGGTTCAGGCAGGTAGTCTGTGTACATCCAATGGATCTCTGGACTCATCTCTGGACAGTTGTCTGGAGCATAGCAAGTAAGGTCCAAGCTCTCATCACTGACTATCTCTCCTGGGACGTCAATGTTGGGCTGATCTAAGAAAGAAGCAAATGTCTCAGATGCAAATGTGATTTACTCAAGGTAGATCAGGCATCCTCACAGGCATCCAAGTGAAAAAGTGAAAGTGACAACCGTTGTCATTGCGAGGTCACAGCACATGTGAACCACAATGAAATTGGACCTCTGCATTTAACCCATGCACACAAACACCGTGCAGCAGGGGGCAGCTATTGAAAGCACCCAGGGAGCAGTGACAGGGACGGTACCTTGCTCAAGGGTACCTCAGGGCAACTGACTGGTGAGGGAATCAAACCCACAATCTTCCAATGCGGGGCCAACTCCCTAACCACTAGACCACCGCTACCCAAAACAAAGAATATCTACTTTTATTAAGTGCCAAAGCCTGTCAAGTCAGAATATCACACAACTTTTAGTTTCCTAACATAACTGTGTTAAACAAACAGCCTTTGACTTTATTTCAAATACATGTTTATAACACTGGAATTGTAAGCAATTAAGTAAGTCAACAACAGGCCCAAGTATACTGCAATATGAGTAGGTTTCTTTCAGTCATACTGTGGGGTCAAAACTATCCACTGTGAACTGCTGTAAGACTTTACACACTGAAACTTTAAACTATGTACAAACAACAAAGCTGGACTTGGGCTCTAAAATGAAAAATATCCTGCAACTTGTTTGATGCTCAACAGATGCTCACAGGTGTGTCAGCTTAATGTGTTTCATGAAACTTATTGACTAATGATGAAGGCAATCCTCAACACATTACATGATCATTTCAAACAACATCTTTTCAAATGAATAATTGAAGCAGATCAAAGGCCAAAAAGTACAACAGAAGCTGGTTAATTGATCCTTTGGAAAGATTCTCATAACATCATCCAGGACAATTACAAGCAATTTTTGAACACTTCTGTAAACAGCTGGCTTAACCATGCAGCTGATGTTAACAGCTGGTGGTTCCCCTTGATTTTTCCTTTAGCTTGCAGTCAACATGTTCTAGAAAGCCAGAGTTATTTTCTTCTCTCTCAGTGCTGAATATACAGAAAAGATTTAACAGACATAGACCAGATTCAAAGTTAATTATATGAAGAAGACCCATTTACACACTGTAAAGACCAACATGAACAAGACAATTCAATAGACAGTATTCAATTTATTGTTTTTTGATGGCCAATTTGTTCTAGTTAAGGCACTTACCCAACACTTTGAGCTCAGAGAAATCTGGATAGGTGTAGATGTTGGCTCCTCCAAGATCAGCTCTGAAGTAGTACCTCCCTGAATGTTCGGTTCCAATATTGCTGATTTGTAATGTGCAGTTTTTCTGTGATAAGTCACCCAGGAGCTTGCTTCGACCTTTGTAGCTCTCATGTACAATTTCTGTGCGAGACTTATAAACCACTGGAGGGAAGAGTTGAGGGTATGGCTGGCCAAAGTACCAGATGCCATGGATGGCCCGGTAAGGCCTGACCGCAGAGGGGTATGTAAATGTGCATGGGATTACCACGCAGGAGTTAGTCATGGCTGAGATATCCCTGGGCATCCATACAGTCCATTGTGCTGTTATGTCTACAAGAAAAGAAGAAAAACAGGTCACCACTGACCGAATTTGCTACAGACTGTAGAGAAAGAAGGGATAAAAGGGACATTACCTCTTACAAGCAGCAGCACTGGCAGCAGCAGTTCTAAGCACTTCATGGTCTCAGTTTAACTTTGGACCATTAACCTTAAAAGTTCATGACAGATTTATTAGTCATAGCAGAATGAAACCAAAATGTATATTATGTAATGTACATTTTCTATAAATTATATATATAATTTTTACTTCAGCACTCTAACAGACATTAATAGAGAGAACAGATTATTTCCGCAGGTAATATTTGATCTGCAGCTCATTTGGTTCAGATGAGCATGAAAGCCTGTAATTGGCCACTGTCCCTAAGCTACCTAAACTTGTTCAGCAAGCCAAATGCTCTGTGAGTAAAAAACAACATTCAGGGAAATCATGGAAATACTGAAGTGGAGCTGAACGTGATGTAACACAAAAACATATTATATTTTTGGTGGAAGACACTGCCAGTATTAGAACAAATTCAGTGCAATGTTTGAGCCTTCTTTGCTTAATTATGTTCTTTATTCTTTACTGTTGAATAAAAGCAGCAGAGCCATTCGTGTTATATTTAAACATACACTATTGAAAGTTTTGACATTATGCAATCGCAATAAAGAGCTTTGATATTGTTTTGAAAATGTTAAATCCAAAACTGAAGATTAAAAACTAAAATTTAAATTTAGATCAGTGTATAAACATGAAATTCAAAATGTAGCTCTAAAACAATGAATTTGGAAGGCTATATTTCATTACCAGGGCAGTGAAGATAAAACAAAAATTGAAAAGATAAAAATCATAGCTGGATAATTTTGCAAGTATACAGTGCTTATAAAAAGTATGCACACCTTTGGATGTTTTTCCTTCTTCTTGCTTTATAAATGGAATCATGGTCAAAAAAAAATTCCAAGAGTTAAAACCCTTTAACATCAATGTAACGGTGTAGTGGTGATGTAGTCTGGACATCAGTGCAGAGCCGAGAAGTTCTTACAGAACTTAAAACTTTAATAACATCAGTGTGCACAAGAACACAAAATACAAAGAAGCGTTGACACGTACAAACTAGCAATGACCGATGCTCTGCTCTGGCTCACTGGGGCTTTTAAGGCCAACCCTAATGAAGCGCACCCGTTCCCTTAATGGAGACCCAGTGTCTCCCCATCCAGAGCTGAGCAGAGCGCAATCTATTGTCACAATCAAAGTCAGAACACATTTCTTTCTTTCCAATATTTAATGAAAAATGAAATGCATACATATTTACCCACTTTAAAGTCAAAGACCTAAATCAAAAGAGGTCCAGCCAACAGGTGCCAGTCAACTTACAATTAACTTTCACTTCTTTTAATCAAATGGAGATCACCTGAGTGCCGGGAATGTGTCTGTAGTGTCTGTAGTGTCTGTAGTGACTGTAGTTTAAGGACTCGGTAATGTTCATCTGTATTCCTCAATACAATTATGCCACAAAGACATAAGAACAAGCAACTCAGAGAAAAGTGATAGAAAAGTAGCCAGGGGATGGATACAAAAAACTGAATTAATTTAAAATTCATTGAAATACATCATTAAGAAACTGAAGGAGTTCAACACATGCAAACCTGCCTAGAGCAGGCCATCCTCACAAACTGAGCGACTGTAGAAAGAGGAGACTAGTGAGAGAGACCACCAAGACACCCATGAATACTCTCAGAGGAGTTAAATGCACACTGTCAAAACAACTTTGTGTTTTAACACCACAAACACATTAACCCCAACTGGGAAGCATGGTGGTGTCAACATCATGCTGTGGGTTGCTTGGCAGTGGCCCTGGAAAGCTTGAAAAGACAGAGGGCAAAATATACTGAAATCCTGGAGGATAATATGATTATGCCTGCAAGAGAATTTATAATGACCATGATTCCAACTTATAAATAAATCTATTAGAAAAATGTAATATTTAACCAAATCAAAATATAACATTTGATGTCTGATGTATACCCACACTGTGAAAAGTTTCTAAAATCAAATGAGATATAATAAAATAAATAATTCAGATGATTCCATCAACAGATAATTCAATACGTTTGTGATGCTGTTATTTAACACAAGTGTTTCAGGTGTGTATTTTTTTTATTCAGTTGAATTTTAATTAGATTTTTGCTCATAATATCGATTTAAAATTGATGCAAACCACCTTAAACAGCTGGCTGAGAGTCAGACAAGCACCGAATCTGTTCCCTTTTTCGTCTCTCCCACACTCGCAGGGGTGCTCTCTCACTATAAGTCAGCTCAGCCTTAATGACCTTTCTTTAAAAAAACAACAAAAAAGTCAGACCAGGATCGTCCAATAATATTAGCTTTAGCCACCAGCAGAAAGTACACTCTTACTCAGATACACACATATACATCAGATGGTCAGCACCTGCTTTCTAAAGAGCTGCAGTGTGTGGGAGAACAGAATTGCTCATTATAACGACACAACGTCAGCCTCTGCGTCTCTCACACAAATACTGGTAGCACTGTTCGGTAAAATGACACATCATTCAGAGGTCATTAGCCACGGCAGCCAGCGGCACGACATCACCAACTGCTTCTGTTTATTTTATTTATGGGCTGAGGTTGCATGTTGTCAGAGTGTGTCCCCTAGTCTGAGTCATGCACGCACACATTTTCTCTGTCTTGCTTTCTTTCCCACTTTTCTCAACCTCCCTGTTGTTATACTCTTTCTCTCTCTCTCTCTCTCTCTCTCTCTCTCTCTCTCTCTCTCTCTGTGTGTCTCTCTCTCTCCCTCTCCCTCTCTCTCTCTCCCTCTCTCCCTCTCTCTCTCTCTCTCTCTTCGTTCTTGTTTTCTTTCTTTATCTGCACCACAAACACACACACTCTTTAAGCACCCTTAAGAGCAGACGGGAACCACAGATGGTGAGCCTTGGAATGGATTGTTGAAGAAATCTCTCTGATTACCATGTTTGAAAACTCCCCCAAGATCCTAAGCCTTATGCAAAACGGAAAACTTTTGTTCATTTTAGGAAGGCAGAGAGAAATAACATGCCATATTAATAGAAAGAACAGGCCTTTATCACATGTAAAATAAAATGTCATAAATTCAGTTTTTCGACAGAGATTAAGCATAATCATGGACTATATTTTCTTATAATGACCATTGTGCACACACAGGGTGAGTAATTTCCATAGAAAAGCACTGGATGCTCTGGAGCAGCTACACATGGGCTTTGGGATCACCATGGCCTACGCCAAGCATTGGCTAAAGGGATATAAATCTCTTGAGGTAATAGACAGATGCATTTGGGAAGGTACATCTCAATCTGTGTTTTTCTACACTGTTAAAAATCAAGGTTCCAAAATAGTTATTGGATTTATGATTTTGGAAAAAATTGGATTTGTGTGCAAACTTTTACATAGCAGTTCTTTTAGGGGTCTTCATACCTGCACATTTCATTTCTTTAAAAAAAAAAAAAAATCTTTAAAAAACTATCCTTTAAAAGGTTAATCATAGAATCTAAAGTGGTTCTATTGTATCATTGCTCCAGACACACTTTTGACACCTTTGTTTTTAAGAGTAAGTAAAAACAGTTGACTGAAATTAACATATCAATTGTAGTCCAATAAGGTACAATCAGTATTATCTTCACACGATGTCATCTTGGCAGTATGAATTCACACATCTACAAAAGGCCTTAGCAGAAGTCTACCACCGCTGAGAGAAAACATTAGGGCAGCTCGGGGAGTGAGACAATGCTCCAGCAAAACAAACATAGCATTCATAGCAGACAAACAAGTCCCTCACATCATCATCAAAGCACTTGCCTCATACCAGCTCCAGTTCCCTGCTCTGCCCTGGCCTTCTGAAGGCTAAAGCACGACTCTCCCAGCTCTGCTTCTCCAAAAACCCCTCTGCTAAGGGACAGAGACAGAAAGAAAGAGGGAAACAAAGAGTCAGATAGGGGAAGATAGGGCGGATAAAGGGTGCATTAGCTACGGACTTGGGTGAATGCGTGTCGTGGGCAGTTGTGAATATGCAGACATTTCTCTCCATGCTCCAAACCCACACCCAGCATTCCTCACTGTGCTATCTGTCAATCCACGTTTCTCATTAGTCCCTCCTCAAGGCAGCCTTCCTGGGTCATACCCTTGTCTACATCACTTTGGTGTAGACATGTTGTACACTAGTGAAAATATTGTAGTAAAATGTATCCACAGCTCAGCACTCAACATTTCTGCATTAAACAAATGTTAATATATAAACCAGCGAAACCAGACACCTAATGAGTCAAATAACTCTAAAAACTAAAGCGCAGAAAGCTATTATATAATATATTTTTGAATTTGTTGCCTCAATGGCATTTCAGGCCATTCTGTCACCCTCAGCAAGATCCCCCCCAAACCCATCAGCATCAATGGAAGGGAGAGAATTTTTTTTTTCAGTTTTTTCACAAGGAAAATTTCTCTTAGCAGGGGTTAAGTGGTCACCAACCCCAGACAGGTTGCCTCTACCTAGAAATGCCCCTGTGTTCCTTGATAATTCAACATCTATACTCAATGGATACAAACATGCCCCTGCATTTCCTAAATTCTTAAGCAGACATTTATACAGTTGTTGCACAGATGCATGCAGGGCATTGCAAGGGGAAAAAAGACCATTTTCTTAAAAAATACAAAAAGTAAAAACTTGTATACCTTATGCCTTTTGCATAACATTTGCTATTTATGTGACTCTAAACATCACCATTGTTAAGGTATGTTTTTGTTTGTTTTTTTATTTACAATGTTTTAAACTATTTTGAAGGAAACCACTCTAGATTGCTTGAAATAGTTTTATTTTAGCGGTGAAACCACTAAACAACCAGAGTTTAATCAGAGGCCACAAAGTGGATCACAGTCATATGTGGTAAAGATAGATTAGTCAGAACGAAAGCACAACAGAAAGTCTATACCAGTTCAAGACATATAACATGCCATAGCACCCCACACACAGGGGAAAGTCATGCCCACACACACTGATACACACTCAGTTCTGAGGCTGTTATTGTAACAAAAACATGAAACATGTCCTCTTCCTGTGATACTTATCTGTCTGCCATAGAGAGACAGAGAGACAGACAGAGAGAGACAGAGAGACAGACAGAGAGAGAGAGAGAGAGAGAGAGAGAGAGAGAGAGAGAGAGAGACTTCTGTTTTAACAGAAATAATGGCACCTTTTACCCCTTTGAAGCAGCAGTGTGCAATGGGTTACTGCCCTAAACCATCTGGGGATGGACTGCCGGCTACAGTATTTAAATATCCTCACATGATGGAATGCATACATACTTTTCTCTATGAGAAAGCAGTGTGAAGCCAAAGATATTTGCAATAATCATGTATACATTTTTATATTTTCATATATTTTGTGCTGAAACAATAGAAGCATTTTCCAGAACGTGTCGAGCACAGCTTGATTTGTTGATCATGTGTGACGTGGACCCCATACGCCAGCACAGGTGTCCACTAAAATTACCAGAGGACCAGATGGCCTTAAAACATGACTGCTTATGTCTGTGTGTGCTAGCAGCAGACAGTGCCTTTACTGAGTTCTACATCTTAAGCATATGGAAATTTGTATAAAATGAATGCATTATAAATAATGTTTTTATAATGTTCATTATTATTATTACTGTCATTATTATTATTGTTGTTGTTGTTGTTGTTATCATCATCATCATCCTCATACCAGGTCAAGTAAGCTCAAATCTCATTAAAAATTTGTCAAAACTAACCCAATGTCAGAGCATAAATTAATAATCCAGAATGGTCTTGATCTCGCAGCCTAAATCGAGCGGTCTAAAGCATCCTCTAATGTCAGCAGACTAACTGGACATGTGAACTCCTATGGTGCAACGAACGTTTGCCACCTTGATATCTGACATGAAAGCCTGGTTGTGAAGGGGTTGCTAAAAAGAGGAACCATTTTCAGGGACTTGCAAAACTCACAACCTGTTTATAGAGCCTTCCTTGGTTACATATTCAACCATTTGAATAATCTGACTGCTGCTCATTTACAGTTCATTAGCAATGTCAAGAACATTGCGCATTCTTTCACCTACACATTGTGCACAAGTGGGCTTTAATATGTTTGCATGTTAGCATTATTTTCGTGCTGTAGTGAAATATGGACAGATGGTGGACTCAGTAGTCTCTCTGTGCTGTGCAGTAGCTTCCTGCCCACACCTCAGGGTGGTTAGTCAGAGGCCCAGTTCCAATTCAGAGGAACCTATCATGACTCCTCCCTTCTTATGTGCACTTAGGAGAACCCATCATGCAGAGTGGGTGGCTGTTATTCCTAATAAAACTCAGTCAAACCAGTATCTGACTTTAAACTACCACTTCAGTGTTTTTTAAAGATACCCAATGCTGAGCAAACTGTAGGAATTCTCAAACTATGTATCCTCAGGCAGAGCTCACAACTGCAAGCAATGGTTTAAAAGCAGTAGTCAGTAATGAAAAAAGAAATGTTAGCAAACTTGTGACAAAGATGATCAGCATGGTTCATCCTGATGAACCCAGATCACATACAATCCAAGACATCAAGCAGAAAACATTATGTTTAAGGTAAAATTAAAATTCCTTAAAGCTACTAAATGAGTGTTCTTAATGGGAAAAGCTTACCTGAAAACATAGTGAAGCATTAAATATAACTAAACACCTATCACGCCTATAAGGTGTAATTGGCTAATTCACAAAATTTCATCATATTTATTATTGCTGTTGCAAGAAAATATCTCAGTTATATTTTCACTACAGCCAACAAGAGGGTTCATTTTATTACACACTCATTGATTTTAGGAATGATTCAGAATTTTGCATTGTTGTCTGCATAATTACAAAATAGTGACCTTTTGGATGTAACTAGCTTGATATGTAACAGGGTTAATTTACAGGGTCATTTGTTACCAAAAGCTCATACAGAGTAAAATATGTCAATTGTTTATCAAAAAATATACATGTAAATATAAACCTGACTTTAACGCTGCTTCAGCCATTGGAAATGACAAAGAATAGCTGAATAGTGAAAGAAACTAACAGGCTAACATACGGAGGCAATGGAAATGGAGCAGCAGTGTCCTGTCACTGCATGACACAGGTAAATCTTCCTGCTGATTACTGTATGACTGAGGAGTGTAAGGCTTAGACCCCACCCCTTTCACCCCCTCCTTCACCTGAGCATCTCTTTCTGTGTTGCTTTCACTCACGCACACCCGCAAAAACACCATCCATGTTCTGGCTCTGTCTCAGTAACATCCTGTGTGCTTATGCCAGTGAATCTAGTCTCTGCCAAGACACCCACACTCAAGCTACTGTCCAAAGCAGCATGACACAGTCACGGGCATCATACCAAAGGAACAGGTGACCCACTATAGTTTCAGACACCAGAAGCACTAAAGGAGTTGACTCAAAAATGTTATATATTAAATACTTCGACATCATAAAACATGTCAAATTTGATTTATAGAGTATAAACCAGGGTTAAAAACCCCTGAAGATCTACTTATCTGGACAGTTCCGATTTGACCCTCATCCAACACACCTGATGGAGTTAACGAAGGCCTTTAGAAACTTATGAATATAAGAGATACACTCCTCAGGGTGGTACATAACCTGCTCTAGAGGCATCCTTGGTATTAACGTTATGATTAGGGTGGCAAAAACAGATTTAAAAATGCTAGAGATAAGCACTAAGACTCACCCAGTGATTTACCACAGGCTTCCTCTCCTCATCCAATAGCAAGCATTAATCAGCAGTGCAAGTAGCCGTACCCTGATACACACTCACACACACCACCTTACAACCACCCGCCCTGGATGAACATCTCTCTCTTTCTTGCCTCTCTCTGTACCACGCCCCAACTCTCTCTCCACTCCCCCTATTCTATATGGAAATGTCAGGACCCCGTGTACAGAGCATTGTTCTGGCCCTTAGACCATTCATAAACTAACCCCCCACACTGCCCATTGGCATAAAGAGGGCCACTGTTTCTCTGGCACAACAAAATATGGGTGAGGCAGAGGTGGCCTGGCCTGCTTAGGAAAAAAAAAATAGGGATTGATGGAAAATAGCAATGAGTAATATGCATCTTTTAGACTGGACGGAATGAGAAGAATGCAAAAAAGCTGTTTGTCTGGAGAATGGATGGAGACAGGGAAAAAAGACTGAGAGAGAGAGAGAGAGAGAGAGAGAGAGAGAGAGAGAGAGAGACTGCAATGGAAACTATGATCCAGTGTCTCTGAGCAGTTTAATGGTTGGCTCTTTTCAGACGTATGAACGCTGTGGTGACTCAGAAAGAAAAAATTAACACTTCAACCCAATGTTTCTCCAGACTGTTTAAAATAGCTATAAAATGTGTCATCAGTATCATCTTATAAAACAAAGACATCACAAACACTCAGGGCTGCTTTCCTGAACTAAAGTGCAATACCAGCTGTGTTTCACTGGTCAATCTAGATTTAGTCTAGATCATTTATGGATTTTCTTGGTTTTTTTGCTAAAACAAGTCCCTCTTATCTCCAGAAGTGTTCCAGTTTTACTGAATCAAATAAACAAAACATTCACTGGTTTCACCAAACTACCATTCCCTTTTCTCTCTTTCATAATATAAATAACAAGCTTGACTTGGACACTTCTGTTGCTATGGAGTGCAAGACATCCTTTAGTTTGGAGATAACTCAAGCCTCAGGTATTCTCCATCTCCGTTTGCTTCTTCATCATCTCATCTGCAAGCCAGCACTCGGCAGATACATTTATGCTTATTGCTGTATGTCTATAAAAAACTAATTTCGTTCACACTCACAATTATATGTATTATAAACTTTGTAAAGATCCATCTTTGGCCACGTGATTCATCTCATGATGAAAACTAGATGTGGACTATGCAGACTTATAAACAGAGGATCAACCATGGTCCACTGATTTAGGAAGCAATAAATATTCAAGGTAGTCTGTCCCAAATCTAAATCAATATTCAGCATGTCAAAGTTGTCTCTGCTATTTTAATTTATTTGTTGTTCTTTTAAATTGTTATTTTTCTATAGAAATACAGAACATAACAAGCCTTGCCCTTTCTCTGGATAGGTGGTTAAGGTAGTAAATAAATGAGTGATAATGTACATTTACATTTATGGCATTTATCAGACGCTCTTATCCAGAGTGACTTCCATGTCCTGATTACAGGGATAGTCTCCCTGGAGCAGCTCAGGGTTAAGGGTCTTGCTCAGGGACCCAGTGGTGGTAGTGCCAGAGGTGGGATTCAAACTTCTTGAGACCTCTTGAGTCATAGGTCCGTAGGTAAGTACCCTACCACTAAACCACCGCCACCCATGATAATGTATCATTAACACACAATTCCCATAAATTACATAGTGCCTACAAAGGACTGATGTTGTTGTTTCATCCCAAAGAAGCAGGAGTATCAGTGTTTACTTTAATAAACTTGTAGACACAAAACCCTTGCATAAGTAACCACTCCTGGTGTTAGTCCTTAAAAGCACAGGTTTATTATATTGCAAGGGATAATTGGTTAAGGACATAGACCATATTGTAAACTGGTAAACTGAGTTCTTCTACATTACAGGAGTTCTGAGTTAATGGTGGACCCCTGGACTGGCCAGGGAGACATGCTGGATCCAAGCTTAATTCGCAAAGAGGAACACATATTGTTCTTGGATTGACTTATGCTTTACATGCTCTTGCGGTACAGATGTGATGTCAGAGATGTGGGTGTGGTTTTGGATAATACAGTACAAAACTTATTCATGGGCTTGTCATCAGACAATAGTGGCACACTTCTCAGCGGTGAAATGACGATCCAAATGCTGCTCTTAACACCCTCAAACACCCACCATACAGCATGCAGACACACACACACCCCTGCCCCTTGTGCCTCCACACACAGGGGCTATTGTCTTGGTTTCCCAAGAAGAGAACAGAGCAGGCCAGCTTGAGCCTGACACCACACAACACAGGGAAGTCAATGTGCACTGCCAATTGTCCTTCAAATCACAATTCCTCCTTTCTTCCTTCAAATTAGCTGCAGTATTCGTAACCTAACCTTATCTTTCATTGGTCATTTGGTATATACCACACAAATTCACCTTCACCACTGCAGCCATGGCAACATCATACTACACCAATACACCCACACCCCTCGGAATGCACTCCAGTTCATTTGTACAGGCCATGATGTCAGCGTGTTTGAGGCCAAGACTCGTGCCCTGCAGAGCATGCTCCTGGGCACACACTGCTGATGAAAGTGGCGATTGTCCCTCTATTGTGTTTGGGGAGACAGGCCAGATAGATAGTGCCTGGAGTGACAGACAGTCTTGTGGTGAAAAGGAAAGGTGGAGGGGATTGGAGAGAGAGAAGTCATGGAACAGACTGACTCTGATGACAACTTGTGGAGGATGTGAAATAGATTCTGCTTTGGAGGCCTGTACAGCAGAACTGTAACATGAGAGAGTGTATTTTATTACATTAGTGTAGCATCACCTCTCAAACCCCTCAACCTTCAATAGTCCACATCAACTCCATCTCAGTAACAATCCACTGACAACATGGCCAAGAGTGCAGTTATTATTACATTAGCAGGGTGAGGTGTGGAGGTCTGGAGCTTACAGTGGGTTGGTTTAAAGGAATTTATATATTTACTCCTATTTGTGTAGCTTAGAGTTATATAAATAGCAGAAAACATGATCTAAAAAAAAAAAGAAAACGTGATGATTCTTAAAAATCAAGGAAAATTATTTTACTGCCAAAAAAAGAAACATTTTCGGAAACTGAACGGGTCTCCTGTTCTTTCTCAGCACAAGGAAACATATTCACATTATTGACTGTGGTATTCAGACTTTTGCTACAGTGTTCACTGGGGTATTCCTTTAATGGGTTTAATAAAGCACATGACAAAAACTGAGAAAACCTCATCACTGAGACTCTAGAGCAAGGTGATTAATAATGTTGGTCTTTTAAGTGGGACACCTACCAACTTATTCTTTTCATAATTTTGACACAATTTCCCAATTTCTCACACTACCAACACCTGGTGATAAAGTCTCTGTTATAAAGGCCTGCAATAACAGCTGACACTAATAATCTGGCCTTTGGGTCAAAGCAAGACTTTCACTAACAATAATTCATGCCTGGTAATAAAGTTGCTTTCAGTCTGAATGCTGTTTAAAATTAACTTGCAGCTTCTCTTATCTGGCCAAGTGGCTACAGAGTGTGTATAGCACCACCCACTTGTGTACTACAGCATATCATGACACCCTTAGATCCTCGCTTAAAAAAGAAGTCTCTTCACATCAAGCATAGACTATTGATGTACTTGAACAGTCAAAGGCCAGGCAGTTTGCAACCACTGTCCTGAGAGTAATATTTGTCATTAAAGATTAAAGATTTATTTTTTGAGGCTAATACATAATTTACCAACTTGTCTATAGACATGCATGCATCTTACAAATGCAAAAATAAGGAAATGAGCATATTCGTGGAAAAACATTTTGGAAAGTTTTGAATGAGGAGTAACTGCTAGTGTTCCAATATGACAACACATATAATAAAATCTAGTTCTCCCCATTAATCTATTCAGCACCGTTCAATGCCTTTAAGAAATGAATACAGTATTCACATGCATATATAGGATTTAACATGAATTTTTCTTTCCATCAAAATTTCCATACATTGCATACTGCTGACAAAATCTTTTACGGGTGAATATTATGGAAAAAAGAAGGCTTACCTTAGCGGATGATCTTCACTTCATTAACAGCCAGACCAAAATGCCAGCAATGCCACTATGATGCCAAGCTCTTTCCCTATGGCATCTGTGCTCCCAAGCCCTCCCTCTTCATCTCGCAGTTTTCCAAACCCCCCACCACCGTCACTCACACATTCAATTCCGATTATCAGCACTACACATATCTTTTGTTTGCGTTGCAAAACATATGCTTTACCCTCTGGAATTGATTATGTGCAATCTTTTCATCCTAATGATGAATTTATTCTGTTATTCACTGGAGAAGTAAAGAAAAACAGCATTTTACAACCAAAGGAGATTTATTGGTATTTATAAAAGACATGTCATTTTTTATAAAGAGATTTTAGTTTGATTTCTCCGTTATTTAATAACATGGAAAGCAGCAGTGTGGGTGACGGGCAGGTTGAGTTGAGCTCACTCGTAGCTACAGATGGGTGAGTGGAGGACTGAAGAAGATTTGAAGTTACAGGCTTGTGTTCTCATTCTTATCTACTGCCAAAACCCCCCAAAACCCCCCATAACTAAAAGGTTTCAGTTTGAGTTTATGTTTTTAGCATAACCCTCACATTAATAACACTTTGAAATGATTCATCAAACCTGTAATCTCTACTTCTTACCAGGGCAGCATGAGTGCTGGTCTTATGGGTTTCAAGCCCTTATGTTTCAACCATTTTTCCTTCATTAATGTTTCATTAGCATGTCAGGACATTAAATGTTCCATTGATGCAAGTGTCACATTTTACCAACTTGCTAGCCAGCATTATTTTACCAAAAACTGACAATGTTTAAATGTGGCTAAAAGCACAATCGCAAAACATCAACTAATTTTTTGAGAAGATTTTTCCTTTTATCTTGACAATGTGATCTTTTACAACTCTTGATGGAATCTTCCTTGTCTAATGTGGCTGATGTCATCCCTCCTGCTCTCTCTTACCCTGAAAAATGTGACTCAGAGTAGAGACCACAGCTGGAGTAATGTCTGTTTGAAAGTGTCACAAGAAGAAAACATCTGTGAACATTTCTGTATTTGTTTTTCTTTTACTTTGCCCATTAAATGTTTGGCCTTCTGAGCCCTGCTTTAAGATGAGGGTTGTTTCTGAGAAGATTAGCAAGATGGACCATAAAAATACAGACCAACTCTATCCTGCTGACATGATATGGACAGATTTACTGCCCATCTGCAATGCATTGGCTAGAAACTAGAGATACATGACCAGAACGAGAACAATTTTACATTCAACATACAATCAGCAGATTTGTAATTACTGTTCTGGCAAAAGTCTTGCCAGCTCATCACAAACAACATGAGGGAGGTGAGTGTACTAGCAGCGCATTTGAACAATACTAATAACACTTCTACTAAAATGTTGTATGATAAGGCATTAAAAACATTTTCCACTTCAATTCAATGCAAACTTTATTTGCTGCATATTGTTTTAATACACAACTTAGAAATTAGAAATGCAGGTTTAGCCCATTAATGAGCAAATAATCACATGCAGGGCAGCACAGTGGCACTACAATGTTGCCTCATAGGAACAAAGTACCAGGTTCAATTTCCAGGTAGGGCATTGCGGGTTCTTTGTGTGGAGCGTTCATGTTCTCCCCATCGGTGTAGATGCTGTGATGAAGGGTGCTCTAGTTTCCTACCACAGTCCAAAGGCACACATACCAGGTTTATAAATTCATCACACATGCACTTACTCTATGTTTGAGTCCATGTTTGCCCTACAATGAAATGGCAACTATTCCAAGTTGGTTCCCTGCCTGCCTCCCTAAAAAGATCTGCCAGAATAAAAAAAGGTTTTAAGGAGCATGTTTATTATTTTAAACCCACATGACAAGAACATCTTTTGCCAAAAATGCTCCATTTTAGAGAGAACAGCAGACAGAGCAAGAGCCAATCCCCTTCTAAAAGTATTTTAATTATATCAACATAAAATAAATGTTTAATGACACACCTAGTGAGCACTGAATGCTTTATACCACTGTTAATTTATACTGGTGTTAGTGTTGTCCAGCACCAAACTAAAATAACTTTGCATGTGAAATAGATGTGAACCCTCTTTCAAGCACAATATGACTTTTCTGCTCACAATGCCTAAGAAACAGTCCTGTTAAAAAAAGATGTTAAACACCATCTAGTGGCCACAAACCAAATAGGATATGATGCTAAAGTGCAAACTTTCTACATTTTTGAGAAGAAAAAACACCTGTGATAAAGAAAATATTTATTGTAAAGTGATTTTTTTTTTTAACTATTAACAGAATAAGTCAAAATATAAATGCTGTAAAAATATATACAAGTATAGAAACATTCTCTGTATGAAAATTTCACAAATACATTTTCACAATCTCCAGCCAAACTGATGACGGACCATATATGGAATGCACACAAAATGTTACAGGCTCATTACTTTTATAAAATTAGGATACATATAGACAAAGACAAGCAGCAACTATTTGTTCAATAAGCATAAGGAAAACAAAAAGGTATCAATGGGCATTGGCATTATGAATGTACACTGAGTGTGATGCAAACTTAAGACTACATGTGAAGATAATTTAACCAATTGGTACAAATTTAAAATTTTGTTAAATTAATTGTTACTACAGAGTCCTCAGGAATGCTCAAAACTATCCAAATGGATAAAGTCAAATAAAAGCATTTCAAATCACTCAATTTCTTAGCATGATTAAGTTTTTAAAAGGTATGAATGAACTATAAAAATTATACAGCATGAAAATTATGCATAAATATATAAAATGATTACAACATTAGTCATGCAGTAATTTAGAAAGACATATTTGGCTCATACAGCCAGGCATATCCACAAACATCCATAAAAATAAACCTGTTTATTTTACCTGTAAAATGTTAAACATGTAACTGACACAAAAAAAAAAAAAAACACCTTACAAACTGTATTAATATATCAAATTAGAGACTTGCTGAGAGAACTTTTAGCTCATTTCCATCACACCACCAAACTCTCACGACTCACAGCTCCGTTCTGCAGAATAGAGATTTTTACAACAGATTAGTCATAACAGTTAAACCATCTTCCTTATATTGCAGTTCTGACTCATCAAAGCCTAGCCTTCTTGGACCTCTGAAGGTGTGCAGCAGTGTGTTACCATAATGTTAGCAGCATACCCTTTTTATACCCTTTAACCCTTATAATTTTAGGTGGGCCTCCATGGAACAGATAAATTTATCTTGATCAGACTGAAATATGGGGAACACAGAACTGTCTCGTGTCATGTGTAGGGGCAGCAGTGGCCTAGTGAATAGAGAGTTGGCCCCAGGATCAGACGTTTGTGGGTTTGAATCCCAGACCAGTAGGTTGCCCTGAGGTACCCTTGAGCAAGGTAATGTCCCCATCGCTGCTCTCCGGGCACTTTAAATAGCTGCTCCCTGCTGCATGTATCCCTAGCTGCTCCCTGTGTATGGGTGAAGCATTGTGTTGTGCTGCGTTTCACAATGACAAAGAATAGTCACTTTCTTTCTTTCCTCAATCCACTTCTGAATAAGGTTTTAAATACTGGAGGGTGCCATTTCAGACTGAATGAAAATCAAAAACAATACATTTACAGCATTTAGCAGACGCTCTTATCCAGAGCGACTTACATTTCCTAATTACAGGGACAGTCCCCCTGGAGCAACTCAGGGTTAAGGGTCTTGCTCAGGGACCCAATGGTGGTAGTGCTAGAGGTGGGATTCGAACCGGGGACCTCTTGACCCAGAGGTCAAGAGGTCAGAGGTAGGCAAGTACCCTACGTGTTTCTAGTGTTTCCATACTAGACCACCGGGGTGGTCTACAAATATTGTTTCCATGAAAGATTGTACCTGTTTTGCAACAATATTCAATGTTTAGAGAGGTGGCAACCATTACAGTAATATCCACATTAAAGCGGCTCACATCCCCTTGAGCGGCTGGAGCAAGATGCAGTCCAGTGCATGTTATTAAACCTTAACTTTTTCCACAATTTCTGCTACTGTAAAGTGAAAGTGACTATTCTTGTCATTGCGAGTACACAAAGCACAGCACACCATAATGAAATTGGGTCTCTTGGGACATAACCAGATAGGGCTTGAGTTCCTACGGCATCAGAAGAGTGGTGGGTGCCACAAAACCCTTTTGCCAGCCAATGGTTGTGCATCTTTGAACCACTTTAAATAGGCACCAACCTCTGCATACCTGATATCTAACAAGACCAGCCATTTTTAACAGGCACTGTGTGTCTTGGCATTACAACAGGGCCCTTTACAAAGTGGGTCAAATCAATAGGATTTGTGGGAAAACAATTTCACTTACTGCCTTAATATATACCACTATTTGAAATGTTCCATTGTCACACGATAATCAATGTTACTGACTACCCAGTTGGGTCTAATGCTGAATGGTGTTAGAACAAAAGCAAATATCTTACCTTGCGCAAATTGCTCTTTTTGGATGATGCTACGCTATCTGAATCCTCAGCATAGGGGGGAGGAATTGGGAAGCTGCTGTTGTTGCCATGACGATCAGGGTTTCCTGCAGGCCGTGTAAGTGGGAGTGGGGGAGGCCTACCTTGTGCCCCCCTGTGGCGGTCAGACCGGTCACTGTCGCTGCCTAGGCGCTCGCGGCTCCGAGCCCTTTGCTGCTCACTTAGTTTCTTCCTCTCCAATGCCTCCCGCAGGAAGCTGTCATCGTAAGCGTCCCGACCTCCACGACCTCGTTCACGGTCCAGATCCATTAGGTCATCACGGCTACGACTGCGACGTCCTTGAAAGCCTGCTCCCCGAGAGTCACCATAGCGATCAGCTGGGGAATTATCCCGTCGACGTTGATCTTCAAAGTCTCGATTGTAGCCACGAGCACTGCTGCTCCATTCATCATCCGAACTGCAGGGAATCAGAAAACAAGCCAAGAAATTCCTTTTCTAATTGCTTTAAAGGGGCCTTTAAATATCCGTTAAACATTTTAAAAATCAGAGACACTGCAGTGAACTCTGACTCCACAAACCCATGGTTCTTACCCTCTCCTGCCTCCTCTGTCTCTAGGGCGATAATCATCATGATCTCTGTAATGACGGCCAATATCATCAAGATTATCCATGGAACGAGCACGTCCACGATTTCCAACAGGTCCAGGTCTTCCGGGCTCACCTCGGCGATAACCCTGGGAAACACTGCTGATGGTGCTCATGTTTTCATCATCATAGACTGTGGTCAGCTGTGGAGGTCTTGAGTGACCACGATTACGAGGGTCTCCACCATCATGCAATGAGCTTATCTCACTTAAACTTTCCACTAGTGGAGAGAGAAACAGAATGAGCAAAAGAAAGCCAGGGACAATTTTTGTGATTGTGAGAGGGAAGCGAGAGAAGATGAGTAGATCTGAATGAGTGTAGAGGATTGATGAGTAAGTGAAAAAGGAAGAAGTGAATGGAAAAAGAGGGTCAAGAAACTAAAAAATGTAATATTGGCTTAGATCATAGTAACAACACACATTCACCCATTAACTCCTCCCCTTACACAAAAAGTAAGTCTGGAACAAACAGTGCAGAATCTACCAGACTGACTTTTTGTATTGACCACAATCATTTATATAAAAAAAAAAAAAAAAAAAAAAAAAAAAAAAGGATTGCCCATCTAAAGTGCAGGACAGGACCAAGCCCAAGGGCACTCACGGCGACTGTATTTGCCTGCTGCATCTCCTGGTCGAGTAGGGTCCAGGTTTGCCAATTCTCGCTCCATATAGTATAGAACTCGAGTGGGGTTTCCATCTTGATTAGCCTGGATGCGATATCCACTGCGGGCTAGGGAGATGGGGAAAACAAAAAAAATAAAACACTATCCATGCATGTTCCACAAGCTTATGAAACAAAAACTACATCTTATATATTGCATGTGCATGCAGGATGTCAACAACATGAGCAACACGACATACTACTATGATTTAACTTGCGTCCCATTAGTATATCATATGTCTTCTATGTCATTTTATTGCACTATACAATTACACATGTTTTTACTTCAAGCTAATGAATTAGAGTTCACTCACTCTGGCTTGCACCTCCATCATGGTCATGCAGCAAAGGTACTTGAGATCCTTGACCAACTATAGTAAAAACAGAAAAGATCAAAAAATTCAGATCTAAAATATGATAAAACATCTCACAGTCCCCCACCCCCCATTCATAATGGCATACGCACCTGAGCTGGCTGTATCAAACTCCACACCATAGCCATTAGAAGGATGGCTAGGGACACCCTTTGCCAAAGGCAGCATTGGAATGGGAGGCGCTTGTCCCCCCACGGCATAAATTGGCTGCCCATACATACTTTGAGGGTAGAGGCTTGCTGCATACTGACTAGCGACACCTGCCTTCACTGCTTTACCAGCTTCATAGACTGCAAATGGAAGAAAACAACAAGTGTCCACTGTAAAATAGATGCAGTATGTGGAATTGGAGCCGTTTGCTATCAATGTATATAAGAAGATCCATTCTGCCTTGACTGTAAAAAAGTTATCTTTGTTATTCCAGCACAGTTCTTTACATATCAGATAACAGCACTCAGAAATCACAAAAATAATAAATAAGGATTAAAGATTTAGAAAAATACATTTTGGCTGAGCAATAATGAAAAGAACCTGCAGTAACTTGGTCAGAGAGGAAGCACAGAGGGAAAAGTGAGTGAGAAAATATACTTACGTGCACGAGGGCAGCAGCAACGTTCTGGACAGCAGGGGCAGCTCACGTAACAGCAACATGTGTGAGGACAACACTGACACCAACAGATGCTGATAAAGAGGAGCAGCAGCAGGAAGCCGAGTACCACCAAAACCACCAACAACCAGTCTGGAAAAAAAAAAAATTTTTTTTTAAATGGGGCCAAACTTAAATTAAAATCAGTAAATTGGGTTATGACTCATCATCAGAAAGGAAAATAAATACTATAACTAAGACAACACAATTTTTCAGAATTCTTAACTCATTTATACTAGAACTTGCAGAGGATAACCTTTTCCTCATAAAAACAAACTTAAATTCTGAAAAATTGGTTCACATGTCCTTTACAGGTTAAACAAAGGAAATATTTGCAACCAAATGAAAGTGGTCAAAATGGGGGAATAAATAAAAATAAAATTAAAAAAAACACTAATGCACTGGACATAATGTTGTGCTACAGATCAACAAGTAAAAACAATACAGAAACAGAGAAACCTTCCACACAGGCTGGTTTAAAAACGCCTTCAGCCGAGCAGTCACCAAAATCACAAGCCCATTCACAACACTGCACAGCATATCATCTGTCAACATCCCTGATATGAAGCACCTTCCAAAGCAAAGCTGTTCACTTATGTTTAAGAATTTGTAAGCAAGAATTAATGTTGAAATCCACATGATCCACAGGGTTTCACCTGAATGAAGGATTTAGTATGTTCAACTTTTAAAAGCCAGTAGCCAATCTTGGTGCTTGCATGTTCAGAAACTATGACATATCTTTAATAAATACCCCAAGACACGTTCATTTTCTGTTTAAACAGTGAAGTATTTTCTTTTATGAAGAAATTAGAGCATATAAAAACCAATAACTCAAGTGGCCTTCTAAAACTACAGAGGGGCACTTAGTGTACCTTCCATGATCAGTAAGTCAATGCCAGGCAGCAGGTCGGTAGTATTTGACTTTCTCTCTGTGAAAGAAGGACAAAGCCATAATTATTGAAAAGGGCTCTGCTGCAGCTAACCAAGCAAAGAAAATACTCCCTGTTATAATACTGCAAATTAATTAACTGACAAAGGGCGACTGCTCAGTTGAACCAAGCCCATCCAACATGGCACGGCACTTCACACTTTCACATCCTCTATTATACTTTGACGACTCATGAAATGAAACAACCAGAAATCTAAGATGATTCTGTAACAAAGGAATTATGTACAGGGTTAAGGTTTAAGTGTGTGTGTGTGTGTGGGGAATAACACAATTCAAAAATCTTACCCAATACAATAAGCTCAGTGTAGTCCTCGCCATTTCCTGAGAGGTCTTGTGATGAACCAACAGAGCACACATACACGCCACTGTCACCCCATGCAGTTTGGGCGATGTTGAGATCTGCATCTGTGAGAAAGACATGAGAAAATCAGAAAATCAGTAGTACTCAATTTTCAGTTTTTTGTGGTTGACCATTATATATATATTTTTTTTACATTTTAAATATATATATTTACTGTATATTTATTTACTTTTCAAACCACAACCTTTAAACCAATGTTGCTAATCCTTAACAAGTATTTTTATCTATTAGAAACAAACTTCTGCTATATTGTAGGGTAAACTTGTGTGTACAATCCCCTTTTAAGGCTCAAAAGGGAGCCAGAGTTTTGACAGAAACAAAATAAATCATTTGGCCATTGTTTTTTGGGGGGGTGCTTATTTCACTTCCTTTGAAAAAAAAGGATACTTTCCCTTCACTGTGTTACTATATTTTCATTCTAGCCCATACTAATTCTTACTGTTGATGATGCTGATCTTGCGCTCTTGGTAGTAGCCTCCTAGCGTGACTGAGGTCTGCTTAGAAGCAACAATCCGTATAGTCCTGTCTTGGTTCCCACATTCAATGTTCGGATTATAGTTGGGGATGGACTGGGCCAAGGCATTTTGGGCACTACTAGGGTTTAGGGCAGCTTGAATTGGATCTCTGCAGTATGCCTTGTATGTCCAGGTGATCAGTGGAGGAGTCTGAGCTGTTGTAGTGTAATCACACTTTAGAGTCACAGGCTGAAATAGGATGACCACGTAGCGCTTCACTGGACAGTTGACATTCACCCCCACAGTGAAGTCTGCAAGAAAAGAAGAGGTTCTTAGAAAAAAAAAAAAAAAAAAAAAACAGAACACTACTCATTAAGCATTTTTATAAAGAGAATGACATTGCCCTGCATCTCCAGGTTAGTTTATTTAAAAATGAGTTGCTAAACTATTTTTTCAACTTAAATACCATAAACCTTCTAAGGCGATGGGTGTAAAATACTTTATTGATGTCATCTTTGTTGGTAGTGGTAATCAATCACTGTGATGAGAAATGCTAACAAGTTCAGATAATTTCCAAGCACCAAAACTCTCCTCAGTTTATTAAGGTTTTCTGAATGAAGCACCATTTTACTCATGCTCTTATTTGTGGGCAGGAAAAGGGTCTTTGTATGCTTATTTACAACTAAAATAACATAACCTCTTTGCTTAAACATTCATTCAAGTTATCTGCCATCACTGCTTGTCAGAACTTGACCTAAATTTACAGTGACATTGTGTAATTTGCTACACTGATTATGTTCACAAGGACCTCACTTGTAATGCTTTCCAACGTAGCAATCATGGCATTAAGCACTTAAGCATCTGAATCCCCAAAACACAATCTGGATACTCAGACAAGGAAGCATTTCAGGAAGCAGAAACATGTGCTAAATATAATCAAAAAACAAACAGAGAAAACTGATATCCCACCGCTGCACGGCAGGGAACATTCATGCAGAACAAACAATCAAAAAAGGAGGCCACTTCTAAGCGTACAAAGGCACATTACAGTAGACGCAATTGGCTCTGTTACAATAATAAGTAATAATTGAGTGCTACCCTGCTCCCTGGCCAACTTCAAGAAAACTGTAATGCAGGTGATTGCTGATAATTTAAGAACTGAACTGAAAAGAACCAAACAATCTGCCTATTCCTTTTCTTTTGGCCAACCTAATTTGATATCACAAATATGAGTCAGGCAAGTAATAAATATTGCGTCATATGTGACTCTGCCTCTTTCTTTCTGTGTAGTACATTATTTGACAAAAGATCTTCCACTTCATGAATTTAAAATGGCTGATTTTCTTTTGCTTTTCAAACTAAACTAAATTTGTTAATTCAGTCACACAACATGGGCTCTAAAAGAAATAAGAGAAAAAAGCTCTAAATACAATTTAACCAGAAAAGCTGATCATCTGTCAAATTAGCCAGGAAGAAACTGAAAGCAGAATCTGCCCTAAATATAAAACGCATGAGCTTCTCTGTACATATTGCCAAGGTACCTCACACCTTGTTTTTAGCTCACTTCTTATGAGGCGTCCTTCAATCCCCATTAATACACATTTAACTTTTGTGCTTATTACTTTCCATTAAACCTCATCAACTAAAACCAATAAAAGAGTAACCTGTTGTTGTTTACTGGCCTGAGAGAGGGGTGTCCGATTTTAACAGCAAATAATCAGGACGTCTGTAGTTTCATTTCAATTTAATAACAGCAAGATTTAGTCCATTTGGCCTTCAGAAAGCTGATTATAAGGCTGGTTCTGCTTTGCTGGACACTTCTGCTATATGATGTTAAAACATGCCTCACTTCAAACGGCAGTAAAAGGTTTTTCCATGAGCTGCTGCAAGTCAACACAAGCTGGAGGAGCGATATGAAATCAGAAGGAAAACAGTTTCACTACTCATTAGAGAAGGTAACTTAAGATTTTCTATCAAGGAAAGATAACCCCTGGAAGGGATAAAGTGGTGGATGTGTGTGGAGGATGATCTTCAACAGTTTTGGCCTAAAAAAGAAAAACTGGAGCAAAATATTCACCTGTTCAAATAGCAAAGAGTTACTTTTGCAAGAAGAATAATCTGAGCCAAATAAAAGCCAAATTGAAATAACCCTTTAAAGTCTGGCAAGGCGAAACTGTGGAAAACACATGACTCGAGGTTTGTAGAAACTGAGTTGTTGGGACAAGCTGTAAGCACCTCCCCACGAAAACAGGACCCTACCTTACTCTGAATGTTTATGAGCGACATGTGCACAATCAGTCACACAGGGAAGATTTTATTTACACCATCAGCACAATGAGGAGTCCATCAGGCCTCAACTTCAAGTAAAAGTGCCTGCTGAGCTGTTTAAAGTCAGGTTAACAGAAGAGGCAGGGCGGTTTCTGTTTCCCTCCGTCAGACACCTGCCGCACAGCAGGCCCGGCAGAGAAACGACAGGAGTCCCGGCATTAACGCTGAAATACAGACTCCGAACAAACACCAGCGTCTTCCCACGAAACATCCACAACAAGAGACACAAATAAACAAAAAAAAAACAAAGAGCCCCAGAGAGAAAACGCCCCTACCTGTTGCCATGAAGATGGTGACCAGGGTTAAAACGAGGCGCATTTTTGAAACAGCTTTAAAAATAACTTTCAAATGTTAAAAATAAAAACACGGTGGAGAAACTCGACCACTCGTTTGGAAACAGCTCTCCGCAGTTTTCTCTTCTCTTCTTTACTCAGGTACGTCCTCCATTTTGTCAGGCGGGAGAAGCGAAGGTAAGAGACTGTAACCTGAGGCCCCGCAGGTGAAGCAGGACGGGTCGACTTTCTGTAGGTAGGGGTTCTGTGAAATTTCAGTTCGGGTTTATCTCCAAATGATGAGGTAGAACGAGTCCATTGGTTCTGTAAACGTACTTTAACTGCTTTAATTTGGTTCCTTCTTCTGGTTTGAGCCACGGTAATGAATTTGTAGACGTAATGTTGTTCACCGACTACGCCCAGCGCCCCCCCCAGAGGTGAGAGTGGTGCAGTCCGGCTGCAGGTAATGATTAACTGGGCCTGCGCGCGGGTCTCACAGAATGGGAGCGTTGTCTCTTTAGGAGATTCGTGGTTTGAGTCATAAAGTAACTGCAGGGGGATGATTGAGGAAGAAGCCCCTTCAGAACAGCGTCCTTTTGAAGAAGTGAATCGTATGAGTTAATAAGAGCCCCCCCCCTCCCCCTCCCCGAGGGAGGACAGTCGCCTGCGCTGCTGTGTGCGGAGCGTGGCCTGATGTATTGAGACACATTATGGTTGATCCCTGCGATGGGCTGGCGACCTGTCCAGGGTGTGTCCCCTGTCCTCGCCCTGTGTGAGCTGGGTTGGACACCAGCACCCCCCCCCCCCCCCCCCCGAAAAATGACTGACATTATGGTTGATGTGCTTTATTAACATGTTAAATAGCTTTCAGTGACATTATGACGTGGTTAAAAAGCAAATGTTGAATAAATAAATACAAATCGAATATATTTTGGAGATAAACCCATAAAGCTTATTTTATATGTAATAATTTCTTAGTGTTTTCATTTAGTCTTTAATAATTTTCAAATAATTACTTGTCTTATTCATATATGTATGTCTTATTCATATATATGTATATGTCTATAAGTGGTTAGGGCGTCAGCCACGTGATCAGAGGATCTGAGGTACCCTTGAGCAAGGTACTGTCCCCGTCCCGCTCCTCCCTGCGATGGGCTGGTGAACTGTCCAGGGTGCGTCCACCGTCCTCGCCCTGTGTGAGCTGGGATGGACACCAGCCCTCCCCCGCGACCCCGTTTGGGACAAGCGGCAGAAAACTAATGAATGGATGGATGGATGGATGTACATACACACATTAATTATTTTTATAATTTTCACATATATATATTTTATATATGTGTGATTGTTTTTATGATTTTCATATATATATAATAAATTTATTTGAAACGTATTAAAATAAATATATAATATATTTGTGTATGTTTTTATATATACACAAACACTTTTATGCTAATAAAATATCATTTTTTAAAATGTGCAGGAACCTTAATAAACAGGTTAAGATGCAAATTGTGTTTTCTTTTTAAACATACAAACACACTGGTCACCTTATCTGTTTAAAAACAGGACTTTCTTCCACTTCTACATACACCAGTATAAACCTGTGGACAATTACAGCTTTTCATCCCAATTATGGATGACTATGCAAGAAATGATCTAAATGTCTAGTTGATTATTGAATATCCAGGTGAAGTTTCAGTAGCAGGCATGTGCTGAGGTTCAATTTGGCCTTATCAGGAAAGAAAATCAAAACAACATGGTGAACTTATTAGTAAACATATTTATTGGATAAGAGGATTCTACATTTTTCCACAATTTTTTTTTTTTCCTGCAGGACCAGTAGGTCACCTAGAAGTACCCTTGAACAAGGTAATGTTCCTATCACTGTTAACCTTGTGCTGGATATGGCTGTCCACTGCTGCACTGTATGGGTTAAATGCAAAGGATGCATTTCATTATGGTTGACTGTGTTGTATCTTTACAGTGACAAGTAATCACTTTCACCTCGCAGACTGCCCGGCCTGGATCCCAGGACCCTACAGCACTACACACTGTGTAGCAGAGTGGACACTTTAAGCTCTTTCTGAACAGTTTTCTCAAGTAACTTGGTCTGTGGCAATGTTAAGGTAAGTGGTTCATGCAGAAGTAAAAAGCACATAAATCTAGAACACTGTTCCGAGCATCGCACTGCCTCTGCTGGTCTGCCTTCTTTTCAGCGCATCCTGGTGGCCTCTCTCCTGCAGGTACAGGTGACCGCAGGTGACACTCAACACCTAATCTGCTCAGATCCTAAAATCACAACCTACTGCTGTCTACAGTGCGCCTCGCCACATGGCAGATGAGTAAATTTCATATTTTAAAAAACTTCAAAACGAGCCATATTAACGGAAGAGAGTTAAACTTATCAAAAATGTATTTAAAAAAATAATTTAAATCATTGCAGCACTTCCTCCGGTAAAAATGCGATCAGCGCGAGAGACGACGTGACGTTGATCAATCACGTGTTTCAGCAGCCAATAGGAAGACGGTATGGGCGTGGCTTTGTGAGCCGATGACAGGGGTCGTGCTGTTGTAAATAAAGACACAATCCGCCCTTAGAGCGAAGGTAAGACTGTGGGTTGTTTATCTTTAGATCTGTCTGGCTTCATCTGTTTTACGCTACCTGTTGTACGGGATTTCCCCGCTCTGTCTTATTTTTAAAGCGTCCCAAATCCGGACCATTTAGGAACACGTCGCTGACGCATAAGCTAATCACGTTACTGCGCAGTAAGAGGAAAAGCTTTCATTTCACACTGAAACTTTAGAAAACAGCAGGACAGATGGACAGGCGGACCTTTATCTCGAGTAATACATCGTGTTCTGATGGACTGTAGGCCAAAACTCTACAGCCTTAGTCTAAGTGCTCTCCGTTTTTATCAAACCTTCCAGACATAAATATTTTTCGAGCCGTGTTGTTAATCAACACTGAATTTTTCCCGAGTATGGTGACTGTACAATGTGTATCTTGAGATATGCTCAAGAAAGAATCGACCGGCTGCACCCCAATCTACGCCCGTGTGCACTAACTAGGATGCCTCGCTAGTGAGGATGAACTCTTACGCGCGGATCTGTATTGGAACACAGCCGGAGCTTTTCACGACACAGCAGTAGCTTTCACTCAGTTTTATTAGCCGGAAAATAAAGTTCAGTATTTTTTTTTTTGTTTAAATTCGAATCACAGGGTAAAATGTACTCCCTGAAGTTATGATTTCAGTTGTTCTCAGAGCAGGAGAGGACTTTGTGAACAACAGCTCCTGTGACCATGAGTGGGTTTGTTGTTTTTAAAGTGAAAGTGACTACCCTCGTCATTGTGAAACGCAGCGCAGCACAACACAACGAAACTCTGCGTTTCACTCACACACACACACACGCGCAGTAGGGGGTAGCTGTTGAAAGCGCCCAGGGAGCAGTGACAGGGACGGTACCTTGCTCAAGGGTACCTCAGGGCAGCCTACTGGTCTGGGACTCGAACTCACAGCATTCCGATCCGGGGCGACTCCCTAACCACTAGACCCCTAATGTGGCCGTGAATCATATATATAAATATACCATCTTCTAACTGTGATGTTACACAGTTGCATTACATTGTTTATTGAATACAACTTTATTTCTCTTTTTTCCCCACTCTATTTTAGTAAAAAAATTAATATTTTTGTATTTATTTGTTGTTCATTATTCTGCTGCGCTCTATACAGTTATATATATATATATATATATATATATATATATATATATGTATGTGTGTATGTATGTGTGTATATAGCTTTTTTTCCATTTCAGAATTGCATAGTTTATTGTGGAAAATTTCCGAAAGCCTGTTTTATCACGTGCACGAGGGGTTTTACTGCCTGTGTTGCAATATACTGCATGTTTGCTTTATCATCTCAGCCTACCTTGGACCTGAAGCACATTGATAATTCACAGTTATACTTTCTCTTTTTCTGATTTATGTCCAGCCATGGGGAAGTCACTTTTCTGCTTGCCCAAATCCAAAAATGGGAGTCCTGAAGACCTCACATCTAAGGAGCTTGGTTCTGAATCAGAAGAGGACAAGAATGATGTTTCTTCATTCCCTTATGTTGAATTCACAGGCAGGGACAGTGTCACGTGTCCCACTTGTCAAGGCACAGGCAGAATACCAAGAGGTAACTCCAGTTGTCAGTGCTTGTTTGCTGTAAACTAGATGTACATGTGTGCTTTTTTATTTAATACAAGCACCCAGAGACTCGTCTGTGCATTCATTGAAGTTGATGTAAAAAAGTTAACGGATGAATGCTGCCTATATTACACCTAGTACACTTAATTATTTAGGTTAAAACAGATGATCTTTTTATAAATACTGCTCATAAGCTGCCCTAGGAGTTTTTAGTGTGTGTTTGGACTCATGGGATGTTTTCCATTTCAGAACAAGAAAACCAGCTTGTTGCTTTAATACCATACAGTGACCAAAGACTGAGGCCCAGACGAACGTATGTTTCCCATGTTTCTCTCGTTGGAAAGGTGCTATTTATCAAGTTATATGTTTTGGTCACTTTGGTTATTTCAGTTCTGCCAGAAAACTTTCTGGAGCAGCCCTTGTTTTAATGTAACCCATCTAAAGGGATGCTGAGCACTGGATATTTTCCAGGTTTTTTTTCAGTGACCATTCTGTAATTTTTTTGCATCACTATTCCTCAATATGTTGTGGGAGTAATGTGCGCTATGACTTTTAATTCTGCAGTATTTTTCTTCTGGTACTGTGTAGAGAAAAATCTTTAATCTTTCTTAAAGGAAGCTGTATGTTTGCCTGTCAATCCTCCTGTGCTTCCTACTCTGTGGCCTGGCTGTCTTCTTTCTGTTCCCGCGAACCATTGATGTCTCCTACATCGGCGTGAAGTCTTCATATGTCACCTTTGATACCGAAAATCGGATCATCTACCTGAACATCACAGTAAGATCTAATGGTTCTTCTCAGTCCTGGGTTTGAGGTTTGGGTATATCATCAGGGCCAGAAGCTACTTTGAAACATTCATGTGGATTATTGGCCTTCAGCTACACTTATCTGATTGGATGTCATAACTCAATACAATCATTTATGCTGTTTGATATTATTGATCTTGAATTATTAACACTGAAAAAAGACAGATTGTAATTTTTTCTGTTTTGAAATTTTTAAATGTCTTACCTTTGGGACAAATAAAATGCCCAGCTACTTTTCCTGATTTAATAGGGATTATTTAAATTTGATATTACAAAGATCAGAATTACAAAGATAAAAAAAAAATCTGGTAGTGTTCCTCATAAAGCCATTGGCCATCATCACATGATAAAGGCATTGCATATAATGCAGTCATACTGGTTTTAAAGCTTTGGTTGGCAATAAATATGATGAACAGGATGCTTCATCTGTACAATGATGCAAAGTGAAATCTCGAGCCCAAGGTGACAGTAAGGTGCTGAAGATAAATGTATCTTCTGAGGAAGGCAAGACACTTTTCCTGCAGTGGCCACAGTGTTTGCATTCCTATGAGCCTCTAGCTGCTTGTCTTTTAAGGGGTTTGCTACTTCACATAGTAACATAAAAACCTACCAACTTAGACACATGGGTTTATTTTAGTTTTTTTTTTAAATTATAGTAAATGTAAATTATTTACAGAAAAATAGTTATTTGTACATCCCATGTTTACTAGTGCCAGTACTGCTGCCAGTGAATCATTTTCAAGGATCTAAATTATTCATTATGGCATTTCTTATGATTATGATTCTGTTATTAAAATAAAAAAAAAACTTGTTTATAACAGTAATGTTGAATTAGCATGAAAATCTAAACAGGTCATTTTTATTATTTTATTGCTGAAGCTGTGTTCATGTTTTGTGTTTTTTTTAGAACGCTCTCAATATCACTAACAACAACTACTATCCTGTACAAGTGGCAAACATTACAGCGCAGGTGCAGTTCTATAAGACAGTCATTGGAAAATCACTTGTGAGCAATGTGACGAGTATCAGACCTCTGGATATGCGACAGGTACTTTCTGAGTCATGATTTATTCGACTGTAATGAGATTCATACATGAACTTAACCAAAAAGGGAACTGTATCCCTTAATTCATTCAATTTAAAAAAGTATTTTGATCAGACAGGACTTACAAAAAAAAAAATTACAAATCAAGTCAAAAGGTTGCAATAAGTTTTTAAGACTAAGCTGGTGTCATGTTTTTTTATTCAACTACATCCAGTTGCTGAATTGGCGAAAAAAAAGGCAACATCAGTGGATTAAGAACCTATTTAAAGTTAATCTTTTGACGTCGAGATAACTGGAAAAAACAAACCAGAGCTGAGCTTGAGAACAAGCATTTGTTATCAGTTTACCACACCTTTACAGCAGCAGTTTCTCCTGACCTCCTTCCTTGGCTACCAAAACTCTCAGAGCGTTATAGCACTGCATTGGAAGTGCCAAACCTTAAAAACACAATATCACAGAATACAGACAAATCTGTTAGTGTTACTATAGTGATATCATATAGTGTGGTAGAGATGTGACTATCTTGATACTTGAGTCTTGTTGCAATATCATTGCGATGCTGAACATTTTACAAAATATTAAGTATTATAAGCTTTCCTATACATTATCCAAAAAAATTAGTCATAAGGAAGGTGGCACATGATTATTATATCTGAATATATCTGAATCTTTGCATTTAATTCATTTAATTCTGGTACTGAATTGTAAAGTCACTGGAATGGATGGATTTGTTTTTGGCGGCATTTGTGCCAAGCCTTCTCATAAGCTACTAGATAAGCTTAAGTAGTGCTTTTGCTGCTTTCCAGGTCCTAGGACTGATGACTCACTCTGACTAACATTAGCTCTTAGTCTACTTGATAACAGTAGTGTGTACAGTAGTGTGTACACTGGGAAAGCTCACAATGACTGTACTAAAGCAGAGAGCACAATAGATAAAGGAGTTACAGGCATTAATTTGTAGAAATAATTCATTTAATATACACACAATAACCTTATTACTATATTAATGAATAAACTGCTGTTCAAGGTGGCAGAAATTTCAGATACTTGGAATCCAGACATAAGCAATTTTGAGCATTCCCTGTCCTTTAACATGTTTGATTTTTATGTTTAAAATAAGCCAACACAGTATCTATCTAACCCTCCCACCCAGGTTTAATGCAGAAAATAAACAGGGGTGGTGGTGGTCTAGTGGTAGGATACTTGCCTATGGACCTATGGAGCAAGACCCTTAACCCTGAGTTGCTCCAGGGGGACTGTCCCTGTAATTAGGACATGGAAGTCGCTCTGGATAAGAGTGTCTGTTAAATGCTGTAAATGAATGAACATTTAATTATTGACTTCAAACATGCAGGCGTATGTTCCCTGTGGAGTATGTGGACTTATTCTCACTTTGAAAATTTACAGAACATGTTCTTGTGACCAGAGGTGCTCGATTTGGCTGCATAAGACAGATGTGCGCTGCCCATACAGCTCTAATCTTGCCAAGAGCTTTTTTAAAAGTCCTTTGAGCCCTTTGACCTTTAAAATGACCTTTAATCCATCCAGTAATTTGTGACTTTTTCCTGATGTATCTGTGTGCTGTGTAAAAGCTGTAAGTAACATTTAAACTTCTTCTCTGATACATTCTGCTATTCTTCAGGTTGACTTCTCTGTTCATACCGTCATGGCCAATGAAATTAGCTTCATCTTGTAAGTGCATTGTTCTCACTTGCGTTTATTCAGATATGCGTTGCTTTTTGTGTGTTAACGTTTGTACTCATTTTTCAGTGACTACTGCACCATGCAGTCCATAAAGGTGCACAACATTGTGGTCATGCTGCAGTAAGTTCCCATCACTTGATTAATATTCATATATTTTAACACAAGGTAACTGATATTAAAATCTCTATTAGATCATTAGAGATTATTGAAGTTCTTTAAAAAAATTTATTAACTAATAACTCATTAATATTAATCTCACTATAGAACCTTTTAATTGTTGAGGCAGCGGTGGCCTAGTGGTTGGGGACCAGGCCACAGGATTGGAAGGTTGTGAGTTTGAATCCCAAACCAGTAGGTTGCCCTGAGGTACCCTTGAGCAAAGTACCGTCCCCATCACTGCTCCCCAGACATTTTAAATAGCTGCACACTGCTGCATGGTGTGTATAGGTGAAAAGCAGAGGAAGCATTTTGTTGTGGTTCGCTGTGCTGTATTTCACAATGACAAGTAGTGACTTTCACTTAAGTGTGTGAGTTTGAAGAACGTATTCTCATGAACCATTGGCACCACGTTTTCAGACTGTGTTGAATGTTCAGAATTTTAAAAAATGTGAAAAAAAAAATAGAATTAACATCCAGTCACATTTTTATTGCAATTAAATCATGGAAGAGAGACTTAATGATGGAATAGGGCTGAATGATGGATCTAGGCATGAAAGGTGTAGGTAGGAAGCAACAATGGAGGTGAAATGGAAGGATGGAAAGGGTAAAACAGGCTAACAGACAGGCGTTTTAAAGACAGAAGAGCACGAGATCTGTGCATCTAAATCATCCAAAAATCCTGCATCTTGATTCACTTCCAAACGAACCCTTAATGGGCCGCTGCTAATATTGCTAGATGAGTAATAAAACCCTGGCCTATGGATCTCTGTGTGTATTTGCGTGTATTTTTGGCCATTACCAACCAGATTCAGATTGATCTTATCTAAGATACGTTTTTATAGATTATGATTCATGTGTGTATGTTTATATGTATGTGTCTCTCTTTTAATACAAAATAGAAAGGATAGTGAAGGGAGGCTCTTCATTTCTTCAGTTTGATGGATCTGTACTGGGGTTTACATCATTTCTGCTTTCTAATGTGCCCTCACTTTGCTCTCTCAGGATGACTGTGACCACTGTATATTTTGGGCATGCTGAGCAGATCTCTCAGGAGAAATATCTGTATGTGGACTGTGGCTCAAACACCACCAACATCAATGAACACATGACGGTGATTCAACCACCCTCTTCACCCTGAACCAATCTTCAGTCTCCATTAAGCTGTTTGATGATGCCTGTCTGCAAACCGGGCCCTGCTGTTTTGAAGCACCCATGCATGGTGATGCCAGGAGGACTGCAAAGTTTCAGTAGTATTCTCATTATTAGTACATCAGAGAAGTGATCAGGGCTGTATTTAGAAGTTTTAATAACTATAATAAATGGCATGGAATGCAACTGAGAAATAATTTTACTGACTTGACAGTCCGGAGCACAAATTATTCACATGCAGGATGACTTGCTAGGTGTGGCCTCAGTCACTGTTCTGTGAGCTTTAATCAACCACTATGATTTCTTCTTTCTTCTGTCTTCTATACAGAACTGAACTGAGACACAGTAAGACTGGAAGGCAAGTGAAAAATTAGAAATTAAAAATACAGATGCCATTTTCCAGGCTTGGCTATGAAATAGCCAAACACAGGGTGGTGGTGGTCTAGTGGTAGGGTACTTGCCTACGTAACTCTGGATCAAGAGGTCCCCGGTTCGAATCTGACCTCTAGCACTACCACCACTGGGTCCCTGAGCAAGACCCTTAACCCTGAGTTGCTCCAGGGGGACTGTCCCTGTAATTAGGACATGTAAGTCGCTCTGGATAAGAGCGTCTGCTAAATGCCGTAAATGTAAATGTAAACAGCTGTAAGGAAGAAAAAAAATCTATGCCAGGTAGAAAGTCATTTTATATTTTGTATATTAACACATACTTTCACAGACAGTTCTTTAAAGAAAAAAAAAACAAAACTTTGTTTTAAAGGCCAGCGGAAACAGAAATACATGTTTCAGTAACGTGAAGAAAATAGTTTTATATGTTAAGAATCTATTAGAGAAATGATGCAGAGATGTGCTGTTGTCAGTGATTTGTTGTTCACGCAGTGGAATATATTTGTGCATCTGTGTTGTATTGGGAGTAGTCTATTCAGTGCATTTTCACTTTCCCAGAACAGTCTGTGCTTTATTTACTAAAAGATAATAAACTACAGGTTGGTTCACACTGGTGCAATGTAATGAAAGCACAACTTGAAAATCTGTCAAAATATGGGATTGTTCTGCACTAATCAGCAGTCATGATGTAACGTTTGTGGACCAGCTGCTTGTTATGAAGAGATGTACGATAACATATGAAACAAAATTAGTGTCAACGTTTTATAGGACTAGTCGCCTGTCCGGTGTGTTGCTCTGACGTTCTCTCTTTGTGCACTGGGGCTCCAGTCACACCTCTCGACCCTACTGAGGGTAAGCTGGTAAAATAATTTGCAAGTGAAAGTGAGGCAAGAAAATCTTACTATTAAAAAAGGAGAAATATTTACACTTGTTGGTGTATTTGGTCACTTGCATAGGTATCTTACTGGTGGTGCACAAGGCTTTCTGGTCAGTTTCTTATAATGCTGTTTCTTTTTTGCTGTGGCTCTTTTCAGAGGATCTGGTAGCCCTAAAACTAATTATTCCAAAACATTCTTACATGTAAGAAATACTTCTTCTAAAAGCAAGGTTCTTCTGCAAATTCCACTCATGTCTTCAGTACTGATGCTCAAACACATAAACAAAAGCAGGAACAGAACAGAAGTTACAAGAGAGACAAGAATGCAGAGTTTATACACTTTTGTAATGTGTGAAGAAGAGCAAGATGTAAATAAATACCTATAGTACACATCAAAATATTACCAACAGCTTAATTATCCAAGTTTCAGATTTTAACTGCACATTACACTTACAATTACCAGAATGTCTCCTGAAAAAACTCACCAGTAAACATGCAGGACATCCCATGAGAGAGGAGGATAGGGGTAAGATGTGAAAAAAGGTGATGATAAAGGTGTGTCAAGTGGATATACATTTAATAACAATTATGCGAACATGGAGTACTAATTCAGAGTTTCTTTCTTTGTCTCAGTTTATTTCCCAGTTTAACCATTAACCAGTAAAGACACTGTTAATCATCTTGTCCAACTTGTCCAATAAAAAGACTTCATTCATTTCCAGAGAATGAAAAATGTATGCAATTATTTCATATAATACTTCACATTTTTGTTAATCTGTTCTTTCAATTACCTGTTAGATTTGCCAATTAAAAATCTCTAATGAATGTGAGAGTAGAGGCCGACAGCTACTGGATGTTTCAGATTCTTGCATTATGTAATACTATTTGTGTTTACTGTGTTTACTTCTTCCACTTTTCACTTGTTAAAGAAAATGTCTCCTTTATCTCATTTTGTGTCCCACTAAGGTTATCAACCAGTGAAGACACTTGTCCAATATGCAGACAAAATAATAAACACGCTGCATTCAGAATCAGAAAACATTTTTAATCCCATTATTAATTCTTTATATTAAATTACTCATTAAACATAACAATCATTATAATTATATGTATTTAATAATTATGTATTTAATGCATATAACTGTTATATATGTTGCCTTTTCCACTTTAGTCAGCTTTAGAAATGTTGACTGGAACAGCATGTTGCTGATCTTCTAATGCAAATGTGGTGCAAGTACAATACATGCCCACAGGGTGGCGCCCTTTTATTAAGTCTGTAAATGTATTCCTCTGTGGCCCCCAAAAATCAGCTGTTAACTAAGCTGTTGATATTAAAAATATTACCTTCATCATTTCCACTTAGAAAAAAGTCATTTATACATGATACTGAAAAGGATATTTTCAAGGATGTTTTCAGAAACTGATGAAATAGTATTAAAACGACTGCAAAGCTCACTTTTTATTTTATTTTGTTTAATTATTGATCAATCAGCTAATTAATGCATCACAAAACATCATGACTTTTTTTTAGCATCAGATGCTCTTCTTTAATTGCTGGTCTCCGATGCACGTTTATCAAAGCCATTACAAATGGTAACCGTCACAACTTTCCTTGTTCCATAAAATCTGGTTTTGCACATTTTATGTTTTCTTGAGCTCCTGATTTGACACAGGAACTCAGTCGTAGAGCTACTCAAACACAGTAGAATAATCTGTGTGTGTGTGTGTGTGTGTGTGTTTCTGAGTATTCTGAGTATTGTGTACTCATTAGTAATCTCATGTGCAGTGCTTTATCAAACCCATGTTAATCTTAGAGCTGAATTAAATGGCCTGGACTGTGTTAATGGGTTGGCTGTGATGGATCAGTGTCATTTTAAAAGTATTTACACCCTCAGATGTAGTGTGCTGCAAGTCTCCTGAGGAAAAGACTATGCACATCTGTAGATGCCATTAAGTTCTTCCCCTCCTCTGCCAGTTCAGGAGAAACTCCGCTTTAATGAACCCCCAAAACACCAGCTAACAGTTACAGCCAATTTTAATATGTATAGCTGCCAAAATGCTGTTATTTTAGAAACAACTTGTGAAGAACCAGAGCAATGGGTGCTTTAAATGTAATTATTTAACAATATTTTAATCTTAACTGTAAAAATCAGTGAAAACTCTGAATTTGTCGTTACCATAGATACCAAGAAGGCTTAATGTCACACACGACATGCTTACTGAGCAGATTTCTGTACAGACATTCTGTAACAGTTTAGGGATTTTTTAACCCCATGATGCCAAAACACTGCCGCAGATCATTTGGTCTTTGATTGAGGGAAGGAAATGGGTCAGCAGTTGTCTGAAAACACTGAGTGAGTATAATTTGGCGCACATCTGGAGAAACTATTTCCTAACATCTGGAAATGTGATACTTCACAATGTGAATGAATGTTTCTTGAGGAAACTGCAGTCATGTTTTTTGTGGACTAAACTTATAGAAATACAGTACATTATCACTTTGCCGTAATATCGACTATAAGACTCCTTCCATGAAATGCTAATGCAGTTTGATTGTGGGTCATCTGTGGAATGTGGGGTTATCCAAGATGGAAAAACTGGAAAATCTGAAAAACAAAAACAAATGCACCTTGAATTACCAGCCTATTCATATAGATCTATATATGTTTTGCTTTTAATCACCATTACATCCTACTGTTTTGTATTTTTTCTGCCTTTTCTCTCTCCGGTGGTCACTTCAGACAGCTCTTTCTGCCATTCTGCCTCTGTCCAGCAGGAGTGCTGAGGAGTGGGGTGGATTGTGTGGACATTTGTATTCTGCTCCTGGAGCTGTACTCTTCTCAGTTGCTTGTGACTGTGGAGATGAGACCATTCTTCATCATGCCTGGCCATTCGTCCACTCTGATACGAGCACAGCTCCTGTTGGTCAGTCTGGCCCTGCTGGCTGGTGGGTGCCTGGGGCGCTCAGATGCACCCCGTGGGGTCTCCTTGCCTTTTGTCTTTGACATCAAAGCAGTGTGTGATCCTCCTTGCAAACATGCTGGAATCTGCATCCGAAACAACACCTGCTTCTGCTCAGTTGGATACGAGGGGGAGACCTGCCAGTATGGTGAAGTTTCCTTTTTTATTTATGTAATGAATGCAGGGGATTATATGATATAGTCTGTGTGTGTGTGTGTGTGTGTGTGTGTGTGTGTGTGTGTGTGTTAAACTGACCTTTCTTTTGTGCAGAACAACCGAAACTGTCCTTAAATGTCTCCTGAGAAGAATTTAATTTAATGTTTGTTGATTTCAGCAAACTGTTACCCAAAGTGTAAAAATGGAGGAGAATGTCTTCGACCTGGGAAATGCAGATGTCCTCCTGGGCTTGCAGGAAAATACTGCCACAAAGGTATTTAAACAAACCTCCTCTGTTCTTCAGGCTCTCAATTAGTGGTTTTAACATGCATATTAGAGATGTTTGTGAGCAGTTACATTGGTATATACAGGACAAAGCAAAGAAGGAAAGGAGCTTTCGCTGAAAAGATTTACTGAGGGAGTAAAGAGAGAGAGTTGAGGTGAGGATGGATAATTTGAGTGTTTGGGTTTAACAGTGGTGTGTGACGGAGGCTGTTGGAATGGTGGGGACTGCACTGTCGTGAATGGAGAGGCTAAGTGCATCTGTCCATCCAGCTGGACTGGCTCCAAATGTCAAGAGGGTTGGTTAACTTTATTTTCTTATGCATCATAAATATAAATGCACACACAGTTTGGTATTGCTGAGTTTGTGAGGACATTCCACTGACTGAGAAACATTACGCCTACACCTAAATCAAAGCCTAACCTTAAAATCTCTTACCAGAAGGCAATCATTATGCTATATATAAATTGAATTTGTGGGGGAAAAAAACTGCATATTTACTTGTGAGGCAAAAGGTCCCCAGTTCCATAGATAAAATTGCTGGTCCCCATAAAGTAATAAATACAGGGATGTATATTCATATTTATATTTCTGACTCAAATCAGTGAGGTATTATCATTTACCTAATCTTAGTTATCAGTTTTTTGGAATGCAAACTTATTCTCCAGATCAATAGGGCTAAAGCCTAGAGTTAGGATTAGGGTTATCTTTACAGTTAAGGCATCTAAATTAATGTGTCATGATGATGGATTGGCGACTACATGTGTTCTGGTTTTGTTACAGCGATCTGTCCGCAGGGCTGCAGGAATGGGGGCAGCTGCGTAGCCCCAGGCATCTGCAGCTGCCCAGAAGGATGGATAGGGGGAGCCTGTCACACAGGTCAGCTCCTTTTGTATTGTTAGTGTTTGTAGCAGTTATTGAGTTTGTTCAAATAATTAAAAAAAAAGAATCAAATCACTTTGAAACCAAAATACACAATGCATATTTGTTGCTACAAGAAAAGTGATATAAACCAGTCCCCATCTTTGTGGACCCACACTTTGTTTTTAGTGTGTTTTATTTTACTTTTTTTTTTATCCACAGTCTGGCTATTTACATAAATCAAATGCGTTAGATGAGATGTGCATAGTGTGGAATTGACAGGAGTGATAAGGGGAATCCCTGGGATAATGTAAGAGTGTGTAATCACATAAAATGATATTATGCTGCTGTAAATATTGATCTCTGTGAACATTTGCAGCAGTGATGCAGCATCTAGCCTTTAAAACAATTGAAATCTGATCTCAGACCAGTAGACAAAGGACGTTTCAGTATCTAACAGACTGTGTCCCTCCCCACAGCTGTGTGTAAGAAGCCATGTCTTAATGGTGGGAAGTGTGTGTCTCCTGACACCTGTCGCTGTCGTGCTCCGTACTCCGGCCCCCAGTGTGAGGAGAAGAAAAAACTATTCTGATCCAGGCACAGTCTCTTACTGACAGTGCTGCAGTTTCTACAAGATGGTGCTATTCTTAGTTGTTTGTTACTTTGAGAGTACGTCTGATGTTTTACTTTTTACATGTTTAACATGTTTACATGTCTAATGGTACAAAATATGCTGTTTAACTGATTGTTTTTCCTACTTCATGGTAACTAAAAAAAGCTAAGAAACTGTGAGTGTGTGTGGAAAAGGGAATTTATAAAGACAGTGATCAGTGCACTCAGAACTATTACTGTACTTTATAAACATGACATTTACATGTAAATCAATTCCATAATTACAAATCTGTTGCTGTTTTTGTACTTTATTTCATGTACGTAAGCGTCACGTTTTTATTCCATATATGTGTGTGTGTGTGTACTGATATAGGACGTTGTATGTATAACCAGTGTCACTCGTATATTTTGAATTCAATAAAAAATCAAAATATAAAACCTTGTATATGATTCTATTTCATATCATATTCATTACTCATTCAGTCTAAATCCAACATTATTTTCCTAAAGTTATATAACACTATATCCTGGGTGGCACAGTGGTGCAGTGGGTAGAGCTGTAGCCTCACAGTGATTCCCAGGCGTGACGGTCCGGGTCCTTTCTGTGTGGAGTTTGCATGTTCTCCCTGTGTCTATGTGAGTTTCCTCCCACCATCCAAAGACATTTACATCAGGCAGACTGGAGATGCTAAATTGCCTGCGGGTGTGTGCAAGTGTGTTTCTGTGTCCGCCCTGCAACGGACTGCTGTATTTCCCTGTCCAGTGTGTTTCCTTGCCTTTCGCCCTGTGAGAGCTTGGATAGGTTCCAGCATCCCCCGTGACCCTGATTATTACATGTGGCTATGAAAGAGAGTAAGTATATCCCAGTTTTATTTAAAAAAATATACCTGTAGACGTTAACAGCTCAGTCATTGTTAGCATTATGTACACTGCTTTGCATAATGAACACTTTCTTGTTCTAGGCTGACTGTGTTATGCAGTTTAGTGTTCTTAAGTGTTGCGCAATGCCCATTTTCCACTTTCAGGAATGAATAATCTTGTTAAAAATCACTGATAATTGATATTGCAGAGCGAAACTAAACTAAGTGTACTGATACATCCTAAAAGGCAAATTCTGCAGTGGACACACACACACATGCACACAAGCAAGCACACACACGCTACTGTACTTTATGGCATGGACACAAACAGGGTCTTCTGAGTCAGCTCCTCCTCTTCTTTTATCATCTTGTCTGAAAATGAAAAATATATGTTCATTGTCATATCTTGAAGTTAACTAGTTCATGCTATTAGTCGAGATGAGTCATGAGATATAAAATTAACTTTACAATGTTACATCAGCACTTTGAACAGTCCATGACAACAGATGAGACATGACAGTCAAACATGATCTATTTTTAAAAAAATATCAAAATAAATGTGTTCCTATTCTTTCCTGCTAGTTTTGTAAAAAGATATGAAAATAAGAAATCTGGCATTTAGATGATGTAAGAATAAAATGTTCATTTGATTGTGAAAATTATCAAAATTGTACGTTTAAAAAATGCATGAATAACTATTATAAAATAATTTTTTATATGTCATATTTTAGGTCAGATTGAGCAGTGAGTTCACATTTAAAACTCCATGAATGGAGAAAAAAAGCTGAAATTTGAGAAAAACAGGAACCCCAGGTATATGTCTGCATGAATATTGATAAATTTAGGAAATTACTTCTCAAAGACATTAACGAGCATGAAATGATCAACAGTTTAGAACATATGTTTAACAGTGGAGCATGTCATTGTTTCTCATAGACGTAGACAAGTGTGAATTGATTGACAATTTAAAACACATGCTACTGATGCAGTTTATCCAGAAATTTAAAAAATGGTTTGCAGGAACAAAATGACTATTTCTGCCTAGTGTATTCAATTAAAGCTGCATGTAAGAATGAAGGACTGAAGCTTGGCTTACTCTAGTGCCACATGTGGGCCCACTGTACCCTGGACGACAGTGACAGTAGTTGGGTAGCACACACTTTCCTCCATGGAGGCACTTGTTCTTGCAGATAGCTGTTGCAGTTATTTCATTCATTAAATTCACAATAATATAAGGTCACTCTACATTTCTTTGCACACATTTTACATAATCATTTGTAAATCTTTCAATTCTATTTCTTAAGGGTATGAATCAATAAGCGTATGAGTTATTATTCTAAAACCATGCAGTTAACCATTTTTAAAATGTTTTTGAACTGAATATAATGCAGAACAATTTAACAATTAATAAAACAGTAAGGTATTAACTGGTCTTACGATTCTGGCATTGCAAGCCCTCCCATCCAGCAAGACAGTGGCAGGTATTTGGGCCCACACACTCACCTCCATTTTTACATTTCTGTAAGCACACCGCTGCATATAAAACAGCTACATAAATAATTTATCCTTTATATGATACATACATTTAACATGTGTGTTTTTTAAAAATAACAGATTGAGTAACACACTGAAAATATTCTTTTATCTTCTCTACCATGGTCTAACATGTTTGAGTTATTGGGTATATTTGTCTGATTCCAATAAGCTGGTACATAAGAGAATTTCACCTACGTATGCTGCAGATGCTGCCCCGCCAACCTGAGGCACAGGAACAAGTGTTTGGACCAACACACTTCCCTTTGTTAAGGCACATGGGGTCACACACACCTGAACAGAAGGCAAAGTGTTTGGATAGTACAACATACCAAACAGCCACAACAGTAAATCCACTGACATGTGAAGTAATGAACATTTATTATCTCAGTAATTCAACTGTATAAGAGAGCATACATTTGTTTTCCAGGTAACTGGACAGGTCTAGATAATAGGTACTGGAAAACTTAGTACTTTTGTCTTGATTTTAGCTACCCTGTGTGTGTATATTGTGCCTGTGAATACTCACTCTTTTGACATCTCTTGCCAGTGTAACCTTCAGGACAGGAACATATGTTGTTTCTCATGCACTGTCCACGGTTTTTGCAGGGTGGGCTGCACACAGCTATAATAAAGAACAGAGGATGCCACTTTTTAGCTTACCCACACGAGTCAAAATCCCATATATTATAACATGGACTCCAAATAAATATTATATTTATTTAAAATGCATGTTTGAAAACTTAAACGTATTACTTAAGTATCACTTAAACATAAGAATTAACTTAATGTTAAGAACTTTAAATTATTATTAGCATGGAGTAAAGATGTATTGTGCTGTACCTATCTGGCACTGGGATCCATAAAAGCCACTGGGACATGCACAGATATTAGGCTTAATGCAGGTGCCTCCATTCAGGCACACAGGGCTACAATCAGCTGCCATGTAAAACGAAATTGGAGGGACGGAGTCAGGATTGGTGTGTAAAACAAGCATATTTTTACAAATTCTGTTGAAACACTTAGAAGAAGAGAACAGCTACCTGAGTTACAGGTTGGTCCATACCAGCCAGGTTTACATGTACATACGTCAGGAGATGCACACTCCCCACCATTCTCACAGTGCCTGTTACACACCACTGTAGATGTGCAGAAACAGCCAAAATCAAAGTGCAGTCATGTCCATTGAGAACAGCCAGGAAACTGGGGGTATTAATAGCAATCATTGCAAAACACATTTCATTGGATACAAAAAAAAAAACTTACTAATTTCACAGCGTGGCCCCACATAGCCATACGAGCAAGTACACAGGTTCCTGGACAGACAGCTTCCTCCATTTTCACATGGTGGATCACAGTTAACTGAATGATAAAATACATAGTGCTGACACAGCTACATTACCACAAAGTTATAACATGAATAGGAAAAGGCAGAGTACCACTTTTTGTCCCAAAATGGAATAGAAACGTCTGATGCTGATCCAATATTTTTGTCTTTTTATTTTTGTGTTTCAGTATTTCTTCTATAAGTTTGTAATTTATAAAAAAATTAAATTATAGTAATTGTTTTGTAGACTTGTCACAGTATGTCACGGTTGGGTTTCATTTTGGGCACGGTAGAGGGCGCTCTGTTCTGACTGAGCACACCTGAGCTCATGAAGGCACAGGTGTGCTTCATTGGGGCTGCTATTTAAGCCCCAATGAGTCAGATAGGAGCGTGGCTCATTCACTAAGCGAAGCCTTAAGTTAATGGTGGTTTTGATACGTCCTTGTATCTTGTTTTAGTCACTGACGTCCAACCCGCACCCCGCCACCATTACAAGACTTTACCGTCCTTGATTTCTGTTCCTACTATCTAAGTGAGAAATCTAAGCCACTGAATTTCCCTGTAACTTCCATCAAATCACTTTGAATTTCTGTGTCTCCATGACTGTATTAAGCAGATGCTTTAAAAGTGAGAGGAATTTCCTTTTAATAACTAATAACTAAATTATGCCTTAACCTTTGGTGATTAAACCATTCAAGGAATGAAAGAAGTTGTCATATTAATAAATATTCATGACAGAACTCACCTTCCTCACAGGTTGGACCACTATATCCCTCAGGGCACTCACACACATTGGGTTTTACACACTTCCCTCTGTTTTTGCAGTCTGGACGACACACAGCTACCGGGAGATTATGGTATGAGAGGTGAGAGTGTATTTTGGTGTGTTTTCTGGAAAGTCTCTTCATGAATTTGTGCTGGTGGAAGAAACTGTGACTCACCGATGTGACAGTTGTAGCCGGTGTATCCTTCTTTGCAGGTGCAGGTATTAGGCAGAGTGCACTCCATATTCTGACCACAGGGGTAGCGACATATCGCTGTACACAAAACACACAAGTCATAAAAAGCTACTTTTAAAAACATCTCCCATCACTGACACAACTTAAATATAGTGCTAACCTTTGCATGTGATTCCATCCCCTCTATAGCCGTAGGGACAGCGGCCACACCTGAAGTGTCCAGTCAGAGTGGGTTCACAGGCAACACCAGAGAAGCAGATGGAGTCTGCACAAGTTCTGCCATCCTCAATGAGCACAGGAACAAATTCCTCTTCATGCACTCTAGTCAGAGGTGTCTTTACATGAACGCCACTCTGGACTAAAGAGGTTGTTCTGTCAGTGAATGATGGTCTCTTCTTGGAAGACTGAGGTCTTTCAGCTTTAACAGAAGGTTTGGAAACTTTTTGAGAAGTGGAGGAAGATGAAGAGAAAATGACATCAGTCCTGTCCCCTGCTCCAGTGCCTGGTGATTGCCCTGCAAAATACTGAAGGTCAGAAGGCAAACCTTGAGGTACAAAAATACTGAATGCGGATATCAGACTATTTTCTGAGATGTCAGATTCATTCTAAACATATTCATGAATCTGTTCAAATGCAGTGATATTATCACCCTCCCCTTCACAAACATTTTCATCATGAAGTTATCTCTACTCACTGTTTGCAGATCTTGAGGTACAGTTTTGTCCATTGCCATAAAGTCCTGGGGGACAGGGACCACAAATGTAACCAGCAGATGTGTACACACTTTCAAAACACTGGACTCCTGGATGGCAGGGTCGACTGGAGCATGGGCTCTGAGCTTCCAAGCAGACAGTAAGCAGCATGTCATTAACCATGTTAACCAAACACAACAAAGGAGAAAGGAATACAGAAAGACTAAGGTCAAGCAAATATCTTTTTTCAGAACTTCTGTCAACTTTGATTTATTAAAGCTCCGGAACTGAAAGTACTGTATGTGAATATATATTATATATGAGTGTACTAAAAAATAAATAAGTATGAATTGTAATTTGAAATGTTTTATATTTATGTTGGAGATACTACGTTGGAGGTACATTATCTTACCTTGTCTAAAGTTGGGTTTGAAGGGTCCAAGCTTAACCTCCCTGTCAAATCCCAAATCTTCTCCACCCCCACCGGACCTTGCCTTAGCTTTCAAACAAGAAAGCAGGAAATGAGTTCTTTTATATGTGGATCCTTTAACTGAAGGATAATGCATGTAGGCTATATTTCTTATATGTGATAAATCTGCGTTAGCAGGTACGTTAAAAGCAGTGTGTACTTTTCTTGTAAGCAAGCTTTATTCCTATCTAAGACCATCATAACAGTTTTATCATTTACATTTACGGCACTCAGCAGATGCTCTTATCCAGAGCAACTTACATGTCCTACTTACAGGGACAGTCCCCCTGGAACAATTCAGGGTTAAGGGTCTTGCTCAAGGACCCAGTGGTGGTAGTGCTTGAGGTGGGATTCGAACCTGGGACCTCTTGAGCCATAGGTCCATAGGTAAGTACCCACCACTAGTCCAACACCACCATGCATTATCAAAAATGCATTTTCAGTCAAATGTATTTTGTCATTTTGAAACAGCAATAATAACTCAAAAACTCACGGCTACAGTTTCTTCCATCCCCACTGAGGTGGTCAGGACACGGTCCACACACGAATGATCCATGTGTGTTTTTGCAGGTCACTCCAGTAAAGCACGGAGCTGACAGACACTCATCAAGATCCTCCTCACACATCACACCTGCAAAAAACACAAGGTCAGATGGGCCAGACATACGGGACTGAACTTACACTATAGTAAAGTTACCTGGCTGAGATAAAGTACTGACCAGTGAAACCCCCTGGGCAGTGACATGTAAAAGTGTTTAACCCATCCACACATTCACCCCTGTGGCATGGGTTAGATTTGCAGTCGTTCACATCAGTCTCACATCTCTCTCCCTCCAGACCAGCAGGGCAGACACACAGGTACTCTCCACTGCCAGGGGGGAAGTTAATGTTGGTTACACAGGAGGCTCCATGATGGCACTCACAAGCGCGAACTGAAACCTGTGAGATATGAGGTGAAATTTTTCAGACGAATTAAGCTCAGTCACACGGCGCTTTATGTAGACATAAGTCAAAGTGTAGAAACGATTTTGCTTCAGGGACAACTATTTCAACATTCTTCAAAATGAAACCAGATTAGCTCTTTTGCCAAAGCATCATTTTTATTATAATAAAATGATATGATTAAATTTAACAACTGTATTCATGCAGCATTTATTTTAAAACACAGGTCACGCGGATTGCGAACTTCCCTCAATAACAAGATTTGTCAGAAATAATATATGAACCTCAAGTGATGTAATATACTCCATTCACATTGTAGAAAGCCCAATGACTCCCCCTTGTGGGCACAGTCTTCATTTGCCACATTTCTAGTTTTGGAAGAGCATTTTTAACACACGTTCACTTTGGCAAGGAATGCACTGATGTAGACTCGGCAGCAGCCTATAAGGCAACATTCCTTGATGTACAGACAATGACCAACTATTATGCTTGTAACCTGAGTTGTGCCAGTGCAGCTAATTGGTAAGCTCTTTAAAAAATACATTTGAGAAAAATGTCCTGTCAATATACACAGCACATGATGCATGGATGCATGTTTGTCTCAAACACAAGCTACTGTGCTCTATATCTATATAGATGTATTGCACTCTGTGCAGACGTACCACTAATGGACATGCTGTGGATAAGAGCATGCTGTGGATGAGTAAACGTAAAAGAATCTACTTGTAGGTGATGTCCCTTATGTTTCTTGAATATTCTGTTTTTTAAGGCACTGTTTGGGACATGGCTTTAATATGTGTAGTAGAGGAACAACACTGAGACAGGCTTATGTTTTTATGCCAGCTGTAATAGTTTTTAAACCTGTGTTAATTTTAACAAAGTCTTCCAAAAATCTAACGTATTAACTGTTTTAAACCTGTAAATGTGCAATTCCTTTGTGGAACATTAAAAAAAATGGAATAAAAAAATAACTAGGACATACTGTAAACAGATAACAAAAGGTGTCCCTAAAATCCTGAAGGGAATCTTGTTCAAGAACAAATGTTCACCATGAAGCTTGTTTAAACCAAACAGCCAAATGGCCTCCCTACACCAAGTGTACTTTAATTACTCACCTCTACATTAGCCTTGGTCTCTGCATTACAGTCATCTGCTACAGCCAGTTCAAAGGTCACAGTGGAGGATGTCAGGGCCTTCCAAATGAGCAAGCCAGCTGGAGAGAGAACAGCATCTCTGGGCCCAGACACCAGGGTGAACAAAACAGCAGAGTCTTCGGGATCCGTGGCTGAAAACTGGTATACAAAACTTTCCCCATAAAATGTCTGCAGTGGAGTTTGCTCTGAATGGAAGACTGGAGGCTCATTTTCTGGAACATAATGAAACAATCCAAAAGCTACACATAACTGTGTACACTTAAGTCTCACTGTTGATTACACGAAGCACAGAGCAAGGTCAAGAGCTATATGTACAAAGATGACTGAATTACTACTCACTGCAAATAGCCATAAATATTTACTACACTTTATGTCTTTGTAGATTCTTTTTTCTAAATTTTTAAGGGGCAAAATGGCATTCCATTTGAAAATAAAATCTGTGTTGTTTAGTTTAGTTTTACTGCAAGATTTAGGTTACACTGATGGCCATATACAACAATAATCACACAGTATGACTAGCAATGAAGAGGTTATTCAAACAGGTCTATATCCAGTGGCTTACTCTCACTAAAAGACCAAGTATATTTGGCAAGATCAGGCCGACAGGTAAGGCAGGGGCTGATAGGATTGCGTTCGCCTTCTCCAAAACACTGACCATCAATGTTACAGCTTCTGTTCTGAGGACAGGAAACAGACAAACCCAGACAAACACATAAATCAATAAGATTAATCAGGTTCCTGTAGGACCAGACTCGAACAGAACCTTCCAAATCTGAGCACAGGAGGAACACACACAGGATCACACACTCTTAAAATGAAAGCATGTTGGTTAGTGAACAATATGAGTCTAGTAGAATTTGGTTTTCTAAAAACATTTTTAGCAGAAAAATACATTTATGTCAGTTAAACTCACTGAGTAAACTTAACAGGCTCATCCATATAAAATCAGCACAGGAACTGTTTGGAAAAAATAGTTTGACATTATTACCCTTGTTTTTATTTTTTATTTTAAAAATGCTGCTTGAAAAAGCCGCAAGTTGTTAGTCATCATAGTAACAGCCCAACCTGCTAAACTGTTTCCAGTTTGAGGACTAGCTTTGTGAAATAGATGAAAAAATGAGTTACAATCACAACATGTTTTTAACTTAAAGGTAAGTCATTGCTTCTTGTCTGACCAATTAATTTTACTTTAACAGCATTGATTTCTTTTGATTTATATTATTTGATTTATTATTATTTATTATTTAACAGAACCAGGTGCCCTCACAATTATTTATAATAAGTCTTATTATAAATTACAGACTTATAAGTCTAACAAACTCACATATTTACATCAATTAGGGTTACATAATCTTTTGGTGGAAATTTTCATTCATTTTTTTATACAATCTATTTGTATTAAAGAGCTTTTGTATTGCTACAATATTTTTAGTTCATTAGACTTAAAATAATAAATTAACAGAATGTAAAACACAGTCTTGACTTAATTTAGCTCAAAATAAAAATATACATGGACAGCATGGACCAACTTGTATGAATGAGTATATGTTTCTTTTGACTGTAGCATGAATTACATTTAGTGGAGACTTAAATAAAGATCTGTTTGTGCTAAACTAATACCACCTTAAGACCTTTAAGTGGCAAAAATGTATACTCCACAGGAGCCTCATATAGAATCACAAAAGGTGAAAGGAAATCCACTATACCCACCTTTAAAGTGCAATGAACGCCTCTGTTGTGGGTGCACTCTTGACATGCTCCATCAAACAGTGTAAGAATCTTGGCATTGCTGAAGCTGTAGCCATCGTTGGAAACCTGCAAAAAAATCAAATAAAAAAAAAAATAACAAGCTAAACCAAGCAGAGCCCAACTCTTCAGTTCATAAAACATAAAGCACTGTTACTGTCATATCAAAAGCATTATTTTATACCACTAGGAAATGCTTTTTAATATTGTGTGAACTAAAAATGTAACTGAATCTCAGACAGAACGGCCCTGTTGAAATGATGCAAAATTACATGGAATAAAATCTTCATTTATTTTTGTACATAATTATCCCAAAGTAGAGATATGAGGTTTTATTATAACAGTGACAGTTTTCTAAGAGCACGGAGTCAAACCTTGATTTGCCAGCGAGTGACAGGTGAGTGCAGACCAGCAGGCTGCATGTCTTCTACAGGGAGTTGGCATTTTAATGCAGTAGAACTGATAAAGTATGCAGGTACCATTAGAGAATCACCCAGTGACCACTCACCATCTATTATCTGTAAAGCAAGCACAAAGAGCAACATTCAAACAGAGACATAAAGCACATTTAAACAAAGATAAATAAGTGTTACATTGATTGTCAATGACACTAAAACCCCCTGCATAACATTTCAATCTCCATTGTGGCACCAAAACAGCTCTGACTCATCAAAACATGGAGTCCACAAGAGCTATGAAGGTGTGCTGTGGTATCTGTCACCAACACCTTACCAATGGGTCCTTTATGACTTGTAAAGTGGAAGGTGGGGGCTCTAAAGTTTGGACAAGTTTGTCCAGCACACCCCACAAATGCTTGAGTACATTGGATTGGAAAATCTAGAGGCCAATGCATCTTTTGTTTAAGCCAATTTAAAATAAAACTATAAAATAGATTATTAGATTTACAATTAAAACCACTCAGCTGATCAATAGTGACAACTCCCTAAATAGTGCCCTTAAAAATGTACAACTGACAGCAAAGATCTCACAAAAGAATTTAAAATCCCACTTTTCATTTGTAGTGACATAACATGTAGTTCGGATTCATAGCAGTTACCAAGTAATTTGAAGTAATTACTCAATAATGAAGAATTATTAAGTCTTAAGAAAAATGAAAAGATATTTTAGTAACATAATGAGGTTTGTACAAACTTGATTTCTCTCAGTTCTCTCACTCTCTCACAAAATAAACAGTAAAAAAAGGACTAAAAGGTCTCACCTTCTCCTTCATAACTTCACATTTTAACTCAAATGTGTTTCTGAACCCTTGGCCTACAACTTGTACAGTGGAGCAGGAGCTATATCTAACATCACAGAGCCCTCGGCCCTCCAGCTCTGCAATCTCTGGGGTCTCATCTGAATAAACAAGACAGAAACATCCACTAGAGAGGCTGACATAAGCAAGAATATTACTGTTGGTAGTAAGAGTTCTTGGAAATTATGGTCTACTCTTCTAGTGTGTATATAGAACTGCTAATACACGGTGGTGTTAACAAAGTAAACAATAGGTTATATGTTGCATACATTGCATAAATCATCTACACCAGGGGTGTCAAACTCCAGTCTTAGAGGGCCAGCACAGTTTGGTGATTTCCCTCCTTAAACACATCTGGTTCACACTTAGTGGCAGGTGTAGTGAGCGTGTTTGAGGAGGTTAACTACCAAACTGTGTTGAATGCCAGCCCTCCAGGAGTGGAGTTTGATGCCCCTGATCTACACTGTATGCAATTACAGAATAAACTACAATGATAACATAATCACATCACATATAAAAAACATGATACATCTACAGCCTTTTTCTATTTGTTTGATGTAAAACAAAGATAACAGCATTGTAAAAATGTCTTGCATCTCCACTCACCAGAGACATGGCTGCAGTCATAAGAACCAAATCCAGGAAAGCACATGCAGCCTTGCTCGGTACACTGTCCATTTCCACTGCAAAGACTGGGGCACCTGAGGAAGGCTAATATGCTGTGGAGCTCCTCCCTTCTATCCACCTCCTCCACTACTCTCCTCTCACACTCGTTCTCTAGCAGGGGTATAGTGGCTCCCAGCCACATCTGGTCATCCTTCAGCTGCTGGTCCAGCACACACATCTCCAGCACATGCTCCATCACTCTATCCAGGAAAACACCACAGCCTAATCCAACAGTGGAGTTCAGCAGTGCACCCTTACACAGGCTCCGGGCAGCTGGCTCCGTCAGCCCAGACTCAGTGGGCCAAGTTAGTGCAGGTAGTTCAGGCTGGTTTGATACAGAATGATCCTCAGGAAAGAAATAGGAAAAGCCTTCAAGGTCTGTTTGACTGAAAGTCTTTTGGGTCGGGGAGTAAGAGGCATGTTTGTGGCTCTGTCGCTTCCCTCTGCCTCTGATGCTGCTCTGGATGTCTGTGCCTCTTCTGTGTATCTGGGCATTTTGGCTGGATCTTTCAGCAGGTGTGGTAGAACTGATGTACTGTGCTGTGACATCCAAAATAGGGATGATGGAAGGAGAATCAAGGTGGACAGAATGAGAGCAGGGGAAGGAGCTAAATTGAGGATGGGTTCTAAGGCTTGACCTGTATGGTTCCTGATTACAATTGCAGTAAGTCTTTGTTTTTGGAGTGCCCTTGTAGAGTGGGATTTTGTCAAAAAAGCTGGTGCTTGGTGCTAGCCTAGCAAATAAACATTGTTGAAAACAATAATGTAAGATTGTACTCAACAAACACCACACATTGTGTTTATATTTGAATGATGAAACGTGTATTTAAATGAACTGAACAAGAGAACAGGTGCCAATTCATCATTAAAAAAAAGGTCCCACCTCCATGTGTTGATGAAAGATGTGTTATGTTCTACAGTCTCCTTAGGATTTTCATTGGCTGGTTGCCCATCAAAAGTTCCACACAAGCCTTCAGTGTGACCCCTGTCAGAACCAGGAGCCCTCACAGTCAGGCTCATGCCCCATTCGGCCACATCTGCCCGCACAAAGGCCCCCGAAGAGAATGACAGCTAGAACCAAGAGAAAGTATTTATAGTACTCAGAACCTGTGTTCACTGAACAAAACCAGGAAAATCTACTACAGTCTAAATAAACATTAAAAAATATACAGTAGCTGCTCTACTTCTATTTACAATTCAAACTATAACCAAGTATTAATGTTGTCCTAGTGCTTTTCAAAGGCAGTAGTAGAAGGCTGCTCACTTCCACTGTGGTTTTAAAAACATGATAAGGAGTTTTGAAGCAAAATATCAGACAGAGACTTACAAGCTCTGGTGATGTCATGGTGGAATCAGGAATCATAATGTTAGTAATTTAAATGTAGCCATTTTATTTCCTATCTAATATGAACAGTGAACTACATGTGTATTTAGATTATTTTTTTGTAGCACTGAAAAAGTATAATAGTGGTAAAAAATTAATAATAATAATAATAATAATAATAATAAGTCTTACGGTACTTTATGGACTGCATGTACTCTCTACCATTAAAGACTTTCTAAAATACTTCAAATGATGTAAAACCACAAGAAATAGTGTTCTGTTTAGTGTTTGTTTTTTCTTTGGTAGCTTTGAGAGGCATTAAATTCTTCTGACATCTGGTTACTATTTCCACCACTGTGAACAATTCCAACTTAGTACATTTCTCTAAAAACAAGCACTTCACATCAAACCACTGTTACTTTACCTCTTAATGGTTTGGTTATTACCCTTAAATTACCATTTAAAACTAATAAAACATAATCAGAAGAGGGTCTTCAGTGAAAGTGAAAGTGACCACTCTTGTCATTGCAAGGTCACAGCACAGCACAGTGAACCACAACGAAACACACTGAAACTTTTTAACTGACCTAAACTGCTCTTTGCATGTAGTGATCAAATGAGTGAAATGGATAATAAAATGATCAGTACTGTTAGCTCTATATGAAGATTTCTTAATGCGTACCATGGTTTATAGAGTACAGGCAGTATATCTGATAGTGACTCACAGTGACTTTGCGGCCCTGAAAGGACTCAGTGATGCGAATTCTGCTTTTCGCCAGGCTTCCATTCTGTATCAACATGCGTGGCTTTGTCTCTCCAGCCAATCCGTTGCACATGTCAAAGGTGATGACACAACCCCCATCTCTGGCTGCGAAGCCACAAACACAAGATGTGGGGTGGGCTGTCAAGCTAGCACACTCCCACTGGCGCACATGTACCTCAAACGGCTGAGCTGTGCTCCTGTATAGAACAAAGGTTCCTAGATGGAAACTGTCATACCTCCTGAGAACAAAGACACAAATACAAGTGCTCAGTTTTCTGACCATCTGTCACCTTTAAACTGTGACATGATGATGATGACACAGAAAAAACAACTTTGTGATTATTTAAGTAGGTTTCTGTACCGCCCATCAAAAGTGATGATGTGTGGATCAGTGAAAATGTAACAGTAGGCAGGCAGGATATCTTTCACAAGTATCTGCAAAAAGTACAAAAATACAACAAAACAAAGAAACGATAATAAATATTTAAGAAAAAACATTTTTAAAACCTGTGCATCAAATTATCTAATTTGTAAAATATGAATAATGTGTATAAAGTTGTGTGTGTTTTTTTGGCTACCTGTGTACTTTCAGGTGTGTATTCATTCCAGAGGAAGTTAGTGCTCGCTATAGGTTTAACTTGTATTTTGGTGATTCTGTCTCCATCTCTGATCATGTCAATGACTGGGCTGTAGTGAATCAGTGCCTGGCTACACACTCCTTTTTGGCACAAGGCCGGGGACAACTTCACCTCACAGGAGGACAGAACCAGGTCAGCACCCAGAGACTCTTCATCTGAAAAACAACTTTTTAATGACACTGGAAACCACAATGTCACAGTGTATATTGCCCTAGCATCTTTTAACTTGGAACAGACAAAAGCAGCTAGTTATGGCACATTTAGTAAGTGAGTAGAGCGAAAGGTGTATATGTACCTTGGCTGCTGGTGCTAAGTTGCAATGAAAGGGTGCATGTCTCTGAAAAGCAGGGCACTGGCACGGTGCTCTCTATTACCAGTTCATAGTCCTTCCCATCCTCTGAGATAGAGGAAAACTCAGGCTTCAGCTAAAACCCAAATCAAAGAAGCTTTGATGTTATATGTTGTGATTTACAGTAAACTCATACCGTTAATCATAAAAAAGCAGGATGTTTGTCAACATACTCGAATCCCTGCGAAGAACTCTGTACTTTCCACTGCAAGTCCCTGCACACCTGGAGCATCTAGAAAGAAACTGGAGCAACTGCAAAAGATCTGCAAAGAGTGGAGCAAAGTAAAAGGGATACATTATTCTGAGTTATGTCAGAAAAAATACTAAAGCTGGGAAAAACTAAGAATGCTGTTATCTGTGCATATGTAAGCCATATGCTCTGCACAAATTTTTATACATTAGTGTGTCAAGTGCCAGTGGGCATTTTAGCTTCATATTTAATGAACCATCTTTTAGTCATTTAGTGTACTTGATAAAAAATTATGAAATTTAGTGTAGCAGCAAACAAACCTCAGGTTGGATGTTTTAGAGAAAAAGTATGAGAAGCAAGGTTGTGTTGGTTTGGACATTTCCAGAGGTGAGACAAGGATTATATTGGGAGGAGGATGTTGAAGATGGAGCTGCCAGGAAAGAGAAAAAGAGGAAGACCAAAGAGGAGGTGTATGGATGTTGTGAGAGAGGACATGCAGGTGGTCAGTTTGAAGGAAGAAGATGCAGAGGACAGAAAGAAATGGAAAGGAATGATCCTTTTAGCGACCCCTAAACGGCAGAAGCCCGAAACAAGAAGAAGATCAGGCAGCTGATAAAATTATTTGCATGCTCCTCCTAAAAAATGACCATATAAAGTGATTACCCTGTCTCCCAGTCGCAGGTTGATACCATCCAGCTCGATGAAAGTGAAGGTCTGTATGGTGGTCTCTTGCCTGAGCTCCTCTTTGCTGCCAAGTGGGGACAGACGCCACCATGTCACAACATAGCCCAAAGAACTGTTCTCACTGGGGCTATCAAATATGCACTTTAGGTACACGCTGGACCCCGAAAGCTCAGCCTCAATCTTGGGCAATGGGGGAGATGGTGGCTTCCTATCTTCTGGTCATGGATGAAGTAAAATTAAACATGTTATTGAAAAGTGAAAGTGACAACCCTTGTCATTGTAAGGTCACAGCACAGCACACAGTGAACCACAATGAAATTGGACCTCTGCATTTAACCCATGCACACAAACACCGTGCAGCAGTGGGCAGCTACTGAAAGCGCCCGGGGAGCAGTGACGAGGAAAGTACCTTGCTCAAAGGTACCTCAGGGCAACCTACTGGTGAGGGAATCGAACCCACAGTCTCCCGATGCAGGGGTAACTCCCTAACCACTAGACCACCGCTACCCCGTATTGTCACAGACATATATTTAGAAGCAGATTGAGACTGATATTATATACATACCCTAGGTTCATAAACATGATTGCTTACTTTTAGCAGCCTTAGGGAGGAACTTTGTTCTGTAGAGCAAATATTCAATTACGCTCTACAGTACAAAGATACTCCCTAAGGCTGCTAAAAGTAAGCAATCATGTTTATGAACCTAGGGTATGTATATAATATCAGTCTCAATCTGCTTCTAAATATATGACCATGAAAATATGGAACTCCAGGTGAGTGAAAGGAGGTTCTGTCTTTGCTATAACTATAAGTCTCCATTGGGGACCATCAGCACCAGTCAAATGATCACCCATAATCTTGGATCCCATGGCAACATCTCAAGCTACCCCCAAAGCACAAACACATATGCTAAACTCATTAAGGGGAAGAACATACCACAGCCATGGACCTTAATTATTTTGGTGCTTGCACCAAGACTTCTAGAGAGAAGAAATGTGTACATACTTCAAAAAATGTGGTAATTTTCGGAATAAGGTTTGCCCTTTTCATTTTTATTTTTTTTTTACAGAAATTGTAACTAGTGAAAGAATAAACAAGCTATGATTTAGTGGTCACATGACTCACATGAGCAGTGATAAAAAACATTTTTGTTTATATATGTCCACCAAAGCTGCAAAAGTTCAAAACAACTTTTGGAAAAGAAGATACAAGGACTGAACCTGACAAATACGCTGGTTGTTCATGATTTCTATCTATATGTGTGTAACGGTGTAGTGGTGTTGCAGTCTGGACATCAGTGCAGAGCCAAGAACTTCTTATGGAACGTAAAACTTTAATAACATCAGTGTGCACAAGAACACAAAATACAAAGAGACATTGACACGTACGGACTAGCAATGACCGACGCTCTGCTCTGGTACACTGGGGCTTTTAAGGCCAAACCTAATGAAGCACACCCGTTCCCTTAATGGAGACCTGATGCGCCTCATCCAGACCCTTTATATTTTCTCCTACCTTACTTAAATTTTTCACTTTTTTAAATAAGCACACTCTAAATATTTACAATGATATTTTTGTAATTGTTTCATTATTCTAAAAATTCATAACTGTAAATTAAATCTTTACAGTGGCCAAATGTTTTAGTTTGCTTACCATAACAAGTCCCATCTATATTCCTTTGAGTTGGATCACAGCCTGACAGTGTGGAGTCCAGAGTTTCTGTAAATATGAAAGAGAAGGAATGAATGGATTAACAAAGCTGACTGATTATTTAAGAACTCTGGAAAAGCTGATAGTAAATATTAGAAGTGGGGACCAGATAACTTGCCCTCAGCGCAGTAAGCCATGCAGCCCTGTGTAGGCTGGAGCAGGTACACATAAAACTCCCCACAGTTACGCACTGACACAGGCAGCCGGAAAAGACAGCAGTCTTTACTGGGCCCATTGAAAAACTGCCAGGTAGCACAAGCTGTCAGCTGCTTGACTTCCATTGGCTTTGGTAGAGTTTCCCCTTCACCCAGAGACAGCCAAACTGGAGCTTGGGTTCCACAGTGATTAACCTAGATAGAGCACAGAACCAAATAACAGATATGTTCAATCATAAGCATTCTATGATAAACGTATGATATATCAACAGCAATATAACTGGTGGAGTTATATCCTTCTAGATGATGTTGTCAGTTTAAATCAAATAAACTGTGCATTCATTTTAATACTCCTTTTCTGATGCTAATTACTTTTTTCATGTGTTAACATCCACATGTCTGCAACCAAACTGGTTTCCCTTAATAAAAAAAAAAAATCTACATGTGAAGGTGACATTGTGAGCACACAGTGCTGAACATTTCCACAAATGCATGCCATTCTCTATACACACACACACACACACACACACACACACACACATACACACCATGCAGCAGTGAGCAGCCATATCCAGTGCTCAGGTAGCACTGTTGGGGACATCACTTTGCTCAAGGATAGCTCAGGGCAACCAACTGATCTGGGATTCGAACCCACAACCTTCCAGTCCTGAGGCCTAGTCCCTCTAGGCCACCGCTGCCCTTTTGGATTTGTATTGTATTCTTGCTGTTTAAAACAAGGGGCCATGGTATGTGAGTCTGCAGGCATTTTAAGCCCTACTTGGCTAAATGAGAAACGCTCCACTGGAACCATCCTTTACACATTGTAAAGCCTTCATCACACCACATCTGGACAGAAACACCAGCTCCATTGCCTGATGCACTGCAGATTTAATTTAAAAAAATACTTTACTGTGAAGGTGTCAGCCAAACGACACCTTTCATCATTTGTATAATGAGTTTTATGCTGACTATCAGGTTGTTTACTGGGTAATGATTTCGCATTTTAATCACCACCTTTCCTATTGGCTGTCTCCGCAGAGGGGTGGAGATGAGGATTGAGGCTTTGAATCACAATATTGAGTGACAAAGATCACCTTATAAATTTGTCCATGCTAAAAGGCACAACAAGATGAGCATGTGCTGCACAGAACTGGCAAGCAAAATATATTTTTGCTTACTATGTTTTAAGACCTGTCTGCCTGTTTTAATCATTAATCATTCATATCATTAATGTTCTTTTATCATCCAAGGCCTAAATGCATTTGTCAGCTGCTGAATTTAGTATTATCCTGCAACAGCTTGAACAGGCTGTTGTAAACACGGTAACCCAACAGCACATTTGCATTGGATATGAGCTTCTGATCTCAGAGAGGGTGCATTAAACATATTTACACTACCTCCACACATTTGGTGGGCATACGGGCTGGTTTGTCAAAGATCTGGAACTGGTACCACCCAGGGACCAGTGAATGGTCACAGATGAGCTTCTCCTGCAGGGCAGACTGGGGCAGCTGCTGAGTTGTGAAGCTTTTGCTGCGGTAGGGGTTCTTCAGAACTGTGTGACCCCCTGGGTTGCACTCAGGAGGCTCCACTGAAACCAAACACACACACACACACACACAAAATATAAGATGACTGCATCAGCCCACAATTTCCATATTGGTGTATCTCTAATGAACGAGTTCACATTCACATTAACAGGCAGAGGTATATTTAAAGGATCTTTCTATGTTTGCAATATGCACCAACATACTAAATCAAGACCATAATCATAACCAGGAGGTAACCCTGCTATATATATATATATATATATATATATATATATATATATATAATACGACTATTCTCTTCCACTCATAACCTCTGAACTGTCGTTATTTGGAACAAAACCTTGTATAACCAAAAACAGCAACTTTTAAGCAAACCTCTCAGTTTTTAATGGAAGTTGAGGTACAATATTGATGTGGGGCATTTATATTCATCCATTGACTTTACACACTGTGAATGAAAGCTAAAGTGGTTAAATTATATAAAAGCAAATAAAAAAGGGTTTGGTCTCTAGATCAACAGCACATAGTACATTTTACAGCCAGAACATCAGGATTCCATCAGTGGAACGAGGCCTGTAGCGACAGCAGATGTTATTCTGCATCAATTAAATACTGCAAGAAACAAACAACCTTGAATCGTTTTCAAAAACATGAGCAAACCAACCTCTTCCAGATAAGCACTCAATCTTCAGCAAAATGATGGCACCCTTGCCAATTCAGCACATGGTAAGCAATATAGATAAAAGAACACTGATGGTTTACTGCTTAAATAAATTAGAATGTTTTATTAGTCTAATATATTTTAATTGATAGGTAAAAGGAATTAGCTAAATGATGATTACTTAACTCTGATAACAGACAATACTTCCAGTTACCACTTTCACTACCCCCCATAGATATAAAATGAAGCAAAAAGTAGTTATGCTTGTTTTTTGAAGTTTCTGTTCAGTCCAAAAATCCCACGTTTTTTTTTACTTAAAACTGCTGCTGTTTTACAAATAATCCAAACTCAGTAAAGATCATAACAGCAAAGATCACTGCGAGGATTCCTATTAGTTCTCTGTAAAGCTCCTCCAACTAATATAAATGGGTTGGTTATATCTGGCTGATGTGGGTTTCCTCACTTTAAGTGATGCACTCAGTGACCTAGAAACAAAGTTTAAATGATTAAGGATCAGTTTCTCCTGGGACAAAAGCCTTGGACATTCCGCAACAATTCAGACGGATGAAAGATCAGACAATAGATGGCAATCCCCATGAATATCTAGCACCCAGAACTAAATCTGAAAACAGATATGATTTACAGCATTTAGTACATTTATATTGACATTTACGGCATTTAGCAGAGAGATTTACAATTCCTGATTACACAGGTAGTCCCCCCGGAGCAACTTGGGATTAAGGGTTTGGGATAAAGGCTCAGGAACCCAATGGTGGTAGAGCTTGAGGTGGGATTCAAACCTGCAGGTCTGTAGGTGAGTATTCTACCACTAGACCACCAGCACCCAATATGATGAGCCTCCAGAGACATGCCTGGCTCTCCCAGTTTCTCTTTTCAAGGCATTGTTAAATCTCAACCTGGAAAAAGGTCAAAGTCCTCTCTGGTACTGTGGACTAGTCAGATACAGATCCAAGGAAGACTCAAGCATTTCTTTCCGAAGTATTACTGTATCCATGCATACTACTTGGCACAAGGTGAGATTAGAGTCTTCTTTTGTCCCATTCAAGCCTCTAGACCGTCAACAATTTGGCAACAGGAGGAAGAAGAGGAAAAGAGAAGGAATACCCCATTTGAAAAGGACCAAGCAGCTAGAGTGACTAGGCTTGGTCTGGACTCACTGATGACGGCCAAGAGGGGAACTGTGTAACAACATATCTGAAGGTGTTAAACAATGAGCAGAAATATTTATATCTATCTCCTGTTTCTTGTATTTCTGCTGTCTTCTCTTAATTCTGGGCTGAACTGGTATCTTCAAGCCTCTTCTTCAACATCTAAGGAAAGCATTTCAGGATTAAATCAAATCTGATGAATGAGCTCTTAAATCATCTGCTTTGGGCTAAACACGACCAAATGTAACATCATTTGTGAACACAGTGATCATTTGTGTACATTTACATTTACACTCATGGCATTTAGCAGACGCTCTTATCCAGAGCGACTTACATGTCCTAATTACAGGGACAGTCCCCCTGGAGCAACTCAGGGTTAAGGGTCTTGCTCAGGGACCCAGTGGTGATAGTGCTAGAGGTGGGCTTCGAACCTGGGACCTCTTGAGCCATAGGTCCTTAGGTAAGTATCCTACCACTAGACCACCAACACCCCACGTACTTCAGCAGTTTGATCTCATGCCCAGGATGTGGTGGTAAATGTCAATGATCTAACCCAGCTACATGAAAAGAAAGCATGCATATGAAAAAATGGGGTTCATTTTAATATCACCAAACTACCTGCCTGAGGTATATGTTTCCACATAGAAAGTCTAAGAATTAAACATTTAATAAAGAATAGAGTGAAATCAGTTTCTAAAACACTGACCTAACACGTGTTAAGATTAACATGCAGACTTTGTCCTTAATTATGGCTGATCACAGACTCACCGGTCAGCTGCAATCTTTCTCCTCCTCCTCCTTAAACACACACTTTATAACTGTACGAACCCACCAGACCATGAGTGTGGAAGAGTGATCTCATCTCAACAGCCCTAGCAATCTGTGAACTAAATACTGGTATGTTTTTTGGGGGAAACATAATGAGATGAGAGTTGGCCATTTAGTTTAGATAAAAACAAAAACAGAAAAGGTTCAAAGGCTAGAAATAAAAAATAAAACCAGTCTCACAATCAAAGCACTGATGGTGAATCTACACAAAAAAAAACATCTGACATTATACCGGAGGTCACTGAAAAGTGCCTGAGCTTGATAAGAGATTTGTGGGGTCTTAAAGCAATTTCATTTGAACTACTTGGTATATATTTTCAAATTCATCATGGCAGGATTTAATCCCAGATTTAATCCCAGATAGTTGGCTTTAGAATAGCTTTCTGGCACAAATCCCTCACAGAGACACTTTGTAAGTGGTAGATTTGTCTTATCTATTATATATTTTGTGTCCTCTAGAATTAACCATCATTGTTTCATCATCATCATCATCATCATCAGTTTCAGGAGGACATTTATCTGCACGCTGTGCTTGAGGAACTGCGTGACTACACTTCTTAAATCTGAGTCTACTGACACATTCTCACCTTCCACACAAACTACTGCCAAAAAAGTGAAGAGTCATTCACGCAGGACACGAAAAGCAGCTCCAAGAAGTACGTCGACATGTCTAAAGTCAGCATTTCGACACACACTCAGAATGTAGCCAAAAGGCGCAGTTTGACTTACCTGCCTGAGAGAAGCCAGCGCTGTAAAAAATCCCAGCCAGGCAAATGTAACACAGCCACATTTTTGGCTTTTCCAGAAATCTTCCAGTGTGTTTTGCGTTATAACTGAGCCCGGGAGCCGTCCCTCACTCAGAACGGACAAATTTGGGTAAAATATCAAGGGAACGAGGCGGAAAGGTGCAATAAAACAACCGTGCAGAAGGTGCTCGGATTGAGACGCAGCCCTTCGCAGCTGCTCGAGTGAATCCCCCAGAACTCCCACCTTCAGCAGCTCCCTGCTCAGTGCTCCAGCTTCTCACAGCTTCCAGTCCCTCAGCTGCAGCCTCGGGCTCTGGGTGGATAGAGGAGCAGGAGCTGTAGATGTGAGAACAGCAGAAAGAGCTGAATTCATGAAGAAGAACTTTGGAAATCTGGTCTGGTCCAGACCTGGTCCTTATCATTTCAGCCATTTACACAGAACACAGTGAGACAACACAGACCAGTGCAGGCAGCACAGGATAGAGGACACAAGTCTCAGTTTAAAACAACAAAACACCCAAAAGAGAGATGTTATACCATCTGAATAGAGTATTAGTGTGGAAAACAGTGTTGAAGTATGTAGTATAAAGTATGGTCATTTAGAAATACAGTCTTTTAGTGAGAATACCTGATAAACACTGTATTGTAGGGAATAAATTATGTGCAAACATTAACTATGCAATATGAAATGGTGTATAAATACAGATAATGGTTTAGTGTGCAACTTCAAGTAAGTGTAACTGTGTTAATGTGAGAGTCACGCTATCCACCTTTTATATTCTCCCAAATCCTGTGGCTTCTCTCAGGAACAGCGTTGAAGAGAGAACCAGACGTCGCTTAGTATCTTTTTGTGGAAATTTGAGTATGATTTTGGCAAAGCATGACAGCCCCCTTCACTGTGTCTCGGCAGCTTTAGTGCTTTAGCAGAAAGGGTGGATTACAAACACTCAGTGACGAGCAGAGACTAACGATTTCCAGAAAACAGTGATCAACACACTGAGTCACCGGTTTCCTTGTTTTAAGGTCCCCCTCCTGAACCTTGTAGATTTGACCAAAGCTCTGGAAAACAAACCCAAGCTGGATCTCCAATTGATCACTCAGTGTTTGACTCAACACTGGGTAGCAGCCAGAGACCCTCTCTCTGTGGAAGCTGAGCGCAATCTGTTGTGTGATGCCTGTGAGACTTTGTGAAGGAGGAAGATCACCAGAAGGCATCTGTTAAACTGTTTTTCATCAAGGCTGTCCCACTCCTTTTGGAAGATGTGAATAACAGGGTGAATACTGAGATCTCTCACAGCCATCTGTTCTATGTATAACATTAATTCAATGGTGGTCTCCCACTTTTCCCACTGTCACCATGGGCACTCTAAATGCAAGTGCACTGATTTATCATTGTCTCCTTTTTCATCCCCTTCAGGATCTCAATTAATGGTGTATATTTGGAGTAAAGAAAAAATGATACTGTTACAGTAACAACAACATCTAGACACTGTTAGAATCAGGCCAGTACAGTGGGTAGTGCTGTCGCCTCACAGGGAGAAGGTCCTGGGTTCTTCTTGGCCCCAGCTGGTTCTTCTCTGTGTGGAGTGTTCGTGTTCTCCCTGCATCTGTGTGGGTTTCCTCCAAGTGCTTCGTTTTCCTCTCACAGTCCAAACACAGGCATGTCAGGTGGATACTAAATTACCTACTAGGTGTGTCTGTGTGTGAAAGTGTGTTTTTGTGTCTGGACTGGAAACCTGGCCAGAGTGTCTCTCTGCCTTTTGCCCGGTGTGCACTGCAAAAAAGGCTGCAGCACCACTTGCAATCCTAATTAGGAAAAGTGGTTGAGAAAATTAATGAATTAATGAATGTTAGAGGAAAAGTTTTTGAGAAAATAAATGAACTAATGAATGTTAGAGATAGCAAACTTTTGCATACACTTGTAACTTCACAGCATAAAACCAAAGTCATAAAACCAAAGGGTACTTTTTTTTTCTCAAAATCCATTCAAAATAACAAGAGAAAAATACAGGAAATCATCTAACATAGCATAATAAGTTCAATCATTTTGGTTATTGCAAGTGTGTGTGTGTGTTTGTGTGTGTATGCATGTATGCATACTCACATGGCAGACAATGCTCTGCTTGTCTTGTTATGCTTTTGTTGCCAAGAAGCATTTTAGTTCAGCAGAATAGCAAAGTCAGCCAAAACTTTCCCACATAGTGAAGTCCAGTGAAACAGGGCTACATAACTGCAGGCACAACTATAAATCCATTTGTCCAAAGATACAAAACAATAACACAATACTATTTTATAGGATCTGTTGGGTCGGTTGGGTCAGGATCTGATCTTTTATAAGTCCAACATCCTCTGAGATCAAACAGGTTTCAGCACTCATCTTCTTTGTAGGTTACTAAAAATGCAAATACATTAATATAATACATTAAATAAATTAGCACAAGAATATCTGATGAGCAGTGTGGTGGAGACATTTTTATGAATGACCTCTTTCCTTCTTTATTTTTTCAGGGTCACTGTATACAATAATGAACTTAAAAGGTAAAGATGTTTTAAGCAAGATGCTCAGGATACAGTATGTCAATCTCAAGTCTTACTTCCTATACACTTTTACATTTCCCTTCAAAGAAAAGGCCAACCAGGGACCCTTGTTCAGTACTTTTATTTAAGAAAAGGTCATGGTTAAAGGACTCCTTACACCAATTTATTCTGCACTTCAGTTTTTCTGGATAATCAAACACTGTGTGTCTGACATGACCAGCAAACTAGAGTTTGTGCCAGGCTTCTCCTCCCCCTTAAGTTTTAACCCAATAAAATCCAGGTGTGACCTTTGGCCTGTTGACTGCACTGCCTTTAGTCTCTATTCCTGTCTTCCATCCACATTTGGCACACAAAAACAACTTGTGTGCTCCCGGTTGTCCAATAAATACTGCATGAATTCAGGAATGATAATATCAGTGTAAGGCCGTTGCTTTGGAAATATTGCTTTAGAGGAAATTAATTAGGATTCCACTTAAGACATCTGTCTCTGTGTACTGACCATGTAACCTTATAGTATTAATATAAGAAGACTATCTCAGTCTGGAAGTATATCATCTTCTCTTTCCCTCACCACCTACATGAACAGTGATTATGCAATCAGAATTTGTAATTTAATCCAAAAATAATATACCCACAGAAATAGTACTGAAATAACTTAAACTCATCCAAGATAATCTGAAATGCTTAAAATACAAAGGCCAGGACCAAGAAAAAGAAATGTTATAAACATGTCTTCTGCTGCCCTCTATAGGTTTTACGTTTTAATGAGCCTAAATTGTGTTTTTGTGTGCGTTTTATTGTCAGAGTCAGTAATGAACATCAGCAGCTGTCAGCTTGCTGTACTTGCACTTAAAATTTCCTTAATGCATGGTGGGCACATGGTGGGCATTCCTTTATCCTGACAGTGCCATAGTGCTTTTCCTACAACACCACTTTCTCAAGAAAGGCTCCAAACCTGACTCTCCTAGCAACCTTTGTATTGTAAACCACAGCTTCCATGCTGAACTGTACTTAGAACACACACTATCCAGCACAGCAACCACAACGGCTTCTGCTAGACATGGCTGACAGGGCTTCAAACTGACACGGGTAGGTTGCTTTTAATTTCACATTTAACCTAAGCTCATCTGTGTACGCACAATTTGATGGATGTATTGACATCTTCAAACGTCTATAGACAACAATAGACTTTTATTTATATCTGCTGTTTGAATCCAGGACAGCGAGCAAGCAATGATGGGTTCTGCAGAAACATCAGATCCAGGAATATCTGTTCAATTCGATAGAAAAGCTCTGTTCTCTGCCAATCAAAACCTGATTTTAACCCGTGGACATAGACTTGTCCTACCAAATACAACAGCCAGTCAGACTGACCCATGGAAAATAAAGCCGCCTGACTTCAGTCCAAAACTTTACCGGTCTCAAGGCTCACCGCTGACTAAAAAAAAAAACCTCAAGTCAGACAAACTCAAAGACAGCTTGATGGAAAAGGCTCAGAGGTTTGACAGAATGTCTCCAGTCATGTTATCAAGACCAGAACAGAAGAGGAATGAACCAACATTTATCACATCATACAAACCCCCTGGCTTATTAGAATTAAAGCTACTGTTTGTTAAGTCGGGAACATTCCCAAGCCTTCCTTTCAAAGACCCAAAGCCTCACAATTTCAGACCTGTAAGTTTCCAATGAGTTTTGATTGCTTTTTTCTTCTCTGACCCCATTGCACCGCAAATAGATTAGAGGCCAATCTTTAAAAAGGTTTTAACTCTATCTGTGCTGCAGAGTGCTGAAGCAATGCCCAATATGGCGACCTTTATCAAAAGAGATCCTGGAAACCTGAGCTTTAAGACTCAGTTCCTGGAATCAAGTAAGCTTATTACCTTACACATATTTCCAATATATTGCAATTCTGGGAAAGCTGATAGCTTGGTTCACTTAAAATCATATTTAGATACAAGACTAATATAATAGAAGTAGTGTGTGTTTTTGGGTTACTTTTCAGGTACAATAGCTACTTAGTTCTTCTGCAAAGCTAAAGAAGCAAACTTCAGTTACCAAATGTATCATTAATGCTCAGAGGTGATTGCAAGTTTTAACATGGAAAGGTTCAAATAGACTAAACTGAAGAAAAGGTTTTTCCTACTGCTGGACATTTAAGTGTAAGATGTAGTCTCAAAACAAGTATTTATAGATTTATGATCTTTACACAGTCACAGAAATCCGACCTGAGCCAATCCATCCCCGGGGAGAACCAACAAAGAAAATGGACACCTTCAAACCAGCAGAACCCAAATGGGATCCAACACTTATTCTACCAAAATCTCCATGGCCGCCCAAATCAGCTTCATACACAGTGAGTGGAGTTAGTGTGCTATTATTTTTGAATACACTGAGACATTTTATAGAAGTGATTTTTAGGCACTTTAGCTTTATTGCAGCTTTCAGTGAGAATGACTTTACTTTAGGGGCATTGACGGAATGACCCTTATTAAAAACACCCGATCTCCACTTTTTCCAGAGGCATCGGCGCAGAAGGGGAGTGCACACTGCTTTTATGGACCGCGTGGAGGAGAAGCTCACTCGGCCTTGGGTGGAACAGTAGACCTTTTTGATGGCAGAAAAAATTCCACAAATCAGTCAAAACCGGTTTTCTCAGGTGCAACTGATCTGTTATCTAGACTTTCATTCAGGGGCCCTACAGCTTTTTGGCCCAGCTTTTTGTCCACTTTTTCATATTGGTTTCATTTTATAATAACTAAACTTCTGCAGAATAATACAATAACAGTGGACAGAGTCACAAGACGACATAAGACACAAGACAAGGCAAACAAGTGCAGACATCAGACAGACAACAACAGACATTTGTACTGGAGTTGCTGCTCTAGTACACTTTGTTACACTGCCCAACAACTTGTGCTGCTTTGTTCCATGAACACTGTGGCCCTCTGAAGGATGAATGTCCTGTCTGTTGTTGTCTGTCTTCTGTCTGCACTTGTTTGCCTTGTCTTGTGTGTTATGTCGTCTTGTGACTTATGTTGTGTCTGATGTCGTCCTATGTGTAGCACCAGGGTCCTGGAGAAACATTATTTCATTGCATGTACTGTGTATATGGTTTAAATGACAATAATAAAAAAAATAAAGAAATAAAACCTACTACCCACACACCCACACCCACACCCCCACACCATGGTTAGGGTGAGCAGCTCTGGATATAAAACAAAAAAAATGGACATAAAACAAAAATTGTTTTCCAGGTGCAGAAAAGCATAAATACAAACTTGGTCCTTTCCAAAACAGTGGTGCATCCACAGTGTCATGGGACAGTTTTACATTTGGGTGCACTGGGTGGCACTGTCACCTCACAGGAATAAGTCTGCAACCCAGACTGGAATAAAACATTAAAAGTAAACAAAACGGTTTCCAGGTGCAGAAGAAAGTCATCATCTAAACAGATCTGGCCAAATCTTTCCAGAACAGTGTTGCATCAGCGCGGGACAAAAATCAATGAAGCAACTCTGTGAATGACAGTTGACGTCACCGCGCCTCAACCAATCATTTCAAAGGTAAACAAATGAGCTGGGCGTGTCAACGGTCACAGCTCCAGTCAGTGAGCCCGGACTACCTGAGCGACTCGGTCCTGCCGTCTTCCCACAAAACAGAAGTTTACCAACAGGAAAGTCTCAGTGGTAAGTGGAGAAAGAAAGCTGAATATTGGTTTTCCTTAATCAGATACCGTGGAACAGGTAAATAAAGGCAGTAAATAAAATAGTGGGAAAGTTTCTCTTGTGGTTCGTTTAGGCTGTTGCTGATTAGCTTGCTAACTGGGCTAAATCACGAAGATTTAAGGTCGTACGGCATGTTGTGTAACGTTGTCTGGGTAGAGCAGCACACCTTAAAATATAAAACATTGATGTTTTGTGTCCGTTCTGATTGAACTGTTGTTTTTACGGGTTGACAACGTTGAGTCAACTAACTATAATGTTGTCCTCTGTGAATGTGAAGGCATTTCAGCTAGTTTAACATTCACCTGAATATTATGATCTTTTTCTGATCTGTCCAGCAGAAGATACCTGACATTCTCTCTTCCCAAGAACATCTGGGAGTCTAGGCAAGAGTCTGAGGAAAGTAATGGATCTGTATCGGCTGATCTGATACCACACCAGGAGAAAATGGGCAACGGATTGTCAGATCAGTCCAGCATATTTTCAGGTCTTCCCTTCTTTAAGTCTTTCCACGTTGCTATTTTGGGTCTGGACTCATCAGGGAAAACCACAGTGCTGTACAGACTTCAGCTGAATGAGTTTGTGAACACTGTTCCCACTAAAGGATTCAACTCCGAGAAGGTGAAAGTAGCACTCGGCAGCTCCACAGTGACATTTCACTTCTGGGACGTTGGTGGTCAGGAGAAGCTCCGACCGCTCTGGAAATCCTACACTCGCTGCACAGATGGCATTATGTTCATAGTGGATTCAGTGGATATTGAGAGGATGGAGGAAGCCAAAACCGAACTGCACAAAATCGCACGCACTGCAGAGACTCAAGGCATACCTGTGCTCATTGTGGCAAACAAGCAGGACTTGAGACACTCTCTGTCTGTGGCAGAAATCGAGAAGTTGCTGGCGCTCAAAGAGCTGGGGACCACTACACCATGGCATTTACAGCCAACTTGTGCCATTATAGGTGAAGGACTAAAAGAGGGGCTTGAAAAACTCTATGATCTGATTCTCAAACGGAGGAAATTGTTAAGACAGCAGAAAAAGAAGTGAATGGAGGAATTATAAAAAGGAAGGTGTTTCAGAAATGGGAGGGGGAGTGGCACATCAGTTGACTGAGTTTTATCAGTTTCAAACTGATGACTTGCTAACTATGAAAGACCTTGTTTTTTCTCAAGAAATGTACAGGCAAACACTAAAGCCTAAGTGGCTGCAAAAGCTGTGCAAACTTCATTGCTTGATTTGGTTACTTGATGCTTTGTTAGGTGGAATGTACCTAAATCCATATCTTGCAGGAGAAGTGCAGACTTATCTGAAAACTACTGGCTGAATGTGTCAAGCAAATGTGAATATTAAGAGTGTGATGGAAAAAAATATTCTTAAAAGTGAAGGTTTCCTTTCGGGGGGGAAAAAAAGCAAACACTGTAGGCGTTCTGAAAATCTGTAGATCACCTTAGTAAAATTCTCTGTTTTTTCCCCTTTTAAAGTTATCACACCTATTTAATTTCATATTTAGTAGGAATGCTTTTGTACATAAAAATACTTTATTTTCCCAGCTTTCTAATTTCCCCCTTTCTTCTGCTAGCAGTTTATTCCAGTTTTAGGTTGTTTACAGCACTTTAGACATTACTATATTGTTTATATGGAAGGTTTTCAGACTGACTTAATATAAAAATAAATAATAAATAAATAACACTTGAAATGTTATGCTTGGTATTAGCGTTTTAGCCAGCAATGCATTATTTGAAGGAACAGTAAAGTTTAATAAAATGAATCTATTTCCTGATACTTCTAAACATGTGACTGAGACCAAATGTTTGTATATGTCTGTACTTTAGATTTTTTAAATTTTTTTTATTTGGTGGCCTCCTTTTTGACCAATGTTTAATGGTCACACCTATATTGACAAGCGCTCTACTGAGTTTGCTCCTTCTTTGAATCTGTTTATTTAATGTCATGGCCTGAACTTTGACGTGCTTTGTACATGTATGACATTTGCTCAACAGGGAAGCAATTGCTGTATAGCCTTGAAAACTGGCTCACAGCTAGGCCAGAAAGACTAAAAGCAGTTGTTTTGAAGGTGCGAGACCTCTTGAAACTGTAAGTGCTAATGAAGGGGGGTTGGTGGAAATTTGGTTTCTGGTTCAGCCACTATGCATCACATGGCTTCCTTTGTTCCAGCTACACCCCATAAATCCAGAGTGACAAGGCCTCTTCCCCCTGCTCTACTTAGCTGTTGTAAGAGTGAGCTAGGACAGTGACATTCCCACACACACTTTGCTGGTATGTGCAAAGCGGTGTGTACACCTGTTTGTGTTTCGTTTCAGTTTATACATCCACTTTAAAAGGTGCAGTAACTACTTTTTCAAACCATTTCCTGTTGCAAATAGTAGATTATATGAAGAATATATATTAGAATTTAATATAGGGATGCAAAGTATTGCTTTCACTACTTTTATAAATTTTTACAACTTATGATTTCTATTCTTACTTAATCAGTTCATTATAATTTAAATTAATTGGAGAGCAAAAAAGGTGCAATTACTAGTTTGTCAGTAGTGAGTGTATTTCATGTAAAAATGTTTTTCTTTTTCAATATTGTATCTCTTTATACTCTCAAATATAAAACACCTTCCCTATCTGATAAATTTGAAAATAAAATATTGCTTATATTAATGGCAGCGGATCTCATGCGTTGGTTTTGAGGATGTTGTTGAAATGTGAGCTGAAAAATAAGTGTTAAACTCGAACTGGGGTGTTGGTGGTCTAGTGGTAGCGTACTTGTCTATGGACCTGTGGCTCAAGGGGTCCCAGGTTTGAATCCCACCTCTGGCACCACCACCACTGGGTCCCTGAGCAAGACCCTTAACCCTGAGGTGCTCCAGGGGGACTGTCCCTGTAATTACGACATGGAAGTCGCTCTGGATTAGAGCGTCTGCTAAATGCTGTAAATGTAAACTATTCTCCCTAAAAGAAAATTGCCTTGTGTTTGGTAACTTCATAAACAAACTTGATTATACGGATGCAACAATGTGTTTGGCCAGTGTTGTGTTAGAATCTTAATCAGTATAAATATATATATTGTAAATATATTTCTAAAGGGACAACTGACTTGAAATTTACACCAGGTCTTGGTAACAACCCAGGTAATCCACACATACAAATAAGTCCATAATTAATGTGTAGTAAAGTGGAATGACAGGAAAGAAGTATTGCACACACATAAGGAGGTGCAAAAAGTCATGCAAAGCCAAGAAACCAGTTGAAACCAAGAAGAAAGAAACAAGCTGAAATCTGTCAGCATTTAGAAAGTAGTCCAGACACCTATCATTGCAAATTAATATCTGGTTTAGTCCTGACTGATGGCACTGATGTGTTTTCTCGGCTGTACATGTTAGATTTTTTTCAACTTTCCCCTTAAAATATTCTCAGCCCCAAATTACATTTATTTAGTAAACTAAACACATGACTTGTAAAGTGGTGAAAAGACTGAATTTGAAAAATTGGTTTGTTTATCGGACTCTTTCCTCTTGATATATACAGAATCTTAAGTTCTTTAAATGAATGAAAGAGAATAACTGGCCTGTTGTTTGTATCATCCGCCCTGTTCCTCATGCTTAACATGGCTTGAGCTCAGGAGCAGGCCTCAGGACTGCATTCCTTTACACTAGGCATCAGAATTGTTTCTCTTAAATTTCCTCTGGATGTGTGTGAACAGACTGTACTTTGTGTTCTTTCTATGCCATTGTTTCATTGTGCATGCTTTTATTTAGTAGGTTCATTTGTGAGGAGAAGATGCACATTTACATTTCAGTCCCTCTCTCTGAAATCCTTTGAAACATGAGCCATGAGAACTGTGCCGCCTGCAAAAGAAGAGGCTGATCTGAGTGCTCTGTTTGTGCTATAGTCAGATAACTTTTTTTTTTTTTCCATTTTTAAAGTGAAAAGTAAAATTTGGATTCATTTTCATCATTGTGATAAGTCATTTGGACATCCTCCCATATGGGTGGCATACATTTTTAATTTTTACCCAGTGACAAATGAAGTTCCCCTCACCCCAGCAGGGAGTGTAGGCCAGTCGCACAGACTGGAATGCCTTTGGTTTTTGTTCTTTGCTCAACGGGGGCTCAGTCTAGAAGATATTAGCGCCTGTAGGTACGGACAGGCAGTATGATTTCTAGGGCTGAGTATAGTTAAAATTTTTCATTTTTCAGTAAGCAGGATTTCAAACCAAATATGTATATATTTTCACAGAATATAATGCAGTTTATAAAAATGTAGCATTTTTAATATAACTGACAAATTTACTTACACTTCTCTGCCTTTTGGCTAAGACCAAGTGTAGTATCAGTTCTTACCAGAAGGTCCATGGGGCAGCGGTTGCCTAGTGTTTAAGAACTAGGCCCCAGGATCAGAAAGTCATGGGTTGGAATCTGAGACCATTCAGTTGCCTTGAGGTACCTTTCAGCAAGGTACTGTCCCCATCACTTCTCCCCAGGCGCCTTCAATAACTGCCCCCTGCTGCACTGTGTGTATGGGTTCAATGCAGGCTGCATTTCATTGTGGTTCACTGTGTTGTGCTGTGTTCAACAATGACAAGTTGTCACTTTCACTTGTTAAGTTAGATCATCCTGCAGTTTAGTGGAAATTGGTTGTTGTGATCCTTAGTACATAAATATTTGAAAATTAATAATCACACATTTTAATAATCAAAAGGGAATGTACTGATTTGCTAATGAAATGTTGCCTCTGACTTTCACACCTCCAAAAAAATGCAGTGTTTGGATTCAGGCATCATGAAATGGTATGCACGTGAAATAGTTAAAATATTTTTTGTTTGTTCCCCACCCTTACCTGTTGGTTTTCTCTTTTTTGTGCATGTTTACCTGGATTCAATGGACTTCAAGAAGAACTTGTCCTACAGCATTGTTCAAAATCAGCATAACTATGCTGCAGTTCCACCTAATGTTTAGTCTAGAGTGCTGCCTGACTTCTTTAATGTTTTGTTTCCCATCCTGTTGTACACGTGACGGTAGATTACATCACCAAATAATATCTGCTAGTGCCACAAACACCAAGTTGTCTTTTATTAGTGAATGGTGAACAAATTGGTGGGATCTTCATGCTGCCAAAACAGCTTTGACCTGTGAAGATCTTTGAAGGTGTTCTGAGGTTTCCAGGGCCAAGTCATGAGCAGCAGATCCTTTTAAGTCCTGTGAGTTGCGAGGTGGAGTAGTTTGTCCAGAAAAATGCAGATGATTGACTGGATTCAGGTCTTGGCAATTTGCAAAATTTAGACAATTTTTTGCTCTGTTGTAGTTTAACATATCCTGCTAAAAGAGAGCACTGCAATTTGAGAAAACTTCTTTCATGAAGGATATACTTGGTCTGAAACAAGAAAAAAGTTCTAAAAAGTGTTATCAAATACTTACAATTTTAATATTGAAGTCGTTAAAGGTATTATAATGCAAAAAAAATCCAGCCAAACACAAATTGCAACAAAATGCTAGTAGGTACAACTCAAATTCAGCTTTTGGTTTGGAAAAGGCAGAATATAAATTAAACATTAAGATATTTTTATTATTATCGTTGTTGTTGTTGTTTGGAATCTCACCTGAATCTCACGTATGAAAAGGTAAATCCACCCTTACAACCCAGAAAAACATGTTAGGAGCTGCAGTTCATTCCCAGTTCATTCCCAGTTCATTTCCAGTTCATTCCCAGTTCATTCCCAGTTAATGTCAGTCCATCCAAAGATAGTAAGTTATTTGGGTCTGGATGACTTGCCATAATAGAGGGGAGGATGAAACTAGCTAAAAGAGTACTAAAAGAGACAGTTTGATGTTCAGTCTGTGAGGCTCTAGCAGTGAAGCATTACAGCGAGTCCAAATCTAAAAGAATGGTTTGGGAGTGGCCAAGTCATAGTCCTGACTTGTGGGGCTTCCTCTGGTGAGACTGAATAATTCAAATAATCAAATTTGAATCAAATAATTTTGTAGAGAACAGCCAAAATGTCTCCTTAGTGATGCCACAGTCTGATCTTCTATTACTAACCATGTCTAACCATTTCATTGCTGCTGTTGCTGCTTAAGTTTTGTTTTTATGTGTGTGACTTTCTGTCTTTCAATAAAACACGAGAAAGTCTGAAAACTATTTAATCAGGATGTTTTTTTGTATTATACTAACTTAGTGTTGCAAAGAAACAAAGAGATGAAATCAGACTTTTTCACAGTACTGTGAATATGGGGTGGAATATAAATTTGTGTCCCTGCGATGGGCTGGCAACCTGTCCAGGGTGTCCCCCCAGTCCTTCGCCCTGTGTGCGCTGGGATGGACTTCAGCACTCCCCCACGACCCCGTTTGGGATGAGCGGCAGAAAATGACTGACTGACTGATATAAATTTGTATGAATTCATCTCATTCATCTCATCTCTGCCCTGAGGTACCCTTGAGCAAGGTGCCGTCCACGTCACGCTCCTCCCTGCGATGGGCTGGCGACCTGTCCAGGGTGTGTCCCCGTCCTTCGCCCTGTGTGAGCTGGGATGGACTCCAGTACTCCCCCGTGACCCCGCTTGGGACAAGCGGCAGAAAATGAATGAATGACTGACTGCCTTCAAACCAGCATCAGTTCTTATAGGTACACTTGCACAAAGTCAGGGATTCTGTAGGATTATAGTCGGTGTATGATCAACCAATTTTACCAAACAGGTGCTGATGATCTTCAATGTCACACGGAGGTTGAAACACCGACCAGCCGAGTTCCTTCAAAAACTGTGTGCAAGTGTACCTAGAAGAACTGATGCTGTTTTGAAGGCAAAGGGTGGTCACACCGAATACTGATTTGATTTAGATTTCTCTTTTGTTCATTCACTGCGTTTTGTTGATTGATGAAAATTAACGATTAACACTTCCATTTTTGAAAGCATTCTTGATGCACGACATCGTATCTAGCTCTGATTTCGTAGCAGTATAATCATCAGATCTAAATCCCCCTGAAATTCTGTGGGAGAGGCCGTGTCGCTGCACGGGTAAAACCCTTCTCTGCGGATCATAGCATTATATTAATTTCCCTTTCTTTTTGTGTAAAAGTTTCATGCACTGTTTCAGCAGTGGTAATGTTTCAGAACGTATAGTTGTTCCTCCAGGCTGTTTTTGGTATCTGTCATATGACACACTAAGGTATCACACTGCTTCTTCAGACTGTAGCAGTTTAGCTACTCACTCACACGCCTCACTGTTATGGGGAAAAGACTAAATGTTGTTCCTGACTCATAGACAGCAAACGTGTCTTTGGAGTCGTCCAAAGCATCCACAGAGAGGACTGATTTTTCTGTCCAAAGTCCTGGTTGGGATTTCAGTACAGTTGGTCTTAAACATTCCCTGCGATGGGCTGGCGACCTGTCCAGGGTGTGTCCCCTGTCCTTCACCCTGTGTGAGCTGGGATGGACTCCAGCACTCCCCCGTGACCCCACTTGGATTAAGCGGCAGAAAATGACTGACTGGTCTTAAACATTTGCCTTACTCTGTCTGATTCAGCATGAGAAGATTTCACAAATGTCAGAGCAAGTGGAATTCTACTTTTAATAGTGCAGGGTGCAGGGTTACCTAAATGAATAGTCCTGGCATGTCTGCTGATCTCCTGTGTCTGAGCTTGTTTTTTTCGAGCGTTTGATTGATAAGGCCCTCACTCTTGGTGTGAAGAAAGAGATAACTGGTTAAAGCATGAAAAAAGCCAAATATTGCAGCCATGAATCATGCTCCTTTGCTCTTCACGAGAATTTCAACACATTTGTGGACTGTGCTGTTTATTTTTACCTTTCAAAACCTTTAGAATTAAAGTCAGTCAAAAATCTGCCTGTCTATCTTCCTGTCTGTCTGATTGATCTCACTGTAATGCATGTTCATGCAATTATATCTTCTGTTTCTGCATTTTTTCTTTTTTTTTTTCTTTCAATGGCTTTGAAAATACATCTAACCCCCTTGCTGACGAACATGGTAAAGAACTTTAGTATTGCTTAGTATTGGATAACGAGCCAATTTAACTCTCAAAAATTTCAGCCATCCTCTATATGACTGGACGTGTAGTCTTTAAGGGGTCAAGAAATGTGAACACTATTTTCTTTCATTTGCTTCAGCAAGCACTTTCTTTTTTCCAGCAAACCAGGTGCTTCCACAAGAGGAAGTCTGAGGTGTCTCACTCTATTACCACAGCAAAGGATATAGCACTCATGAGCAGGAATCTTGCCCAACTGGATAGATGTAATCCTGATTTGCTAGTCTCGGTAGATCCAGCTTTGCAAATCATGACAGAAACATAGTGTTAAATCAGCAGTTTCGGACAATGCCTGATAAAACCTGTGTCTCTAAGGAATAAACAGCAATCACCACTGGAACTGGAAACCTGGCCTGCTGTGCTGGAACGGTCATGCTGGCCTCTTTTATTCGGCCAAGAAACTTAATATAGCCGATCTATAGATCTATGTAGATTAATATAGCATTCGGCAGTAAGAAATAGTTCATTTCAAGGCCACTGGCTCCAGTTTAAAATTAGACGCAGCATACACGTTGGCCTAACAATATTCTGTCAGTGGGCTTAACATTTATCCCCTGATCACGGTTAAGCGGCACTTATTTTACATTGCTTGCATTTTCATTAGGTGAATTTCAAAACCAGCTGTAACACTACTTAAGCTCTTATAATTAAGCTCTTATAATTTATAAATGTCCCTTTCAGACTGATATATGTAAGGGACTGTAACGGTGGCGTGGTACCGGAGGGACGTCAGTTCCGAGCCAGGAGTTCCGAACAGAAGTTTATTGCTTTCAGTGACAAAACACACAACAAACAAGGACTAAAGCCTGCAGTTCCTACGCAGGATGACTATGACTATGACTATGACTATGACTATGACTATGACTAAAAACAGACGGACAGACAGAACCACCATTACCCATAGGTTAAACCTACCTAATGAGCCGCGCTCTGTTCTGACTCATCGGGGCTTAAATAGTCAGCCCCAATGATGCACACCTGCCCGCAGGGGCTCAGGTGTGCTTAGTCAGAACAGAGCGCCCTCTAGCGTACCCTAAACACCTCCTGTGACAAACATCTTGTATGTGACCGAGAGCGCCCTCTAGCGTGCCCAAAACACCACACACACGTGACAGAGAGCGCCCTCTAGCGTGCCCAAACCCTAACACACGTGACAGGGACGTGTATTCTGATTGGCTGCACTTTGTTGTGACTCGTTAGTAAAGCAGTTCAGGCAGCACTTCTTATAACTTCAGGGCAGTGAGTTATAATGCAGTTGACTCACTGTGGAAATGTAAGTGTGTTGACGTTAACACCTCACATGATGAGTTAAAAATGGACTTGGGCTGTGAATTCAGTTTTCTGTGTCATGTGCCTCCTTACATTCCCTCCACAGCTGCCACATTCTCATTTATTGTGCTCAGTTTGTATGTGATTTAAGTGGATCAACCGTATAGCAGAGAAGATCCCAAGTGTTATTCGGTGGTGGTATTATTGTGTGGACTGCTTTGCACTGCCTTTTATTTTCCTTTAACTGTTTACTGACAAAAACAATGATCTAAAACTCTGGAGAATCAGTCTGACGCCAAGATTTCAAAGCACAGATTGAGCCAAGTCTTAATTAAATTTTAGCCCTGAGGTACCCTTGAGCAAGGTGCCGTCCCCGTCACTCCCCTCCCTGCGATGAGCTGGTGACCTGTCCAGGGTGTGTCCCCTGTCCTTCGCCCTGTGTGAGCTGGGATGGACTCCAGCACTCCCCCGCGACCCAGCTTGGGAAAAGCGGCAGAAAATGAATGAATGACTGACTGACTGCCTGCCTTTTGCCTTCAAACCAGGTACACTTGCACAAAGTCAGGGATTTTGTAGGATTATAGTCGGTGTATGATCAACCAGTTTTACCAAACAGGTGCTGATGAACATCAATGTCACACGTAGGTTGAAACACAGTCATGTTTGGAACAATCTACCAGCCGAGTTCCTTCAAAAACTGTGTGCAAGTGTACCTAGAAGAACTGATGCTGTTTTGAAGGCAAAGGGTGGTCACACCAAATATTGATTTGATTTAGATTTCTCTTTTGTTCATTCACTGCATTTTGTTGATTGATGAAAATAAATGATTAACATTTCCATTTCTGAAAGCATTCTTGATGCACGACATCGTATCTAGCTCTGATTTCGTAGCAGTATAATCATCAGATCTAAATCCCCCTGAAATTCTGTGGGAGAGGCCGTGTCGCTGCACGGGATCATAGCATTATATTAATTTCCCTTTCTTTTTGTGTAAAAGTTTCATGCACTGTTTCAGCAGTGGTAATGTTTCAGAACGTATAGTTGATCCTCCAGGCTGTTTTTGGTATCTATCATATGACACACTAAGGTATCACACTGCTTCTTCAGACTGCAGGAACGTGCATTCTGGAACATAGTTAATATTAATTACATTTTAGCATGGAGGCACAGTGAATAGCACTGTTGCCTCACAATGAAAAGGTCCTGGGTTCGATGTCCAGGCCAGCGCTCCAGGGCCCATCCATAGACATGCACATCAGGTGGATTGGAGATGCTAAATGGGGCTGGTGGTGGTCCAGTGGTAGGATACTTGTCTATAGACCAAGAGGTTGCAGGTTCAAATCCAACACTGCCAATATTGGGTTCCTGAGCAAAACCCTTAAACCCAGCTAGCTCCAGGGGGTTCCCTTAATCAGGAAGTGTAAGTTTTTCTGGATAAGAATGTCTGCTAAATTCTGCAAATGTAAATGGCCCCCTAGGTATGAGTGTGTGTGTGTGTGATGGTCTGGCAACCTGTCCTTGCCTTTCACCCTGTGAGATCTGGGAAATGCACCAGCATCCCTCACGACCCTAATTAGGACAAGTGGCTTTGAAAGTGAATGCGTGAATGAGTGAGTGTTGTGATGCATTAGCTGCAAACATGCATCTCCTGTTAAGTTATGATTTGGCCAATAATTATTTTTTTCCATACCTGGTTCATAATCTTCAAATGTTATTTTTTATCTTCAAACTGGAGGTTTGAGAGATGTGATGCTAATGGAAAGAACACATATAGGCACTGGTTGGTGATGTGCAAACACTAATCTTAAAGCTTAATGTTGTTGATTTTCCTTTTATTGACTACCATATAAACTGGTCCTTTAACCCATCCTTATCAAACTGCTTTAATTTCAGTAAAAATGGCTGGTCTGACTGGTTTAAAATGATTCGTTTTTTCTTTATCTCGGTGGTGGTGATCACATGTCATTTTGAGGCACAATAGCACAGTGATTAGATCTCCTGCCTCACAGGGAACAGGTTCTGGGTCGTCCTTTCAGTGTGGAGTTTTCTCCGTTTCTGTGTGGGTTTCAGTTTCCTCACACAGTACACACATGCATGGTGGGTGGACTGAGATGCTAAATGATCTCCTCCATGTGACTGTGTGAGTGTGCTTGTCTGTGTGTCTGGCCTGTGAGTTCTGGGTTTGGCTCCAGCAGCTTTCTCGACCCTGATACAACGGATGACAGAATAGATGGATGGAGGGATGCATGCATGGATGCATGTATTTTGATATTTGCAGCTACATTTTCAGTTTTCTTAATTTATGATTGTATGGGATTAAAAACATTTTGCATTTGGACATCAGTGGGTTAATGGCAAAGACCCAATGGCTGGAAATAATGATCTGTCAGACATCCTTCTGTTTGTGCTGTTCAGTGTTGAAAACAAACTGTTCCTACAAGCCTTTCCTTTTTACCCAGAGAGGATGCAGCTGTGTGCTCTCAGCAGAACTGTCCAGCTTTATGGAATAAGGCAACAAGGTGAATCGAGTACTTTGTATCTTTTTCAGAACCACCGTCATGCACAGATCTCTCTCAGTCCGCTCTGTTTGTCACTCCACTCTTCTTGCCCATGCTGATAAATCCACATCACACTTAGGGAACTAACTCCTGAGTACAGCGAGCAAAGAAACCCCAGTAAAAGATCATGGTTACTGGAAACGGTGTGCTCAGTGCATGACTCAGACCGGCGGAGGAGTTGAATTAAGCAGCCCCTGTGCTGGGAATATACATTCCTTTGGCCTTTTCTAATGAGCTCATTAAGTCTTGCAGACATACAGTACTCCAGAGGTCTGCTGGATTTCTATGGAAGATCTTATGTTTACATTTTGACTGTATTGATTTAGTAAAACTGAAAAGGAGTTTACTTAAAAGCTGTGGGGACCAACGTTTTCATCTGGAAAACATTATGAACCATTTCAGCAGAGCTGAGGTGAAAATCTCCATGGACTTTCAAACCATAGAGACACACCGTCACCTAATTCGGTCTGTCTAGTAAATAAGGCAAAGGAAAAATATTCTTTCTTTCTTTCTTTCTGTTTGCTCTAATTTGCTCTTGTTTTGACTGCTATGGCTGATTTAGTGGCTAAAGTTTACACTGAAGGAACTCCACCGTTTCACTACGTCTGCTTAAACGTTCTGTTCTGGACAGGCTGATCCGAACAGCACAGAGAGTAAATGTCCAGGGTGCCTGTGGCTCAACGCCTGTCAAAAGGCGCCTCACTGAGAGTTGTTACATGAAGTGGCTACACGTACTCCCACTGACGCATGGGCTATTGAGATATGCAGGTTTGGAGCTTGCTGTGTTTTAATCATCTCAAACTGAAGAAGCTGATCTGAGTTTAGATCTATTTCTACAGCAAACTTAAACGTATTTGTACATCAAACCACAACTAAGAATCAAACTTGTTCCATTTCTGAGAGGCCAAGATTAAAATAGCCATGCAGTCATTTTAACGTGCTTTAACATATTCCAAATACTTTCTTTCTTTCTTTCTTTCTTTCTTACTTTCTTACTTTCTTTCTTTCTCTCTCTCTCTCTCTCTCTCTCTCTCTCTCTCTCTCTCTCTCTCTCTCTTTCTCTCTTTCTTAATTAAAGCTGCAATCTTTAGGTTCTTCCAGTAGAGGGAGCCATTGCATTTTGCTAGAAAAGAACCATAGCAGGAAAAACAGCCGGGGTCTTAAATTGCAGGGATAATAATAACAATAATATAATTATAAACAATATATAAAAAATATTATTATTCAATACTAATATTTTAAATGCTGTTCACTAAAACAAATAAAAGAAAATGTTGGTCTTTGGATTTGTATGAAACACTTTAACAGCACAGACGTGTTTATTATTTGTTTTGTTATTAAATTTTGTTCCATTTTATATTAACTCACAAAATCGCCGCACTGACCCTTTAACTCAGATAAACAGCTCAGTCAGTTAATACTGCAGTGACCCCACTGTGATACACCACTCCATTATTATTATTATTATTATCATCATCATCATCATCATCATCAACATATTAACCAGACTCCGCACAGAAGCAGGTCATATGTTGACTGTCTGTCTCACTAGAAAAACAAAAAGAAAACAGAAATATACAAAAACAGTTTGGTAGTGTGACAAAATACATTTTTATTTTCTTTATTTCTTTATTGCCCAATCTCTCTCTCTCACACACACACACACACACACACACACACCTTGCTCCTAACGCCTCGCGCGCCGCTCTGAGTACACAGCGCTGGAGTCGCGCGCTCTGTTTGATATGCGCGCTCACAGGCGCCTCGCGCTTCATTTGCATCCGGTCCGAGCGCGCGCGCTGATGAGCTTCATCGCGAGCAGGAGGGTCAGAGACGCACAGTGCACACGCGCGCGCTTCTGCGTGTGTGTATTTATCTCACAGCGGTGTTTGGGTCTGAGAGCGTCCGTGTGTTAAATGTTGCTTTTAACTGGAAAAAGTTTCTGAGGTTGAAGTTCAGGTTGCAGGTTTACAGTCATGCAGTCAAAGATTTCAATCCAACATAAACAGAGAAAGAGTCCGTTTATTGGGGTAATAGTGCTGGGGTAATAGTACTGGGGTTTAGTGCTGGGGTAATAGTGCTGGGGTAATAGTGCTGTGGATTAGTGCTGGGGTAATAGTGCTGGGGTAATAGTACTGGGGTTTAGTGCTGGGGTAATAATGCTGGGGTAATAGTGCTGGGGTAATAGTACTGGGGTTTAGTGCTGGGTAATAGTGCTGGGGTAATAGTGCTGGGGTAATAGTCTTGGGGTTTAGTGCTGGGGTAATAGTGCTGGGGTAATAGTACTGGGGTAATAGTGCTGGGTAATAGTGCTGGAGTAATAGTGCTGGGGTAATAGTGTCGGAGTAATAATGCCAGAGTAATTGTGCTGGTGGTAATAGTGCTGGGGTAATAGTGCTGGAGAATTAGTGCTGGGGTAATAGTACTGGTGGTAATAGTGCTGGGGTAATAGTCTTGGGGTAATAGTGCTGGGGTAATAGTGCTGGAGAATTAGTGCTGGGGTAATAGTGCTGGAGTAATAGTCTTGGGGTAATAGTGCTGGGGTAATAGTGCTGGGTAATAGTGCTGGAGAATTAGTGCTGGGGTAATAGTGCTGCAGTAATAGTCTTGGGGTAATAGTGCTGGGGTAATAGTGCTGGGGTAATAGTGCTGGAGTAATAGTGCTGGTGGTAATAGTGCTGGGGTAATAGTGTCGGAGTAATAGTGCCAGAGTAATTGTGCTGGTGGTAATAGTGCTGGGGTAATAGTGCTGTAGAATTAGTGTTGGGGTAATAGTGCTGGTGGTAATAGTGCTGGTGGTAATAGTGCTGGAGTAATAGTGCTGGAGTAATAGTGCTGGAGTAATTGTGCTGGTGGTAATAGTGCTCGGGTAATAGTGCTGGAGTAATTGTCTTCAGGTAATAGTGCTGGAGCAAGAGTCTTGGGGTAATAATGCTGGAGTAATAGTCTTGGGGTAATAGTGCTGGAGTAATTGTCTTGAGGTAATAGTTCTGGGGTAATAGTGCTGGAGTAATCGTCTTGGGGTAATAGTGCTGGAGTAATCGTCTTGGGGTAATAGTGCTAGAGTAATAGCACTGGAGTAATAGTCTTGGGGTAATAGCGCAGGAGTAATGGTCTTGGGGTAATAGTGCTGGAGTAATAGTGCTGGAGTAATCATCTTGGGGTAATAGTGCTGGGGTAATAGCGCTGGAGTAATTGTCTTGGGGTAATAGTGCTGGAGTAATTGTGCTGGTGGTAATAGTGCTGGAGTAATAGTGCTGCAGTAATAGAGCTGGGGAAATAGTGCTGGAGTAATTGTCTTGGGGTAATAGTCTTGGGTCTTGGGGTTATAGTGCTGGGGTAATAGTCTTGGGTCTTGGGGTAACAGTGCTGGGGTAATAGTGCTGGAGTAATAGTGCTGGAGTAATTGTGCTGGAGTAATATTCTTGGGATAATAGTGCTGGAGTAATAGTGCTGGGGTAATAGTCTTGGGTCTTGCGGTAATAGTGCCGGGGTAATATGCTGGAGTAATAGTGCTGGGGTAATAGTGCTGGAGTAATTGTCTTGGGGTAATAGTGCCGGAGTAATTGTGCTGGTGGTAATAGTGCTGGGGTAATAGTCTTGGGGTAATAGTGCTGGGGTAATAATCTTGGGGTAGTAGTGCTGGGGTAGAAGTGCTGGGGTAATAGTACTGGGGCAATAGTGTTGGGATAATAGTATTGGGGTAATAGTGCTGGGGTATTAGTGAGGTTAGTGCTGGGGTAATAGTAAGGTTAGAGCTGGGGGTAATAGTGAGGTTAGTGCTGGGGTAATACTGCTGGGGTCATAGTGAGTTTAGTCCTGGGGTAATAGTGCTGGGGGTAATACTTCTAGGGTAATAGTGAGGTTAGTGCAGGGGCAGTTGTACTGGGGGTAATAGTGAGGTTAGTGCTGGGGTAGTAGTGCTGGTGTAATAATGAGGTTAGTGCTGGCACAGTGGAGGTTAGTGCCAAAGGTGCAGAGGTTAGTGCAGGGGCAGTTGTACTGTGGTACAGTGAGGTTGGGTGCTGGGGTAGAAAAGCTGGTGGTAATAGTGAGGTTAGTGCTGGGGTACTAGTGAGGTTAGTGCTGGGGTAATAGTGAGGTTAGTGCAGGGGCAGTTGTACTTGGGGTACAGTGAGGTTGAAAGGGGGTAGTAGTGCTGGTGGTACTAGTGAGGTTAGTGCTGGGGTAATAGTGCTGGGGCTATTTATGAAACATTTCATCCTTCTTCATCTGTGGATCCAGAAACTGAAACATGATTGTAAGGGCGGACGGTGAACGTGGAGGGAAGGTCAGCTGGTAAAGTTTAAGCTCTTTAGGCGGAGCAGGTAGGGCCACAGAGTGTGATCTAGCGTGGAGCCTCTCGCTGGGCTTGGGTCTGTCACAGGTCTGGCACTGAGCGGCCCACAAGGCCATGATAAAGGCATTGGCACATAGTCAGGGTCTCAGGTGTCACATGTTACACAGTGCTCCATATCATCTCCCTCTGCAAGTGACACAGAGAGAGAGAGAGAGAGAGAGAGACAGACAGACAGACAGACAGAGGAGAGAGGAGGGAGAGAGGGGGGAGAGAGAGAGAGAGAGAGAGAGAGAGAGGAGAGAGGAGGGAGAGAGAGAGAGGAGAGGGAGAGAGAGAGAGAGAGAGAGGGGAGGAGAGAGAGAGAGAGAGAGAGAGAGGGGAGAGAGAGAGAGAGCAGAGAGATGGAGGAGGAGAGTGAGAGAGAGAGAGGAGGGGAGTGAGAGAGAGAGAGAGAGAGAGAGAGAGAGAGAGATTGGTACAATATTTTGATTGTTTATGTTTATTACAAAATTGTTATTTACAACACGAGGCTGTATCGCAAAGCATTATCGTTAAAGAAATTCAGTTACACATTAGATAAGTTTTATGCCTAATCATGTGCTAAATATTTGAGAACACCTGGTCAGGTTATAGAGTTTGTTGAAGGGAAATGAAATATAACTGCAATATGACCTTTTTTCTCCTACTTTTGGTGTTTGAAAGTTTTAACCATTCAATAAAGTCTCATAACTCTCACACGTACCTGCAAAACCTGATACGCAGATTCATTAGAAACAAATCACTGGACAGCGGGACATAAGACTGCAGTTTTCTGTGCTTTGAATATTCGGACCAAATCTCAGCTGTTCCAGGTAATACTTTGTCACATGATCTAATAAACGAGCAAAATCAGGTAATTTCTGCGTGTCTGTGCTTTATACACAAATAATTTGACTTATATAATTATAATATTAATTCAAATATGACTATATATATGTGTGTGTGTGTGTGTGTGTGTAAATACAATATTTTTGATTTCTGATTATGAAATGATTAATTAGTTACCATAATATATTATATTATAATGTGGGTTATTTAGACTTTGACATGTAAATGTCAACGTTCAGTAAAATATCCTTGGTCTCAGTTTCTTCACATTAATCAGCAATTGAATATGAGAAATGGTAAAAAAACATTTCTAAAATATCTGTGCAGTTGGTGACTCCTTATTTCAATTTAAAATCACCTAAGTGAAGGGACTTCACCTGTTTTTTTATGTGTGTGTGTGTGTGTGTGTGTGTGTGTGTGTGTGTGTGTGTGTGTGTGTGTGTGTGTGTGTGTGTGTGTGTGTGTGTGGGCCCTGAGTGAGTCTGTGCACGTGAAGGAGTCCATAACCATCCCACGGGATGCCATTAATCCTTCCCACGTCTGACGGCCATCTTCGTTCATGCTTGTGTGATGTGTTTGTGTGTGTGTGTGTGTGTGTGTGTGTGTGTGTGTGTGTGGTGTGCTGGGGGGTGGGGTGTTTTGAGCTCTCTCTTTTAAACGCACAATGCCATATTTATAAGGCTGTATTTATAAACACATTTGCATAGATCAAGATGAAAAAGTTGTTTGAATTGGGGGGCCATTTGCATTTGGCGAAACATATGGCGTAGCCGCGGAAGCCATGGGCCATGCCTTCATTAAGCCAGCTCCGTTTCATCAGCGCCGCATACTCCCCACTGTGCTCCCCCACCGTGCAGCCTTCTGTCCCTGAAGGTTCCACTGACAGGGGACAATATGTCCCCAAGGTGAAACGCACCCTGCTCCCAATGATTATTTAATCTGACTCACGCATGGCTTCTAAAAGGGAGAGGGACAAAGTGGCCGTTTTTTTCCTCCATGTCTTAGTCTACAGGTGAGAGGAAGGACACATGTTGTCTGGTGAAAGCTTTGTTACAGTGTCACACTGTTTGCAGAACATCTAGGCTGAGCTTTATACAGGTGTGTGTGGGGCGGATTCTTTTACCCTCAGCTTTACATGTAAAGATCTACAAAAAAACAAAAAACACTAATATAATCTGTAACCTCTTTATGCCCCATATAATCCCTTAAATACACAGGACCAACCAACTTCTCTTCTTCATTTCTACAGCATGATATTAAGTCACTTTTAATAAGTATTATATTTGTGGTTACAATAAAACTTGAATTTAAAGGAATAAAATGGATGCCTGTCCAACAGAAGTCTTAACCTCCGTGTCCACACAAGACTTAGAGATTCCAACTCAAGTTCAACTACTGCACCAGAGTCAGAACCCTTGCTCTTCTTTATTTCTCATTAAGATGAAGTGATTTATAGAATAATTTGTAAATTTTCTATATTTTTCTGCATTTTGTTCATATCAAGTTCTACTCATTAGCTTCTCCATTAATAAGAAGCTGCTAACATTGGGGGGGTGAAAACTTCGAGCTCTGTTAACCACCATCACCATCTGAAGAGGCCGTCTTACCTGCACAGAGAGAGAAAGGCCTTCATCATCCCTCTGTGATTCCTGGTCACGGATGCCTGGGGCATCATCAGGGACTCATGAACTCATTCCGACGATACGGCTGAAGCGCCACCAGACCAGGAGTAAAAGAAACATGCGTTTAACTGAAAATGACACATACGCCTGTATCTTAAAATGCTTTCCCCCCCCGTATGTTCATCCTTTGTTTCTGCTTCCACTCTTTTCAGGAGTCTTGCTTCCAGGTTTTCATAGAAATCTGCAGGAATCTTGTTCAATGCTTTCAAACAACTCCAACAATTTGTCTTAGAAGTTTGTTGCTTTTCAAAATCCAAGTAATCTCCATTACACATCTCCACTCATTAGTCCAGACCTTGCCCTACATCCATCCTTCCATCAGCTTCAGTGTGCCTGCATCAGTAACGTCTTAACAGCTACACTTCATTAAGATCCAGTCTTTTCTTCTTGAAGTAAAGTGCAAGGTTTTCCATCCATCCTTCAGTGCAAGGATGGACAGACAAACCTAGGATTTTTCAGATCTGAAGCTAAATGGAGCCTGATTTTCTCCTGTGTTTCTAAAATAACAGCTTTAAGTATTAAGTGTTTGTTTCACATTTATGATGTTCCTCCAGGTATCTAATGGCTGTTTAATTATTTTTTCAAATGCAGATTTGGAAACTTTCACTAGTTTTATTTTGACTTTTCTTGCAAGGATTGACTTCAACCTTACCTTCATCTAATGTCCCTGTTTGCCCGTTACATTTTACATTTATGAGACAGCTGAGGTGTGTATGTGTAGATGTGTTTGTGAATGAGCATCTTTGAATGTTAATTTCAGTGAGAGCTTTGGGAGAAAATGTTACATGTAAGCAGGGTGTTCATCTAACCTTTGCACCACCAGTGCTATGGGTGAGAGGTGATGGATGGATGGAACTAGGAAAAGGCATATCTGTATAAGGAGAACATAGCAGTCTACCATTTCCTCTTGTTACAATGCAACAGATACCAATTAGATCATGTTAAACTTTATGTCGCACTCTCAAAATGTCAGCTGCCCTTTAAAATGAATGAACATTGTTGAATTTATCAAAAAATTCATCCAAAACTGCTTAAATAAAATACTTTTTGCTACTTCAGCGGACACTAGTATGCTTCCTATATAAAATAAGGATCTCAGAGATATCATTTTTTTCAAACAAACATGTGAACATGAACATTTTCTAAGGCACCTGAACTAAAAGCACTCGCACGCTCTTCAAAAAATTTTATTTTTTGGTAACATTTTTCAAGATATCAGAAACAATTGATGTGAATAAACAAAAAAGGAGGAAATCTGAATGGGGATATATACTTTTTCACAGTACTGGACTTGAGTATAGACCAGTCCATAGTGCAATTATTGACTAGGTGGCACACACAGGCCCGTGCTCCTCCATGTGTTTAACGTTGTTTATTAGGAGTGCACTTTCGTGAACGTGCCTCAGAAAGAGCAGGTAGATGTTTTGACACGTAATACTCTGGTCAGCAGATTATTTTCAGAGCTGAAATACATTGAGGGAGGCAGATATAGTGTCCACACTGCACTGCTTACCCTAGCTTTCTATTTCTGGCTGTTTTTCTAGCTATTTACAAAACGTATCACATTTTCAACTGACCCGACCCGGCCACTGATCTAGCAAACATTCCAGAAATATCCTGTGCTGCCATCCCCATGCGACCACCTGTGGGTTTGAGGAGCAAAAAATGGCGCTGTTGATGTGTTGTTATGTTTCAAAATGAGCAAGTGCTCAGTTTTATCTAGCAGATAATTGAATTACAGGAATGTTTGTGGGGGTCAGACTTTTTTGGAGAAGTCCTTCCTAAATCTGAAAAAAGGTTCTTCTTATCCTTATCAACCCTGCATGTGACAGTGGAACCGCTTCTCTTGAATCAGTTTCATTTGTCAACCTTCTTTAATCCCCATTTCAAAGGCATTTTATACAAAGAGGCATTTTTTAAATTTTGTGCATTCACTTTATTTAGCCGTTCCTAATTTCTACCCAATACCACAGCTACTTTTAGAAGGGAGTGTTCTTCAGTCAACGTGCCACTGTCGCTGGAGCCCTGGAGAAACCCATTTTATAAACACTGGGCTTCTCAGCTAAGTACATATTCATATCAAAATACTAGTTTAATTAATTTGCCAATATGATAATGACTCCGATTGAACCACAATTCTTTCTCACATTATCAGCGGGACGGTGGTGGCGACTAACCCTAATATTTTGCCGTCATTTAGTTGCAGTTAAGATATGAGGGCATGCAAGATGGTTGCGTTATGAAGCCACCCGTAGACATGTTCCAACTGGGAAAAAGCATCCAGTGCCTTTAATAAGTAATGATCGCCAAAGATCAGAGGAACCGTACAGTACAGCAAAACAAGTTAAGCGCAAGCTTTGATAATGACACTTAATAATTCAAAGTGTGTAATTATCCCTTTACAGAGAAGCACAACAGCGGCGGGAAGCTGGAGGGAGTTTGGCAATTAGCAGAGGATCGGGGTCATCCGATCAGACCCACAAGGAGGCAACAGTGACCGCATTTGAACACCTACACGGTGGAGAGTCTTACATGTTGAAGGGGGATTGAAAGATTCCCTCAATTTCACAATCAATTTTTTTACCTGTAACAGGTAAAAAAAAACAGGACTATATTAGAAAATAATATCACAGACCAGGCCAGCTAATTACTGATCTGATTATCAGGGCAAAATGTCAAAAGGGATTAACGACCTTTGCTTTACATGCTTCTGTTGTATCTTCACCAAAAAGTTCATTTTTCAAATAGTTCATTTTTAAATGACCGTTTACTTATCTGTCTTAGATAAGCATTTAAATAACATTTTTTAAAAGCTGATAAATCCAAATGAGCTCTGTTCTCATTGGCTGCCCATTATTGTGAATGAACATCTTCTAAGCCAAAACAGTCCTTAGAACCTAACTGTGAATGGAAGCAATTAAACTGCTGTAGGCCAAATAGACGGCTTTATAACACATTTGTTTTTGTGACATCACAATAATAGGACACTCAGAATCTCTGTTTTGCAGTTGGTTTTCACTTATAGAGTTAGAAGTAAATTTTAAAACTTTAACAGTGTTAATATGCTACATCTACCACTTTTGTTTTAATAAAGTATAAAGAAGTTGTTTAATGATGATAAGGGCCTTTTAAATTGAATGTAAAGGTACAACAGTCATAACCTCACCTCTGATCTTTCATACCCCCAGTCATCAAACACGTGACTGATAGTAGAAGCATTTGTGGCTTTATTGTGGTGTTGACAGAAGGCTTTGCAGGCTCATTGCTGCTCTTTGTCTGCCTTTTGTCTTAAGCCAGTGCTCTTATTCTGCACATTTTGGCGGGGTAAAAGGTCTCGCATTTGCAACTCAAATAATTGGGATTAATCGTCCAAGCTAATCACTGTATTTGTCTTCCATCCATTTGTGTTTCACAATACACAGATGGAAAAAAAGGATGAAAAGAATCACCGCTCCTATTAAATCACTATCTTTCAACAAGCGGCACTCTACTTTTTTTTAATGCGGGAGGGCATTCAGAGGAGCTGCTTGGCACTCATTGTTCGGTTAAATGAGTAATCATAACATCAATGAGGCACTGAAATGCGAAGCGCTGCACATTGACAACCTTTGCGCCCCTTTGAGGGAGGGGAGTTAATTTGATCACCATGATCTGGGCTCCTTTCAGGCTTGCGCTCCACCACAGCCAGCCAGCAGCTGGGGGGCATGGTCCCTAAATGCTCACCATGAGTGGGCCTGAAAAAAAAGTAGATGAGATCAAAATCGCCCTTTTGAGGGCTTTGCCCTGCATCTAGTGGGCGCTAGACCAGCATTAGCAGCACTGTCGCACTTCCATCATGGCAGATCATCTAGCAGTCATGGCGGCTGAGCCAGATGAGCTTTGCGAAGCCTAATTGCCAGATGGTGAATATTTATCTCCCTCTTCTTCACTCAAAAGTTGCATTAATTGCAGGGCTGCCCGGGGGCTGAATTTCTCCCTGATCAGAGTGATAGAAGCCCATGACCCTGATTAAGCCCCCCACTTTCCCCACCCTTAGCCCCAATGCCATGCCCCCCCAAACCCTGATCAGCAGCAAAGGTGGCTGTGGCAATGGGGTGGGGGGTGGAAAGTTTGGATCGTCACACCAGTCATTTGCCAATTGAGCCACCTGGGCCTTGACATTGGTGATAGTGTTGCTGGGGGGGTGGCTTGGGTTTGTGTGTGAATTTATGTGTATATGTGAATAGCTGCGGTGGGCTGGTTTAGGGAGGATTTGAAGGGGAGGGGGCCTCAGCATTCTCCAAGCCTTTCTCCATCCTTGTCTTCCCCCACCCCTTCCCCCTCCTTTAGTGCCGCGTGCCACCCCTACGGCAGCTCTCTCTCTGAGCCCAAGCCTCGTTTACATATCTCCCAGAGATGTAATTGAATTAAATGAAGCTTCTGGAGGGCAGCTGCGGCAGCTGCTGTTTGTGGCATGTCAAAAGGCCCGCCACTTTAAGAGCACTTACATATGCTCCAAATTAGCAGGTCAGATAGGCACATGCACTCGATGACAGGGGCACCGCTGCCAGCGCAACAAGGGGCCCTGCAGCTGTGGGCAATTCACTCTGAAGGGCCTTTATCACAGGCTCATTATCAGTGTATATGTGTGTGTGTGTGTGTGTGTGTGTGTATAAGAGAGTAGGGTGCATGGAAGGGGGTGACCGTATGTATGTGTGTGTGTGTGTGTGCGTTTGAGCTCAAAGGTCACTCAGGGAATTAGCTGTCCTATTAGACGTTAATAATAGGTGCAGGCCTTAGGTCAGTGAGTCAGGAGGTAAAATTAGATATTTAGTGCTGTAAATTAGACATTAGCAAATCAGCATTTATTTAATGTTTCTAATTGTTCATTTGAAATCACTTTGACACCGTGAAGAGTGCTTTCATTGTTGAAAAGTCATGAGTGTTATCCAGTTTGCAGTGGGTGGGAAATGTATATCAAGAGGACAGTGACATTAGGAAAAAAAGATTTAAAACAACTCTTGATTTATAAATATCTCTTGGCTTTGAATTTTTTTTTCTCAGATCATTTTATATCAGTAGTTCTCAAGCTGATCCACAGCAGACATGGTGCCTGGCAAGGAAAGGATATTTATGAACCTTTGTGCAAAGTTTAGTGTCCATAATCTTTAAATTTTGTTGTGATTCCTTTTTTCCAACAACTATTAAGTGCTTCTAGTAACAGGAAGTCTTTCTTTGGCACATTCTTAATTGTTTCAATTGACTCACATTTGCCTTTGTAGGTCCTGCCTTGCAAAAGTATTCACCCACATTCTTCATGTTTTGTTGCCTCACAACCTGGAATTAAAATGGATTGTTTGAGAGTTTGCACCATTTCATTTACAGAACATGCCTACAACTTTGAAGATGTATTTTTTTATTTTTTATTGTGAAGCAAACAAAAAATAGGACAAAATAACAGAAAACCTCAGCATGCATACCCCCCCCAAGTCAGTACTTTATAGAGCCACCTTTTGCGGCAATTACAGCTGCAAGTCTCTTTGGATAAGTCTCTATGAGCTTGCCACATCTTGCCACTGGGATTTTTGCCCATTCCTCAAGGCAAAACTGCTCCAGCTCCTTCATATTGCAGGTTTTTTGTGAACTTGTGAACAGCAATCTTCAAGTCTGACCACAGATTCTCAAATGATTTGAAGTCTGGACTTTGACGAGGCCATTCCAACACATTTAAATGTTTCCCCTTAAAACACTCGAGTGTATGCTTCGAGTCATTGTTCTGTTGGAAGGTGAACCTCTGTCTCATCTTCTGAACCATCTTTCCCTTGATTCTGTCCAGTTTCCCACTGCCTGCTGCTGAAGAATATCTCCACAGCATGATGCTGCCACCACCATGTTTCTCTGTGGCGATGGTGTTCTTGGGGTGATGGGATGTGTTGGGTTTGCGCCAGACATAGCATTTTCCTTGGTGGCTGAAAAGTTCAACCTGACCAGAGCACCTTCCTCCATACATTTTGGGAGTCGCCCACGTGCCTTCTGGCAAACTCTAAACGTGTCTTCTTATTTTTTATGTTAAGTAATGGCCACTCTTCCATAAAGCCCAGCTCTATGGAGTGTACAGCATATTGTGGTCCAATGGACAGATACTCCAGTCTCTGCTGTGGAGCTCTGCAACTCCCTCAGGGTTACCTTTGGTCTCTGTGCTGCTTCTCTGATTAATGCCCTCCTTGCCCGGTCTGTGAGTTTTGGTGGGTGGCCCTCTCTTGGCAGGTTTGTTGTGGTACCATGTTCTTTCCATTTGAAGATGATGGATTTGATTGTGTTCTTGGGGATCATCAAAGATTTGGATATTTTTTATAACCCAACCCTGACTTATACTTCTCAACAACTTGACAAACCCTGACTTGTTTGGAGAGCTCCTTGGTCTTCATGGTGTGATGCCCCTTACTTAGTGGTGTTCCAGCCTCTGGGGCCTTTCAGAAAAGGTGTGTTTATACTGACAGATCATGTGACACTTAGACTGCAGCCAGGTGGACTTCATTTCACTTATTTTGTGACTTTTGAAGGGTTTTTTCTTTAGGGTTTTTAGGGGCTTCATGGCAAAGGGGTGAATACATATGCACAATGCAACCAGCATTGTGGATGATCCCTCACACCCATCCCACACTCTCTTCTCCCTCCTGCCATCTGGGAAAAGGTTCCACAGCATACGGGCCTCCACTTCCAGGATGGGAAATAGTTTCTTCCCCCTGGCCATCAGACTCTTGAACTCTTAAACCGCCAATGTCTACCCAGTCCACCATTATCGTTACCATTATCCAGCCATCCATCAATTATCTGCCGCTTGTCCCAAACGGGGTCGCGGGGGAGTGCTGGTGTCCAACCCAGCGCACACAGGGCGAGGACGGGGGACGTACCCTGGACAGGTTGCCAGCCCATCGCAGGGAGGAGCGGGACAGGGACGGCACCTAGCTCAAGGGTAGCTCAAGGGTACCTCAGGGCAACCCATTGGGAAGGGGTTTGAACCCCCGATCCTCCGATCATGTGGCCGACGCCCTAACCACTAGGCCACCACTGCCCGTGTTACCATTATGTATTTATTTATTTATCTCATGTTGCACTCTGCACTTTAACAATAACACTGCTCCACCACACTGCTACAATGAGATCTACCTGGGCTGCTTTGTTCTACAACACTACAACACTGTTGTTGTCTGTCTTGTCTGCACTTGTTGCCCTGTTTTGTGTATTATGTTGTGTCTCGGGGGCAGTGGTGGCCTAGTGGTTAGGGCGTTGGCCTCATGATCGGAGGATCGGGGGTTCGAACCCCTTCCCAATAGGTTGCCCTGAGGTACCCTTGAGCAAGGTACTGTCCCCGTCCCGCTCCTCCCTGCGATGGGCTGGTGACCTGTCCAGGGTGCATCCCCCGTCCTCGCCCTGTGTGCGCTGGGTTGGACACCAGCACTCCCCCGCGACCCCGTTTGGGACAAGCGGCAGATAATGGATGGATGGATGGATGTTGTGTCTCGTGTCTCGTGTCTCGTGTCTTATGTTGTCTTGTGTCTTGTGTCTTGTGTGTAGCACCAGGGTCCTGGAGGAACGTTATTTCGTTTCACTGTGTACTGTGTATATGGCTGAAATGACAATAAAATCCTACTTGACTTGACTTAACTTGACATGCCAATTTTCTTTTTTTTTTTCTTTTTTATTAATTTTATATATATTTTTCTCATTTCACTTCACCAACTTAGACTATTTTGTGCAGATCCATCACATAAAATAAGAGTAAGAAACATTTAAATTACAGGCTGGAATGTAACCAAATAGGTTAAATTGTAAAAGGCCGGGGGGGGGGGGGGGGGGCATTTACTCAGTTTCAGGGGTAAACAGTGTGTTTTTAGCAAATTAACAAGCCTTTGCATTTCTTTATTTCTTTGCTTAGCAGTGGTTTTCGCTCTGCCGTTCTCTTACGTATACCATTTTTGTCCAGTTTTTCTGATGGTGACATTAACCTGCTAAGAAAGGCCTGCAGTTCCTTAGATAATCTTCTGAGTTTTATGAGTTTTTTAATGTAACCCCTTATCAGCTAAATTTGGTTAATTGGAAAATCTAATTAAATCACTCTCTCTCATTCATTTTCTGCTTGTTCAGATTAAGGTTGCAGGCAGTGCTGGAGCCTATCCCAGCTCTCACAGGGCGAAAGGGGGGGAAACACACTGTAAAGGTTGCCAGTCCATCGAAGTTCAGACACACTCACAAACATACTCATCCAGCTTAGCATCTCCAGCCAGGAAACCCACACAGACACATCTACTAGTGCAACTAGTGGTTAGGGACTAAGCCCCAGGACCAGAAGGTCGTGGCCCTGAGGTACCCTTGAGCAAGGAACCGTCCACATCACTGCTCCCTGAGGAACTTTAAAAAGCTGCACCCTGCTGCACGGTGTGTATGGGTGAAATGCAGAGGTTGCATTTTGTTGTGGTGCTGTGCTGTGCCGTTTTTCACAATGATAAACTGTCACTTTCACTTCTCAGGGAGCCTTTGTGTTGTACTACATATTTTGTAGATAAGAAGTAATTTAGTGTTATAAATGAACAGAAATTGAGGAAATCAGACAGGGAGCACCACAGTGTATTTAAATCAGACATTTAAAATTAAAACTAATTCACTCCAAATAACAAAGAAACAAAGGTCTTTACTATTCATTTTAAAGTTATTTTAAAGTATTTATTTGTATATTTTAGTTTATTCTGCTGAAGTCTAAAAAAAAGTGAGCCTATACCAAACATACAGGTTATGTTAGGTAAGTTATCAGAGTGTTATCAATTCTTCTCCATGGTTCTTCAGGGACATACATTTTTGTTATGTGGAATTGCTCCAAAAACCCCTTTTTTTTTTAAATGTTCAGATTAAAATATTCTCAGAACATTATAAAAACGAGTGGAAACATTTTTCCACTTGCATCTCTTTATATAAATCATTAATACATATGTTTACTTAAATGAAAGTCCTGAAATCGATGGTGCGAGTTTTTGTTCCCTAACTCCTAGAAACCACTGGGAAAATATTTACACATTTCATAATTTGTAGTTAAGGTGTTAAACCTCTTCGGTTCTCATGTCAGTTCCTCATATAATGAACCTTATCGTATATCACACAGAGGTATCACTTTGCATGCAGATGAGAACTTGCTTTGCTCTGGTTTCCAGGGTGTTGCTGTGATATTTGAATAATACTTGTCATTGACTAATCAGCTGTTGTGAACAATTACCTAATGGCATGTCAATCAAAGCCTGTCAGTCAAAAAAGTGTTTTGCAATTATGTTATTTTTATTCCGAATTGGATGATGTTTATGAGAAATGGAGCCTTATGTAATTGCGGTGAGTGTTACCTAAGCGCCGCACTGTTTGATTAGCCACCAGTGTGATTGAGAACATTAAATAAATTGGCATGGAATGTAAGTGAGCTGCATAGACAACAGTGTGGGAGAGAGAAAGGAACGGAAAAGCCCACAAAACTTCTCTGGACAGATGCAATAGGCCATGAGAGCTAGTACAGTACGGTTGCACTTGCACTTTTCATTTAAATTGATAGTGATGTACGATTGTACCTGCGTTTGATTAATGTACGATCAGGTTGATGGACGATTCAGCTGATGCACCTCTTTTCAAAGAAAGTGGATGTTCCTTATTGTGTTTATGGTTATTGTTTCGTTGAGGTTTTTATGGTCAGATTGCATAGCCCACTGTGATGATCCCTCGGCTCAAGTCAAAGGGGAAATGTTGAAGGGAGCACAAAGTCTGTGACTCAGCTGTTTGCATGCTGCATTATAAAAAAATGTCAGTAGAGCGGCAGCAAACAGCGCCTTTAAAAATGCATGAGCTGCTACCCAACGTTGCTCTCACTGCGTCGAATAGAGCTATCACCAGTGCCTGTTATCTCCAGAACCCCCAGGTAGAAATGGTAATGATACCACTTAACATCGCTGCACATATGGAGGGAAAATGGAAATGCCAACAGCACCTCAACTATAAAGAAAATCAAATTGAAATATTAATCCGCTGATTAATATAACATTATGAGAGCCCATTCTCTTTGTTGTTTAACAACAAAGGGTTGCAAAATAAGCAACTGCCTAAGAGGTAAGGGGTTTAAAAGAGTCCCACTGAGGTGCTAAAATCCCTTTCAAACATCATTACCGCGCATAATGTATTCACTTCCACAGTGCTGAGATTTTGATATTGATGTTTACTCATTTATTTTTTAATTAATGTTCTTTGTTAATGAATTCTTTGATGAGAGGCATTTTGTAAATCATTATCCTAAGAAAAAAAAAGCACCCTTGATTTTGCCGGCTAAACTTGAAAACGTAAGGTGTAAGGGGAAAAAAGTTGTGCGTGAAAAGCAGGGTCACTGGATAAAGTTTTTTTCCCCCTTTTTTGTTAGCAATTCTTGGGTTTGTTGTAAACTTTGCATCGCATGGGAATCTAGTGGGAAACTCGAATGGGAATTGGCAGCAATACAAGCAACATGCTTAATTAAACTGACTGCGGGGCCTGAAATTAAGAGTGTGTGAAGAGAAAAAGAGAGTTGGTTGATGGTGGAAATGTTGGAGAAGTTCTGGCCTCTCTCTCTGAGATACTTTCAGCAAAGTACCCTTTTACTACAAGCACATAAATCAACAGGACATCATAAGACTCTCAGGAGATCCAGTCAACATTTAACACTAGAAGGTCATGCAGCAGAGCTACAAAGCTTGAGAACGTCTACCTGAATATGTGTCATTCCAACATTCTTGCTGCAGCTTCAAATGGTTATACTTCCTAAGAATAAATTTGACGTCAGACTGATCTTTTTGTACTTTTAGCCCAACAAACAGTTTATTTTATAGCCAACGTGTAATATAATGTCACAAATATCATTTTCATGAACATTGAGTTTTTTCTGGGCTCATCTGGCTTTGTACAGAGAGTAAACATTTGTGAACGTCACTCTTACTTGGCAAAGAACCAACAAAAAACATTCACCACGCTCTCGTTTAATCTCTTTAGTTCTAGGTATTAATCAGATAAGTGGAAGGCACAAACTCCAAGAAAATGACTTTCTGTGATTAGAAGCAATTGAACTGAACTCGTTTCAAATGAGTTTATTGTGTTTATATATTTAAAAGAAAATATAGAATATCAGCTTGTAAGCACATTTTTTAGACTAACAAGCCATTTTTACAGTGTCAGTTCTATGTATGATAATTATTAATTGCACAATGGTGTGGAATCAAAGCTTAAGCACTGATTGTTTTGGGTAAAAGTCTATAAAGCTGATCAGTATTAGCTCTTAATTTTACAGATGTTTACGCAGGAGAACATCGTGAACACCTGAGAAACAGTACAGACCTCTTGATCCCTGCTTCTCCAACATATTCAGGTTTGTTTCTAGGTAATAGGCAGGTACATGGTAGATATTTCTTCAAAGGTTTTTGTTTTGTCCTTTTGCTTCAAATAGCAAGTTGCTACCTCTGATTTACTTTTCAGCTTAATGTCAGTAAAATTTTGTGAGTACTTTAATTGAATGTAAATTGAAATAATTGCCTAGTACTTTAGAACTTGATATCTATATGGTCATTAGCTATCGCTTAAAAAAAAAAAAAAAAGGGTTGCTGAAATTATGCAACTGATATTCAGTCATTGTAAACATCACATCAAAAAAGGCAACCAAATCCTGCCCCTGAGTGGAAATGGGGATTTTCATTGGTTCTCCCACTGGGTATCACTGTCTATCAGTAAGTGCCCATAGGCCAGCAATCTTCATAGTCAGGGAGACATTTAGAGGGAGTAGAATAAAAGAGTAGAAGGACATTTTTTCCAGTTCTTTGAGAAGGACCTCATTACTTTGCTGGCCATGTTTCACTCTGGTTCTATAAAAACATGGCAAATCCCAATAAGATCAACCTGAAGTATTATAATGGAATATAACAATGAAGCTTTCTTTTTCTGTGCAGCCTGAAATGTGAAAAATCCTTTGTGTTTTATTGCATTTGACTTTTTTTTTTGATAACATTGTTTGAAACATTTACAGACACAACGGTCTGGTATGAACAGGACAGAACGTGTCACTGTACACTTGAGGTTTGTGACAGGGTCAGAGAAAAAGGTCTAGCAGATGAAGAAACCGGTCATACATATTTGCCAGCCACTCATACATGCGCTCATTCACACTGATTCTCCATTTGTAGCTGATTGACTACTTAAGCTTTTAAGATCATTGTATTTTATCAATGAAAATCTTCAACTTTCCATAGGATCTTTTTTTTTTTTTTCTCAACTGTACACAAGAAAATAAGCAGCTCGCTCATCTTTGTACCCACAGCTTGTCATCAACCATACAAATCTGCTTTGAGGAACTTGGAAGGCACTGTATAAATCCTCAAATGGGTGAATGCATTTTGGAAAGAGTACATGAGTTTCATACAGTGGCGCTCATACAAAGTCAGACTGTGGCCTTATGCCTTTTCATATTCAGCTAGAGCTTTTGCAAAAAAATGTGCATTTTAGTCTTTGAGACAAAGAAAATGGTTTGCTTCACCCCACGAATGACTGATTGTGTTTGGGGTACCTCACTTACACCATAGTGCTATTTTTCTTTCTATCCTTCAAGCCAGTCTAAATGAAGCCAAACTATACAACCCTAAAGGCACATTCATCACCCTGCGTGGAGAAGCTCTGTGCAGATGTTACGCAAGTAACTGATTGCTCCCACTCTCAAAAAAAAAAAAAAAAAAAAAATCCCAACTAGAATTAGGGCTTTTCATCGGCAAATATATTTCACTTGTGATTAATTGCAAGACTCAAATCCAGATCATTTCTACACAAGAGCGAGCATTTTGGCTTTGTAAAATTGATATAAAGAAAATGCAAATCATTGGTGTTCTTGGCACCAAACATATGCTGCCACGATGCCAACAAGCCTGCCCCTGACGGTCCCAGCTGGAGGCTTGTAAGACTTGCTTTTGGCAAAGGATTTTTTTCCACCCCGTTTTGCAAATGATCGGCAATTAATATGCCAGGCATCCAAGCCTTGTTCTGCACCTGTTTATGTGTAAGTTTAAAGTGTAATCTTCTGTGTGTAGGTGCAAATGCTTTGGCTACTCCACATGTGGAGGTTTAGCCACTGAAGATATTATTAATGGAAATATCTGTCTTTCTGTGTACTATTCTTTCCGTCTGTGTGTGTTAAATTACGCCTTTTATGAGCACATCATGTCTAAGACAAAGCCTCGTTTTCTTAAACTTAAAAGAGTATCAGTGTTCGTCTCAAGGTGAGCCACTGTGTTTTTCCAAAAACTCTGAGGATGAATCCAGGCATATACTCTACTGTGCACCTGAGAGCTAAAATGAACCCTCAGAGCAGAATGAAAGAACATTATTTACATTTTTCCAGTCAGCCATTTTGGGAAGTTAAAACTGTGGTAAATGCAAATTTCACTTTCGGGGAGGAAAAAAAGAGAAATATTCAAATGACATTCTTGCATTTTGTACGATTGGAAATCTGCCCAAGGCAACATACATTTGATGACTGCGATTCAAAATTCATCATTCACTACTTAGGGTTCTTAGCAATGCTCACATAGCATCTTTAAATTATTCCTCTAAATAGCCTGGTTTTATATGAATGGGCACTTCTAAAAAAGTGTAACAGTTAAGCATTTCCTATATTTCTGTAGAAACACTTTTTGCACTGTTATGGACACTTTCTAGTAAGAAAGTGATACTCCAAGCCTTAGTTTGATTTCCTGAAGCTCTCCAGTTCAGTTCTCTGCACTGACTCTATGGCACTGACTCTCTGTGTCTCTCCTCTCTGGCTCATCTTCCTCACCACACAACTTATGATGGATAGGAGGCCTTAATGAGCTTCTTACAAGCAATTAAGTAATCAGGGAGCCCTGCTGCTCTGCGATGAGGCTTTAGAGAGCGCTGACAAACGGTGGGCCATCAGCGTTCCAATCAACAGGACATGGAGCTCAGCTCCACCACTAATGCTATTTTAGACAATGACACTCTGCAGCACAGCTGATAAACACATCCACAGGTCTGTGGATATAAGAGTTTTAGAGTCAGTGCACTTTCCTTAGACATGACATGTTTTCATGTCTTTAAACTAACCTTAATGCTATAGTGTTCATTCAGTATCAGATGATTTGTACACAGGGCACATACATGGTAACATACTCATTTCAACAGCAGCTTGTGAAAATCACACATTTTAAACAAAATAATGCCAGAAATTTTACTACATTGAAATAATCTTGATATTTTAATGCTGTCCAGTATTGGCATTTCATTGAATGCAATATCTCAAAATACACTAAAGTGTCTGTATTTATGTTACATTTTGAAAAAGGAAAACTCATCCACTGTAAATATATGAAGGCAAACACCAGGAGTTCTCCTTTATGACTATTTCAAAATCAGCGCACCACAGGTAGAAAACAGGCTACCAGTAAACCAGTAAAGTCCTTTTAAAAGCCTAAATAGATGAATAAATCTACTGTGAGGAGCCAGATATTTAACTCTGTGTTGCTGAGCACTGGAGGGATGATTAAACTGAACAATCTGCTAGTGGATATATTGACATATGTTCATGTATTATGGCGTGGTGTAACCTATGTCATGTTTGCAAGGAAAGAGAGGCACAAGTGCGTGGCAGGCTTCAGGATTCTTTAATCTGTTCAAAAACAAAAGTCTGAGAAACTAGGCAGAGAACACACCATGGTGAACAGGCGATACTGGGTCGGACTGGCAGACCTGAAATGCCTGGCGGACCAGGTGCAGGGGATCGGGTGTGATAGGTGAGGGTGAACTGTAAGCTCTGGCTCAGAATTCCGGGGACTGGGAATGTGGCCATTTGGCCTGGGTTCAGTGGCCGCCAATGACAACCTACTTGTTATTAACAAAAAAAGCAAACAGATACCAACTTTCTAGTTCATTTAGTTGAGATATGAGATGATTTTAATATGACCCAAAGTTGACACACAAATTAACACCAGAACGATTTCTGTGTTTCATGCAAAAATATTCACTTTATAAATAGTTTTTGCTCACTAAATTACAGCCAGGAGGACAACACTCCAAACTGTCCTATTTCCCACACCTGAGTTAACTCTCATATGGGTCCCATTGTAGTGCAATACTAAGAGATGAAAACAGAGGCTCCAGCAACCCAACTGTGTAGGGGTATAACAGAATGTGACCCTTTTTATGAGGGTTATGAGGGTTAGTACTGCATTTACTAAGAAGTATCTCTTAAGTATCTGTTCTGGGATGGTGGTGGTCTAGTGATAGGATACTTGCCCATAGAGCAAGCGGTCACAGGTTGAAATCCCACCTCTAGCACTACCACCACTGGGTACCTGAGCAAAAGCCTTCACCTTGAGTTGCTCCAGGGGGACTGTCCCTGTAGTTAGGAATGGAAATAGCTCTGGATAAGAGCATCAGCTAATTGCTGTAAATATATCTCAGTTTTGTTTAATTCATAAAACCAGATGCAGTCCTGCTCAGGGAATTGTTGGAGTGGCAATGTACTGAAAGCAGATGAAGCATTCTGCTTAAGTGAAAGTGAAAGTGACAACCCTTGTCATTATGAAACGCAGCACAGCACAACACATACAACTAAATTCAACCTCTGTGTTTCACCCATACACACGTGCAGCATGGGGCAGCTATTGAGAGCACCTGGGAAGCAGTGACGGGGATGGTACCTTGCTCAAGGGTACCTCAGGGCAACCTACTGGTGAGGGATTTGAACCCACAATCTTCCGATCTGGGGCAACTGCCTAAACACTAGGCCATCGCTGCCCCTAACTCTATAAATATCAGTGTTAGAAATGGTTAAGTTTTTATATATACGCTCATGTACACAACAGCTCAGGTAAGTCTAAGAGTAAGACAAAGACTAAGAGCTGCATAAACATCTAGACCAATAAAGGTCCATTTACACGTTTGACACTCCTTCATGAATGATCATTACATATTTAAATTTTTTAAATTCAGTAACCCCCCCGTTTTGAAAAATTGATTAAATGATCTTCATAATAGAATAACTTTCTATATAGAAATCTATATATAGTAATAATTATATAAACTTATTATATTATATAACCATCTATAAATAATAATAAGCTATCAATATAAATATCCTGTTAATACTGCTAAAGGTGAGCGTTAACGAATTATTGAATATTTAGAATTTAAATTTTATGTGCCATTATATTTTTATTTCTTTTTCACATTTTTGCTTGCTTTCTGAAAAATCTAAATTATTATGCCCCAAAATTATTGCTACTCATCTTTTTTGTCATCATAATGTCAGTCACATGCATAGTATGACCAGAATAGCCACAATCTTTAATATATAATATATTTAATGTTTGCCCGACCTAATTCCACTCAAACATTCATGTTAAACTTGGATTTACTAGGACCTTAGTCATACCACAACACCAAACCATGCTGTTCAAATGATCTAAGCTTAGTTTATTCAGTAGTCTTTCAAGCCACTGATGTGCTCATAGTTTTAAAATAAATCCATGACTTTAACATGGCAAGCTAACGGTTCTGGTTATTTTAAAGTACATTTATGAAGCAATTAAGTGAATAGTACATAAATTGCATGTGTGTGAGGTAGTCTTGTAAAAGGTTATGTTCAGTAAATGTCCATGGCAGTTTACTGTCTGGGGTTCTGTTATACATAAAGATAAGATCACCTAGATTGTTTAACTTATTTACCAATTAGGCAACTTTATCTTAGTAGTTTAAAAGGTGATATTGCTACTTGTTTTTAATTAGCAATAATTGGTTGTAAGAAAGTTTCCTGGCTTGAAACAGTAGAAAATCCTACTGTGACAAAGACAGAAAAATAAAAGTGCATTTAATTGCATAAGCAGTCATGTTCCAAACACTGCAGACTTGGGGCTGTGACATGTGAAGATCCACTCAGAATTCTCAGCTTCATATTTCTCACCCAAAGGAGACAGGCTGAGCACCCCTGGGTGCAATCACACCTCAGCCACAGCAGTGACTTCCTCACATACTAGAACACAGCCCCCTGCATTGCTACAGCCGAGAGGTGGGGAATTATTGGAACACGACATGATAAGTGTGCACTGCAAAGCAAATATGTTGCCTATTAATAGGCTGGTTGGTGAGTAGTACCTGGAGCAGTGCCGGGAGGAACTGTGGGTGAACGCCAGAAGTGCAAGAGTGTGTGTGTGTGTGTGTGTGTGTGTGTTTGTGTGTAAGGTTGGAGAGAAAATTGCTGAGGGAGCAGATTTATACCACTGTGTTGGCACACTACTAGACATTCACCTACAAACACTCTGATAAGCATTCACACACACACGCATATGCATATTGTGCCCTTGCTTATTTCATTCAATTACATACCTTAAAGAATCTTTTGCTTACAAAGTAATGGAGCCTTCCTGGTGCTCTAATGAGCCATACTTTAATAACACAATAAGCTAAGAGCAGCCATGTATTCCAGTGATTTTATCACTGCTATGGTGGAAAACACAGATCAGAGAAACTATATAATACCCCGATAAAACCCCTGTATTGCCTGGCTTCACATGTCTTATTGTTTTTGTAAAATGAAGAGTACAGTTCGATTAAATGCATTTAGTTTCAATTAATCGTGTGTTATTATTAAGAACAATGGTGATAAATATATGTTCCGCCAAGAAATACAGTTAATTTGCAGTATATTATTGTTCCCAAACAGCCCTAAACTTCTGAAAGACCAAATATTCAGACATCTATTTTATATTGCAGTCAGTGCATAAATTATGTCCTAGACCAAGAATTAAGCAATAAACCACAATAAAGCAGTGTTTCCTACAAAAATATATGTGCTATATATGTTGCATTTTCTAATTTACTTTTGAAGAACTCCTTTTTTAAGGGTCTGCACGTTTGTAAGTGCCACAAGAACCTTTTCTTGCACAGTGTACTACTCACATAAAGACACACACCTTTTTTGAATGTCAGTCAGTCATTTTCTGCCGCTTGACCCAAGCAGGGTCGTGGGGGAGTGCTGGCGTCCATCCCAGCACAGGGCGAAGGACGGGGGACACACCCTGGACAGGTCGCCAGCCCATCGCAGGGAGGAGCGTGACGGGGACGGTACCTTGCTCAAGGGTACCTCAGGGCAACCTATTGGGAAGGGGTTCGAACCCCCGAGCCTCCGGCCAACGCCCTAACCACTAGGCCACCGCTGCCCCCCTGTTTTTGAATGTCTAAGTAAAATTACAGCATTGAAGGTGGATTTTTTTCTAAATTAAATTGATCTCATATATATATATATCCATTCCATCCATTATCTGCCGCTTGTCCCAAACGGGGTCGCGGGGGAGTGCTGGCGTCCAACCCAGCGCACACAGGGCGAGGACGGGGGACGCACCCTGGACAGGTCGCCAGCCCATCGCAGGGAGATATATATATATATATATATATATATATATACACACAGATTGACAGAGCAGCTCGGGACCTTTCTGCAGGGAGTGTGTTCTCCCTGTGTCTGCGTGGGTTTCTACTGGGTGCTCTGATTTCATCCCACAGTCCAAACAACGGACATCACCCGTGTGAATGACCGACGCTCTGCTCTGACTCATTGGGGCCAGCCCCCAATGAAGCACACCTGTGCCCTGATGATCCCAGGTGTGTTCAATCAGAGCAGAGTGCCATCTACTGTCACAGATATTTAGAATTAAAATTTTATGTCCTATTAATTTTTTTGTTCTTTTTTTGACATTTTTGCTCACTGTTTGAAAAATTGAGCTTATTTTTTTCTTCTACTTACGGCCAAATATTCAATATTAAACTAAATATAAAACAATATTGATCTCTCTGCCCCAAAACTATTACTTCTCACCTTTTTTGTTACATCACATTTACATTACATTTACATTTGCTCTTATCCAGAACAACTTCCATGTCCTAATTACAGGGACAGTCTCCCTGGAGCAACTCAGGGTTAAGGGTCTTGCTCAGGAACCCAGTGGTGGTAGTGCCAGAGGGGGGATTCAAACCTGGGATCTCTTGATCCAGAGGTCTGTAGGCAAGAACCTTACCACTAGAGCACCGCCACCCTTTTTGTTGTCATGATGTCACATGCATAGTTTTACCAGAACAGCCATGACGGGGCAGTGGTGGCCTAGTGGTTAGGGCATCAGCCACATGATCGGAGGATCGGGGGTTCAAACCCCTTCCCAGTAGGTTGCCCTGAGGTACCCTTGAGCA